>JAJHZJ010000072.1:1850048-2252548 GCA_023548195.1 Bettongia penicillata ogilbyi | reverse complement strand
GGTGACAGGAAAAATCTGGACACAAACACAGAAGATAAAGACTTGAAAAAAAATCTACAAGCAAAGCCTCCAATTAAAAAATGTAGATTGGATGCAAGACTGATGCAATGAAATTTCCTAGAAGAATGAAAAAGTTTTAAAGAGAGTAAAAGATTTTAAAAACCAAATGATAGTAAAGGAAAAAATGGAAAAAGAAATGGAAGCCATGATAGAAAGATATGAAAAGAGATTTAGCAACTGGGTTAAAGAAGCCATTGCTTAAGAAAACAACTCCTTGAAAATTAGACTTGACCAAATGGAAGCTAATGATGCCTTGAGAAATTAAGAAATAATAAAACACAGACAGAGAACTTAAAAATAGGAGAAAATGTGAAATACCTCTTAGGCAAAATGACTGACCTGGAAAACAGATCTAGGAAAGATAATATTAGGGTTATTGGACTACCAGGAGGCTATAAACAACAAAAAGAGCCTAGACAGCTTATTTCTAGGAATAATGAAACTACCCATCTATCTTAGAACTAGAGGACAAAATAGAAAATGGAAAGTATCTCCCAGTCAGTTTCTGAAGGAAATACCCAAATGAAAACTCCCAAGAATATTATAGCCAAAATCCAGAGCCCCCTGGGCAAGGAAAAAATATTGCAAGTAGCCAGAAAGAAAAAAAAAAATCAAACTGAAGATCTACAGTCAGAATCACACAAAATTTAGTATCCATCACTATAAAAGAACGAAAAAGGAGGGCTTGCAACATGGTATTTCAGAAGGCAAAGTATCTAGGATTACAAAAAAGAATAATTTACCTAGCAAAATGGACTATAATCCTACAAGGGAAAATGAATTGTTAAAGAAATAGAAAACTTCCAAGCATTCCTCATGAGAAGTCCGGAGCTGACTAGAAAACAGGACTTTCAAAAATGGGACTGAAGAGAAGCATGAAACGGGAAACTTAAGTGAGAACTCACAAGAGACTAAACAGTGTTAAACTGTTTACATTCTTATGTGGGGAGAAGATACATTTAACCCCTCAGAATTTTATCATCAAGGAGTCTAATTTGATTCTATTATGTCTGGCTGATTCCAAAAGGAGATTGGAAAGGTGAGGAAGAGGGATGTACTGGGAGGGGAGGGGAAAGAAGAGGAAGAATGGAGGAAATTATCTCACATATATGGGTCACAGAAAGAAGAATTAATACGACAGACGGGTTAGTGAGGGAGGGGAGTGAGCAACATTTGGACAATGCTGTCATCTGAACTGGCTCAAGGAAGGAAGAATACATATACACACAGTTGGGTATAGAAATTCATCTTACCCAGCAGGGAACTAGTAGAGAAAAGGGCTAAGAGAAAGGTGGGTGCCAGTAAGAGAGAAGGTAGATTAAGAAAACAATGGTCAGAAGTAAAACAGACTCTCTCTCTCTCTCTGCACACATATGTATGTATATATATATATATAATTTTTCCCAATTACATGTAAAAGCAATTTTTGATATTCATTTATTAAAAATTTGAATTCCAAATTCTCTCTCTCCCTCACTCCTTCATTGAGAAGGCAAGCAAGTTGATATAGGTTTTATGTGTGCAGTCATGCAAAACATATTTCCATATTAGTAATGTTGTAAAATAAAGCAAGATCCCCGCCCCCCCCCCCAAAGAAACAACCTAAGAAAAACAAAGTATTTTTTTAAAGTATTCATTGATCTGCATTTAGACTTCAGCAGTTCTTTCTCTGGAAATGGATAGCATTTTCCATCGTAAGTCCTTTCAGAACTGTCTTGGTTCACTGTATTGCTGAGAATAGTTAAGTCATTCACAGTGGAACACTGAACAATTTTTCTATTGCTATGTTCAGTGTTCTGGTTCTGCTCATTTCACTTTACATTATTTCATGTAAATCTTTCTAGATTTTTCTGAGAGTATCTTGTTCATCATTTTTTATAGTACAGTATTCTACCACAATCATATACTATAATTTGTTTAGCCATTTCCCAATTGATGGGCTCATTTTACAATTCTTTGCCACTTCAAAAAGAGATGCTATAAATATTTTCCCATATGTAGACCCTTTTCCTTTGTGTGTGTGTGTGTGTGTGTGTGTGTGTGTGTGTGTGTGTGATCTCTTTGGGATACAAACCTACCTATGTATTGGTTGGCCAAAGGGTATGTATAATTTTATAGCCCTTTAGATAAAGTTCCAAATTATTTTCCAGATTGTTTGAATCAGTTCACAACTCCATCAACAATGCATTAGTGTCCCAGTTTTCCCACATCCCTTCCAACATCTATCACTTTCCTTTTCTGTCATACTGGACAATCTGATAGATGTGAGGTAGGTAGCACTTCAGAGCTGTTTTAATTTGGATTTCTCTAAATGATAGTGACTTCGAGTATTTTTTCATATGACCGGAGATAGCTTTGATTATTTTATGTAAAAATTACATATTCTTTGACCATTTATCAGTTGGGAAATGACTTGCATTCTTTTAATTTGACTCAGTTCTCTATATATTTGAGAAATGAGGCCTTTATCAGAGAAACTTGTTATAAATTTTTTTCACAGTTTTTTTCATGATATATTTTCTGCCATCCTTTTTTCCCTACTACTTATACTACTCTTTTTCCTTTCACTCTATCCAGCCTCAAAAGTGTTTTGCTTCTGACTACCACTTTCCCCAATATTCCTTCCCTTCTATCACCCCACCTACCTCACTGCTTCTCTCATCCCTTTTCCACTACTTTTCTGTAGGGTAAGAGAGCTTTCTATGCCCAAATGAGTTATTCTCTCTTTAAGTCAATTCTAATTGGCTCCCCCTCTCATGTTTCCCCTCCACTATAAAAGCTCTTTTGTACTTCTTTTATGTGAGATAATTTGCCCCATGCTACCTCTCCCCTTTCCCTTCCCCCAATTATATCACCTTCCCATGTAGGAATGTAAAGAATTTAACTTAATTGGGTCCTTGTGATTTTGCTTTCCTGTTTATCTTCTTTAGCTTCTCTTAAGTCTTGTATTTGAAAGTCAAATTTTAAATCTAGCTCTGATTTTTTTCATCAGGAATGTTTGAAATTCCTGTATTTCATTAAATGTCCATTTTTTACTCCTGAAGGATTATACTCAGTTTTATTGGGTTCTTGATTATAGTGCTAGTTCTTTTGCCCTCCAGAGCACCATATTCCAAGCTCTCTGATCCTTTAACATAAAAGCTGCTAAATTTTATGTTGCTGTGGTTTTGTGTTCATCCTTCATTTTGCAAGAGTATTAGTGACACCATGAGGGTGATGACTTGACTTGCTCATGAATTGGGTTTAAAAGAGGCAGAGCTATACAAAGCTGTCAGCTTTACTCTCTCCTCCAGAGTCTTTGAAGTCTGTAAGTTTTCAGTTCTTCCAAGGAGGTGTGATCTAAGGAAAGGTGTGTTTACTACTCTTCTGGCCTATGCTCTGGTCTATGAGTGACCACCAACATTGTTTTCTGCCTTGGGACTGTGATAAGGGTCCCTGTGACCACCAGTTCTAGTGTACTAGTGCTCCTCCTCAACCTTGAACTGTGACTTGAGGACTATGACAGGATCAATGGGCAATGCAACAGAATCCTGCACCCAGTGCCAGTTATGGAGTCATAGTAGAGCTGCCCCCAGCTCCACCAGTGTCCTAACGTCTTCATATATGCCTCACTGCTCACTAGAACAACAGGTGTATCCATGAAACTCACAGTTCTCACAGAAACAGCAGGTGTGGGAACCCATTCACTGCCTTTACCCAGCCATGATCCCCAGACCCATTTCCATAGAAACAGGTATGTTCTTGCAGTTAATCACAATCACATCATTCATCTAGCCCAAGACAAGACCACACTATCTAACTATCTATTGTGGCATAATAGTGAACCAACTGAAGGGTAGCATAGCCAGAATGTTTAACTACCAAGGCATACATGGGATCCTACTTCCGTTACTTAATCCCTTAACAATCTCCTCCTGTCTTTTTAATACTAATCCTATTCCTACATTCTATATAAATTTCTGTTATGTAATTGCAACTTTACCCTATAAAAATCCATCTTGTCTTCTCTGAAGTTGCTGGTTCCTCTCGGAACTTAGCCTACTTCATGAAAGCCATCAATATTGATAAATGCCTATACTTGGATTGGAAGTGGTCTGACTGAATTCTTTGAGACAGTTCCACCACAAAAATCCTGGAACCTCAACACCAGCCAAAGAACCTCTGTAATCTCTTTCCAAGAAGATACTGTCTGTGGGCTTACCCTTACTCCTTACCATGTGTGGGCTGAGAGCTCTGAAGTTGCTGATACCCTTTCATTAGCCCACAAGGTCTGCTGCTGCCTTGTCAGGTGTTGCCTATGCTGGAATATGCCTCACCATGGTATGACAGATCTTTCCTCTTCTAAGTTGTCTTGGGCTGGAAAATTGTTTCATCTGATCCTTTTGTGGGTTTTGCTATTCCAGAATTAATTTTGAGGAGTTATTTAAAGTTGCCTGATGGGGAGTTTGGGAGATCTCAGGTGAGAGCCTTTTCTTCTCCATTTGGCTCTGCTCCACCCAACCCTCCCCATAAAAAACCCCAGACTCTTAAAGAAAGATCAGGGAAAAAAGAGAAGGAAAAGTATAAGAGAATAGGATGGAGGGACATACAGAGTTAGCAATCATAACTGTAAATTTGAATGAGATAGACTTACCCATAACATTGAAAAGGGTAACAGAATGGATATGCTATTTCTAAGAAATACACTTAAAACAGAAAATATACACAGAATTAAAATAATAGACTGGAGTAGATGCTATTATATTTAACCAAGTAAAAAATGCAGGAGTAGCATCATGATTTTAGATAAAACAAAAGCTAAGATAGGCCTAATTAATAGAGATAAACAAAGAAAAATATATTTTGCTAAAAAAGCAATAGACAATGAATTAATCTCAATAGCAAACATATATGCACCAAATGGAGCATCTAAATTCTTAAAGAAAAAGATAAATAAGTTCCTGAAAGAAATGGACAATAAAACTACAGTAATGGGGGACTTAAATTTATTCCTTTCAGACCTCAATAAATCTAACCAAAAGATAAACAAGAAAGAAGTTAAGGAGATAAACAGAATTTCAGAAAAGTTATATATGATAGACCTGTGGAAAATACTGAATGGAAATAGAAAGGAATTAATCTGTTATGCATAGCTTCTTCATAAAATTGACCATAGAGTAAAAACAACTGCCAAAAAGTAGAAATATTAAGTGCAGCTTTTTCTAGCCATGAGAAAAAGAAATAAATTAAAATGTTAGTAAAATCTTAATAAAAATTAATAAAATCAATAGCAAATTTTATTTTTGTTAAATAAAAATTACATTTAAAAGGGCCCTTGAAGCACAGATCAAAAATTAATTGGATTAAATTAACTATATCCTAATGAATGGTTAGGTCAAAGAACAAATCATAGAAACACTCAATAATGATGACAATGAGACAACATAACATTTTTAAGGTGTAGCTAAAGCAGTAGTTGGGGGAAAATTTATATTTCAAAGAGCTTACATATGTAAGAGAGAGCAGATAACTAAAAATAACCCTAGAAGGCAAATTTAAAATCCCCATTTAAACACCAAAATAGAAATTCTGACAAAGGAAAACATTAGCAAACTTGAAAACAAAAAAACAGTAGAATTGATAAATAAAACTAGAAGCTGTTTCTTTTTTGGGAGTGGTGAAGGAAGATAAAGCATTGGTCAATTTCATTTTTTTACAAAAGAAGAAAATCAAGTTATCAATATCAAAAATTAAAAATAAATTCACAACCAGTAAAGAAGAAACAAAGGCAATTATTTGGAATTACTTCACCCAACTAATACCAATAAAACTGACAATATAAATGAAATTGTTGAACATTAATAAAATATGTAATCATCCAGGTTAAGACAACAGGAAAAATATACTTAAATAATCCTGTCTTAGAAAATTATATTGAACATAAATTAACTCCTAAAGGGGAAAAAACCAGGATGAGATAGATTTATAAGAAAATTCTACCACATGTCTAAAGAACAATGAATTCTAATATTATGTAATTTAAAAAATGTAAAGAAGGAAGCCTACCAAATTACTTCTACAACACACATGTAGACTTGATACCTAAACCAGTGAGAGGAAAAACAGAGAAAGAAAACTATAGATCAATTTCCTTAATGAATAACGAGGCAAAAATTAAAAATAAAACACTAACAAGAAAATTACAGTAATATATCATAAAGATTATACATTTATGACTAGGCTGGAGTTATATCAAGAATACAAGACTGATTCAATATTCAGAAAACTGTAAGCATAATTGATCATATTGATTAAAAAAGGAAACAAAATCAATTCATTATTTCAACTGATGTAGAAAAAATTTTTTGAAAAAACTCTTATTTTTGTTTTTAAAACAGTACTTAGAAAGCATAGGAATATCCTCAATATCTATCCAAAATCAAGAGAAAGCATTACCTGTAATAGAAATAAGCTAGAAATCTTTCCAGTTAGATCACAGGTGAAGGAAACATGTCCGTTTTAATTTAATATTGTCCTTGACATACTTGCTTATAGCAATGACAAGAAAAAGATATTAAAGGAATAAGCTAAGCAAAGAAGAAACAAAACAATTACTTTTTACAGCCAGTTTTATGATTTACTTAGAGAACCCTTGAGAATCAACTAAAAAAACCTGTTCAAGGTGAAATGAACTAGAACAGCTTTGGTGGAGGAGGCAGCATGGTGACCTATCCACCTTTGTATAGCTGCATAGTAGAGACAGAGATGGGGGTGGGGGAGGTGGGGCACAGAGAGAGGGAGAGAAACCTGACTTTGCAAAACGGGGGCCCCTCCAGGGGACTTGGTGGAAGCACCCTGAATACTGAACTATTGACTAAAACATCCACCCTGTGGAAATATGAAAACAAGTTAGGTGTTCGTATAGAAAGAATTTGGAAGTGAATGCTTAACAATGCATGCTTGAATTTTTGGACGCTACCCATGAATATAAATACAAGCCAGTTGTTCCTAGCTCAGGATTTGTTAGAAAGTCTACCCTGACTGTACAGTTTGTTCAAGGAATATTTGTTGAAAAATGTGATCCTACAATAGATGATTCATATAGAAAGCAATGAGGAGCAGATACTCAACAATGGATGTGTGAAACCTTGTATGGTACAGGGACACTTCCTTTGATAATGAGTTGTAAGAAATGTGCAAGGAAAGAATGTAGCAAGAAAAGGGAACAATTGTGTATTCTTAAAATCTGCTAAATCAAAGATAAACTTAATGAGATCTTTTGTGACCTAGTCTAGCAAATTAACAAAAAAGCTATACTACCCAAGAAGACATATAAAAGGTCATCGTGTTAATTGCTTTAATATATCGAGGCATTGTAGCTTTGAACCAGGTCTGAAGAATTGTTGCCCAATTCAAAAGAACCACCAATGTTCTTTGTTAAACCTAACAACATCTTAAACACTTTACTTGTGGTAGTACTGTTTCATAAATGAATGAAAGTTACCATATCAGTTTGTGCATTCTAACCACTTTGTATGAGAGATTTTCATGCGAGGGTTTTACATATAATAGTCTGAAAATACAACCAGTAAAACCAGAGGCTACAAACAGTATTATCAATAAGATACAGTGTTTATCCATCAATGTCATACAAGTAGAAAATAGTGTATTATATACTTTTAACAGGCTTTATGCTTTTTATTGGAGAGAAAATCCTAAAGGCACCATTTATTTTAGCATAATAAAAGAAAGTCCAAAGAACTCTGATGTAGACATTCCAGATATTTATACTTTTAAAAAGAAATATAAAGTCAACATGAGTGTATAAAATGTTCTCATTAGCACAGTTACATCGTTTTAAAATGTATTTTTGAAAAAAACACGTGGAAACAGTAATCCTGTCTTTAAAAATAGACTTCTCAATATGTCTTAGATTAAAAAATACAGCCTTTGATATCTGTTGGGAAGAAAATGTCCAGACATTTCAATCTTCTATTGTATGGCTTCCTTTTTAACTTACATAGAGGAAAATGTTTGAAGTCATATATGCAGTTGGGGTGGTGGTGTCTACAACAAGATGCATATATTTTCAGATGCTCTTTTAATGATTTAACACATTTTGTAATGAATTTGTAGACTTCTCCCACTATAGCTTCCCATTGTGGATCCTTTGCTTGTTCATACATAAATGTATTTGCAATACCAAATATACAGGTTCACTTTTTGCCTGTTAGTAATTGTTTACCATGTATAATGGTTGGTTGTAATGTTAAATGATGGAAGAGTACTATGGGTGTGAATGTGGGAAGTAATATTAATCGTGTATTTGGTCACAGGATCCATGTTGCTTAAATTATTAAATCAGCTTTTTGCTGATTTAATAATTCCTTGTTATTTTATATACATTAAATGTCTAGGTATCAAGATTGTATGTATCTATATCAATACATATATACATATGTGTGTATGTGTGTCCTAAAGGGAGCCACAGTACTTAACCTGACCAAACTAATATTGCAGTTACTCTGAGGTGACCAGATATAAACTAAAAATCTTAGTTAAAATGGCAAAATTTTGTGTAACTTAACATTAGAAGTTTGTTACATTTGGATTGCTATGCAAGGGCTTTCATTATAATTATCTTCCTCATGAATGTTTTCTGTTATGTCTAACAGTGCTAGTAAATAAATATGTGTTTAACTTTCTTTTTCAATGAAATCTTTTGGCGGTTTCTTTGCTTTTTTTAAAATAGTATTTTATTTTTTCCCCAGTTACATGTCAAGAAAATTTTTAGCATTCATTTTTACAAGATTTTGAGTTCCAAATTTTTCTCCCTTCCTCCCCTCCCCTCTTCTATAAATGGTAGGCAATTTGATATAGTTTATACATGTGCTACAATGTAAAAAAAAATATTTCCATAGTACTCACAGTTATAAAAGAAGAAACATCAAAAGGAAGAAAAATCACAAGAAAGAATAAAATAAACGAACATATATTCTTTGTTTGCATTCAAAGTCCATCAGTTCTTATCTGGATATGGATAGCATTTCTGAGTCCTTTGTACCTGTCTTGGATCATTGTGTTACTGAGAAGAGCTAAATCATAGATAGTTGATCACAATATTGCTGATAATGTGTACAGCATTTCCCCTGGTTCTGATCATTTTATTTTGCATCAGTTTGTACAAGTCTTTGCAGGTTTTTCTGGAATCTGCCTGTTCATCATTTCTTATTGTACAATAGTATTCTGTTACATTCATATACCACAATTTGTTCAAACATTCCCGAATTGATAGGCATCCCCTCAGTTTCCAATATTTTACTACCATAGAAAGGGCTGTTTCATATCCATATTTTCACAGATAGATCCTTTTCTCTTTTTTTATGATCTCTTTGGGATATAGACCTAGTGGGGGGTATTGCTGGGTCCAAGGATATGCACAGTTTTGTTGCTCCTTGGGCATAGTTCCAAATTGCTCTCCAGAATGGTTGGATCAGTACACAATTCCACCAAAAATGCCTCAATACTCCAATTTTTCCATATCTTTTCCAACACTTAGCTTGTTTCTTTTCTGTCATATTGGTCAATCTCATGGGTGTGAAATGGTACCTCAGAGTTGTTTTAATTTACATTTTACTAATCAAAATTGATTTAGATTACTTCTTTATGTGCCTATAGCTAGCTTTGATTTCTTCATCTGAAAATTGCTGTTGATGTTCTTTGACTGTCAGTTAGGTAGTGACTTGTATTCTTACACATTTGACTCAGGTCTCTATCTGAGAAATGAGACCTTTTTCAGAGATACTAGCTATTATCATTGTTTTCTGCTTTCTGCTTTCCTTCTAATCTTGGTTGCATTGGTTTTGTTTGTACCAAAGCCTTTTAATTTAACATAATCAAATTATATATTTTACATTTTGTAATACTGCCTATCTTTTCTTTGGTCATGAATTCTTCCTTTTGCCACAGATCTGACAAGTAGACCATTCCCTGCTCTTGTAATTTGCTAGTGGTGTCACCATTTATGTCTGAATCATGCCAAAGGTCTGTCATATCTAACTTTTCTAATATCCTATTTACTTTCTAAGTTTCTTTCTTGATTATTTTTTTGGTTGAATTTATAGAGTTCTGAGAGGCAACAGCTGAGTTTCCCCACTAGTATAGTTTTGCTATCCATTTGTTCCTATAACTCACTTCCCTTCTCCTTTAAAAATTTGGATGCTATACCATTTGGTTCATATATGTTTAGTATTGATATTGCTTCATTGTCTGAGGTACATTTAAGCAACATATTTCCTTCTTTATCTCTTTTAATTTGATCTACTTTTTGCTTTTATTTTGAGATCAGGATTGCTGCTCCTGTTTTTTTTTTTTTTAATTTCAGCTGAACCATAAGGAATTTTGCTACAGGCTTTTACCTGTCTCTCTGTTTCAAGTGTGTTTCTTGTAAACAACATGTTGGAGGATTCTGTTTTTTGATCCACTTTGTTATCTAATTCCATTTTATGGGAGAGTTAATCCCATTCATATTACAGTTATGATTTCTACTTGTGTATTTCCCTCCATCCTATCCTTCCTTCTATCTGTCCTCTTTCTCCTTTCACTTTTACCCTCCTCACCAGTATTTTGTTTCTTTCTACCACCTTTCCCTACCCTCTCTTCTGTCAGTTCCCAGCCTCACTTTACTTTTTCTCCTCCCCTCCTACTTCCCTTACAAGTAAGATAGAATTCTGTATTCAGTGGATTGTATATGATTGCCCCTTTGAGCCCATACTGATGAAAGTGATGCTCATCCCCCACCCTCCCATCTTCCTGTAATAGGAATTTTGTACCTCTTCATGTAAAATAATTTATCTTATTCTCCCTCTCCCTTCTGCACCCATGGTTCTCCTCTTTCTCATCCCTCATTTTTTATGTCACTCGTCAAATTCATCTTATACCCATACCCTATTTTTATGTATATTCCTTCTAGCTGTACCTTTAGTAATACAATGAATTACAAATATACTCTTCCTGTATTAGGATGTAAATAGTTTAGCTCCATTGAATCCCATATGTTTTCTTTTCCTTTTTTAACCAATTTTCATCTGCCATGGCTCTTGATTTTGGAGGTCAAAATTTTGGTTTAGTTCTAGTCTTCTTATGAAAGCTTGAAACCCTTCTATTTAACTGAATGACACTTTTTCTCCCCTGTGACGCATTATACTTAATTTTGCTGGGTAAGTGATTCTTGATTGCAGTCCTAGCCCCTTTGCCTTCTGGGATATCATGTTCTATGACCTCCAATGCTTTAATGTTTCCACTGCCAATTCATTTGTAATTCTGATTATGACTCCCTGATATCTGAATTCTTTCTTTCTGTCCACTTGTAGTATTTTTTCCTTTACCTGATAGTGGTGAATTTTAGCTGTAATGCTCCATGGAGTTTTTATTTCGGGATCTCTTTCTGAGGTGATTGGTGGATTCTTTCCATGCCTATTTTGACCTCTGGTTCCAGGACATCAAGACAGTTTTACTTGATAATTTCTTGGAAAATGCTATCCAAGTCTTCCTGTTGATTATGGCTTTCAAGTTGTCCAATAATTCTCATATTGTCTCTCCTGGATCTATTTTCCAGATCCTTTGTTTTTTTCCATGAGATATTTGACATTTTTTCCCATTTTTTCATTGTCTTGAATTTGTTTGATTGATTCTTGATGTACTCTAACTTTTAAGAAGTTGTTTTCTTCAAATACCTGTTGTACTTTTCTGTTTGGCCAATTGTACTCTTTAAGGAGATGTCTTCCTCAGTGAGTTTTTGTGTCTCCTTTTCCATTTCTCAAATTCTACTTTTTAAGCAGTTTTCCAAACTATTGACTTTTTTTCTTTTCATAATTCTTTTGCATCCATCTCATTTCTTTTCTCATTTTTTCTTCTTATATGACTTCTCTATTATATTATTTTTAAGCTCCTCTTTGAGCTCTTCCATGAGTTCTTTCTACACTTGAGACCATTTTCAATTTTTCTTTGGTTCTTTTCCCATAGGTGTTTTGACATTGTTAGCCTCTTCTGAGTTTGTATCTTGATATTCCCTGTCACCATAGTAAATTTCTGTGATCAGATTCTTGATTTGTTGCTTTTTTCCTCATTTTTTTTTTGTTTCACTCCATATTTTGGCTGGTTCTGCTGTTCAAGAATTTGTTTCAGAAGGGTATTTAATGGTTGTTTGGAGGTGAATGTGGGAGAGTTATGGTGATTTATTATTTATTCCACCATCTTGGCTCCTGGAAGTGGAGTTTAATGCTTTAAATATAAAGATGCCTAATTGAAATGGCGTGTGTTCATTCTTCATTGCCAAAGAAAACCATGCCAGCAGAGAAATAATGACATGACTTGTACATGACTTTGTCTTTTTGAGTGAAGGAAGGTCACCAGCCTCACTTCTCTTCCAGAGCCATCTGAATCCAGTGACCAGATATTCATCAGGATGACTGGAGATGACCCAGAATGAGGCAATTGGGGTTAAGTGACTTGCCCAAGGTTACACAGCTAGTGAGTGTCAAGTGTCTGAGGTGAGATTTGAACTCAGATCCTCCTGACTCCTGAACTGGTGCTCTATCTAGCTGCCTAACTGAAATGGTAACATCTTCACAAAGTATCAGGATATAAGATAAATGCACAAATCATCATCATTTACTAGTCAAATGTCAGGAAGAGATAGAAAGCTAAATTTCATTTAGAATTCCTATGGATAGTATATAATATTTATTAGTCTACCTGCAAACATATGCATAGGAATTATATGAACACCATTAACAAACATTCTTCACAGAAATAAAGACATCTAAATAATTAGAGGAATATTGATTGCTAATGAGTAAGTTGAAATGATATAAAAAAATAACAATACTAATTATATTAATTTACTTAGTGTTTTACTATCAAATAATTACTTTACATAACTAGAAAAAATAATAACAAAATTCATTTGGAGAAACAGCAAGTCAAGACTATCAAAAGAATCCATTAACATGGTACTATTAGGGGCCTAATAGTACCAGCTATCAAAATACTACAAAGCTATAACATCAAAACAATTTTGTCCTGGGTAAGGAATAGAGAGATTGATTAGTTAAATATTTTGGGTACACAATATACAGAAGTAAATGAATACAGTATTAGATGAACCCCAAATTTCCAAGTTATTTAGGGCAAGAACTCATTAGTTAACAAAAACTGTTCAAAAAATTGGAAAGAAATTTGGTAGAAACTAAGTTTAGTGGGGCCAGAGCCAAGATGGTGGAGTAGAAAGATGCACATACTCTAGCTCTCCCCCCACAGCCCATAAAAAACCAGTAAAAAATGACTCTAAACAAATTCTAGAGCAGCAGAACCCACAAAATGACAGAGTGAAAGAGATTTCCAGCCCAAGGTAGCCTGGAAAGCTGACGGGAAAGGTCTATCACATGGGGCATGGAGCAGAGCACAACCCACGAAGCCCAGTGCAGCCCTGGCTGCTCAGCATCAGCAGGAACAGGACCAGAACAGACCACAGGGGCAGAATCCCCAGCAGCAGCAGTGGTTCTCAGATTCCTCAACCCACAAATGCCAAAGAAAGTTTCAAAGGTCAGTGAGAAAGCTTTTCCATATGGATGAAAAGGGAACACAGTCTCATTGTGCTGGCAGCAGCCACTGCAGTGATAGCATCCATTTTTTAAGCCCTCCACCTAAAGATCCTAGGGGAATTGAGCCACCGATCTGAATCTCAGCCATGAGCCAGGTCCTGGAGTGAAGAGGAGGAACACTGGTAGAGCTGGAGGCAGCTGTGGAGAGGGAATTCTACTATTTGAAGATTCTGGGCAGAAAAGTTTTTGGTTGCTCCCAGACCAGTGTGCATGCCAGGAGAGGAGTGAACTCCTCTCCCTTGATTGTGCTAGCTTGGAGGAACTGAGAACTTACAGGTTCCAAGGGTATATCCTCCTCTTTTTTTTTTAATATAAATTTATTTGTTTAACTTTTTACATTCATTTTCACAAAATTTTGGGTTCCAAATTTTCTCCCCATTTATCCCCTACCCCACCCCAATACACTGAGCATTCTCATTTCCTCTATCACCAGTCTGCCTTCTCTTCTATCATCCCTCCTTTCTCTTGTCCTCATCTTTTCTTTTGCCTGTAGGGCCAGATGACTTTCTACTCCCCACTAACTGTATTTCTTATTTCCTAGTAGCCAGAACAATACTCAACAGTTGTTCCTAAAACTTTGAGTTCCAAATTCTACCCCTCCCTCCCTCCCCACCCATTCCCTTTGGGAAGGCAGGCAATTCAATATAGGCCATATCTGTGTAGTTTTGCAAATGACTTCAATAATAGTCATGTTGTGTAAGACTAACTTTATTTCCCTCCATCCTATCCTGCCCCACATTGTTTCTATTCTGTCTTTTGATCCTGTCCCTCCCCAAGAGTGTTGACTTCAAATTGCTCCCTCCTCCCATTGCCCTCCCTTTCATCATTCCCCCCACCCTGCTTATCTCCTTCTCCCCCACTTTCCTGTATTGTAAGATAGGTTTTCATACCAAAATGAGTGTGCATTTTATTCCTTCCTTTAGTCGAATGTGATGAGAGTAAACTTCATGTTTTTTTCTCAGCTCTCTCTTTTTCCCTCCACTAAAAAGTCTCCTGCTTGCCTCTTGAATGACAGATAATTTACCCCATTCCATTTCACACTCTCTCCTCCCACTACCTTTCTCTCTCACTGTTTACCATAATTTCTTTTAAGATACAGTCCCATACTATTCAATTCACTCTGTTCTCTGTCCCTGTATGTGTGTGCATGTGTGTATGTGTGTGTGCATGCACATGTGTACGTGTGTGTGTGTGTATGTGTGTGTGTGGTCCCACCAACTACCCAGATACTGAAAAGTTTTAAGAGTTACAAATATTGTCTTTCCATGTAGGAATGTAAACAGTTCACCTTTGGTAAGTCCCTTATGACTTCTCTTTGCTGTTTACTTTTTCATGCTTCTTCTCATTCTTGTGTTTGAAAGTCAAATTTTCTTTTCAGCTCTGGTCTTTTCATCAAGAATGCTTGAAAGTCCTCTGTTTCATTGAAAGACCATTTTTTCCCCTGAAGTATTATACTCAGTTTTGCTGGGTAGGTGATTCTTGGTTTGAGTCCTAGTTCCTTTGACTTCTGGAATATCCTATTCCACGCCCTTCGATCTCTTAATGTAGAAGCTGCTAGATCTTGTGTTATCCTGATTGTATTTCCACAATACTGGAATTGTTTCTTTCTAGCTGCTTGCAATATTTTCTCCTTGACCTGGGAATTATGGAATTTGGCAACAATGTACCTAGGAGTTTCTCTTTTTGGATCTCTTTCAGGCGGTGATCGATGGATTCCTTCAATAGTTATTTTGCCCTCTGGTTGTAGAATATCAGGGCAGTTTTCCTTGATAATTTCATGGAAGATGAAGTCTAGGCTCTTTTTTTGATCATGGCTTTCAAGTAGTCTCATAATTTTTAAATTGTCTCTCCTGGATCTATTTTCCAGGTCAGTTGTTTTTCCCATGAGATATTTCACATTCTCTTCCATTTTTTCATTCTTTTGGTTTTGTTTTGTGATTTCTTGGTTTCTCGTAAAGTCATTAGACCCATCTGTTCCATTCTAATGTTGAGAGAACTATTATCTTCAGTGAGCTTTTGAACGTCTTTTTCCATTGGGCTAATTCTGCTTTTGAAAGCATTCTTCTCCTCATTGGCTTTTTGAACCTCTTTTGCCAATTGAGTGAGCCTATTTTTCAAGGTGTTATTTTCTTCAGCATTTTTTGGGGTCTCCTTTAGCAAGGTATTGACCTGTTTTTCATGCTTTTCTTGCATCTCTCTCATTTCTCTTCCCAGTTTTTCCTCCATCTGTCTAACTTGATTTTCCAAATCCCCTTTGAGCTCTTCTATGGTCTGGGCCCTTTGGATATCTATTTTGGATGTTTAGGGTAGAGAGGCCTTGATTTCTATGTCTTTCCCTGATGATAAGCATTGTTTCTGGTCATCAGAAATGAAAGGCAGGAACATCTGTTCACCAAGAAAGTAGCCTTCTATGATATTATTTTTCTTCCCTTTTCTGGGCATTTTCCCAGCCAGTTACTTGACTTCTGAGATTCCTCTCCACCCCCTCCTAGATCTGCCCAGCTAGTGCTTGGGGTCTGAGATTCAAATGCTGCTCCCCAGCCTCAGGGCTTTCAGCAGCAGGGGTGGGGTGTGCAGGGGCGGCTGCTATTCAATGTGAGCTTAAGTTCTGGTGCTCAGGTAGGGATAGGGCCACCTCCCAGGCTCAGTTCCCTCAGGGGGTTTATGTGGAGACCTTCAGTAATGGAGCAGAGCTCCTGTCTGCCCTGGGAGTCCCAGGCCCCTGCTGCCTCTGCTGCTGCCTCCTGAGGGGGCCTGAGTTATGGAGACACCCCACTCCCCTCTTGGCCAGCCCAGAAGTCTCTCTCACTGACCTGGAGCGCCTGTGGATGGAGGGACCTTCGTGGCTGCCGGAGATTCCCTCCCTGCAGCCTGCTTGGATCTGCTTCTCTGGGGCCATGTGGCCAGAGCAGGGCAGGGGTGGGCTCCACATCCGGTGCTCGACAGATCTTTGAGGTCGATTTTTCAGGGCTCTTGTAACGGAAATGTCCTCCACTGCATTGCTACCCGGCTTGCACTGCTCCAGAATTTGTGGGGAGTTCTTTTTACAGAAAATTTATGGGCTGTGGGTTCAGAGCTAGCATACATGAGTCTTTCTACTCTGCCATCTTGGCTCCTCCCCCCCCCCAAAAAAAAAACTTTTTCAATGGAGGAGAAAATGACAGGGGTGATAGTGAAAAATTGAAGCTTGTTCTCTTCACATTTAGCTTAAGGAAGGAATAACATACTCACTCAATTTGGTATGAAAATTTATCTTACACTACAGGAAAGTAGGCGACAAGTGAGGTGGAGGGCATGATAGAAGGGAGGACAAATAGGAGGAGGGAGTAATTAGAAGTAAACATTTTTGGGGAGGGACAAGGTCAAAAGAGAGAATAAAATAAATGAGGGGGGCAGGAAAGGATGGAGGGAAATATAGTTTGTTTTACACAACATGAGTATTGCAAAAGTATACATATATAGCCTATATTGAATTGCCTGCCTCTCAGTGAGGATGGGTGGGGAGGGAGGAAGGGAGAGAAGTTGGAATTCAAAGTTTTAGGACAGAATGTTGAGAATTGCTTTTGCATACAACTGGGAAATAAGAAATACAAGTAATGGGGTATAGAAATTAGTCTTACACTACAAGAAAAGAGAGAAGATGGGGATAAGGGAAAGGAGGGGTGTGATAGAAGGGAGAGCATGTTGAGGGACAGGATAATCAGAATGCAAGGAGCTATAGGGTGGGGGGGAGGGGAGAGATGGGGAGAACATTTGGAACTCAAAATGTTGTGCAAATGAATGTTGAAAACTAAAGATAAACAAATAAACATTTAAAAAATAAAAAACAGAAACTAATTTTTGAACAACACCTCATGCTTTTTATCATAATAAACTCAAAATGGGTATATGATTTAGACATAGAAGGTGGCATAATAATAAGAAATTACCTGTGAGATCTATTGATGGGGAAAAATTCATGACCAAACAAGAGATAAACTCTCTCTTGATAAAGAGATAAACAAGAGACCTTTATCTTCAGACAAAGAACTGATAGACTCAGAGTACATAATGAAATGTATTCTCACCTCTTTCATTTTTTTTTCTTTTTTTTTACATGGGCAATGTGGAAATTTGGTTTTGTATAATTGCACATTTTGTAATAGGTTTTGTTTTTCTTGCTTCTCAATGGGTAGTAGAGAGGAAGGTTGGATAGAGAAGATTCAAAACTGAAAACAAATAAAATCGAATTTTAAAAGGAGGGATAGAGATTGCTGCTTAGAGTATGGATACATTAAGTCACTTGCCTAGAATCAGTTTGTGTCATAGTCAGTGTATATTGTATTCATGTGGCACATATGATGGTGGCCTGGACATTTTCTCTGTTCTACATGCCCTCTTAAATCTCCCCCAAAAAGAATATAAGCACAAGAGGTAAAGCAATTTCAACTTTCTCTACAGTAGAGACATCAAGAGCCCACCAAGTTAAAAACTCAATGAGGTAACAACAGAAAAAAAGAAGGCTAATCCCCAGCCCCTAATGCACTCACCTCAGCACCCCTCCCCCATATAATGGACATGTTAGGCACATATCATGTTTCTAGCAGGAGGGCTGCATGAATCGACCCACAAAATTGCAACAAAACTTGACTCTACACCATGACACTCCATCCCCAAACTTCAAACAGAAAAAATTTACTTAAGTAGTGAAAGCAGCATGGTAGCATTATGTGCTGCAATAGAGCACAGCCAAAGAACTGAGGAACAGAGGGACCTGGGGCATGACACATGTTGCTGGGGTCAATTAAACTTGAAAGTAAAGAGAACAGTATTTGGGGCCAGAGACCAAAGTTGCTGAACCATGAGTTGCCCAGTTTGGGAGGAGGCTGGGGTTCTTTGAAATGTAGCCCTCAGGACAACCGCCATCAAAGGTAGTCAGAATGTGAGCCTTAGGGGAAAATAAGGAAAAAAGATTGAAATTGCTCTCAAGAAAAGGAAAATTCAATGAAAGACCTCGAATATAAGTGGATAAGCCAATACGGAAGATATTAGCAAAAGGGATTATGGCCTCCAGAGCAGCTAAAAGAGTCCAGATACCTGTGAATAAGCATTCAGTTCAAAAGAAAATGAATCAAGACATGATGAGGCAGATGAATCTATGGCATGTCAAGAGAGCCTGGAACCTAGGAAAGATGTTCCTGAGTCATTTTAAAGGGAAATAAGAATTTCTTATCTCCATAACAGAAATAATTGGCAGAATGGAAAAACTGGAATCAATGGTGACTAATTAAACAAAAGAAAGAATAATTGATTGGAAATGCAAATATGTGGAAGTGAATAACAATCTGCAAGAAGAGAAGTAAAAAACAATAATTTTAAAGAAAGCATGACAGTCAAACAAGCAAAACACATTGATCTTGAAGACAGTCAACACTCGATAAACATTTGTTATTATATATACCTGTTATGTGCCAGGCACTGCGGTAAGTGCTAGAGATACAAATGTGAAAAAGACAAGTAAGTAGATTACAATCTAATGTAGATAGAATCTAATCTATAATGCTCAAAAAGAAACTGAAAAGCAAAGTGAAGGGTGGACTGGGGCAAGGTGTAGGGGTTTACTCAATGGGAGGGCATGGTGTTTGTGGAATTGAAACCAAGTAGAACAGCTGATAGAAAATAAAGAATTTAGCTGGAGAATTCTGAGTCCTCTCTAAATGCAGTCTTTGGAAGGATTTTATCTCTTTCACTTCCAGTCAGAGAGGAAAGGCATCTGAGAGTGCTAAGTATCAATGATGATGATGAGATCTCAGGTGATGAGCTTATCATGGGGGGGGGAGTCAAAACAAATAAAACAGCTGGTGCAAAATAAAGAGACAGGATAGTATAGACAATTTATAGATTATTGGTCTTCTAGAAGAACATACTAAGTAAAAAATCAAAAATAACCCCCTTAAAAAAACCCTTAACACTGCAATGCAAAAAATAATACAAGAAAATGGCACATAACTTGAGAACACAGAAAACAGTGCCATTCTAAAGAATCCATAAAACAACTATTCTACAAACCACAAAATACATAGTAATAACATTTAATAATTCCATTGAGAAACAATAGGTTCTTTAAGTTGCCAGAAAAAGATCTTCAAATATAAAAGAAAGGAAATTCAAATGACACAGGACTATTCTGCATCCATCAGAAGATGCAGAATGGAATGGAATAATATATTCCAAAGACCAAAGCTAAAGATGTCACCCATAGTGATCTTTCTTGCAAATGTGAACCTAATCATTACGGAAAAAAGACAAAGGTTCAACACAAAGAGACATTTGAATCATTCTTAGAAAGAAAATCATAGTCACTATGTGCTGGAGGAGCGACTTGAACCCAACTTATCCTGACTCAAGGTCATTAAGCTATGTCCCCTGTAATCACATATAATTGACAGTTGGCTATACTTCTATGCTCCAGTACTCCACTATCCAATGTCCATATGGCAGGGGAGGTTATTTTAGAGTAACTGCTGCAGAGTTGATTTTAAAAGTTGAAACACTAAAATTACTCTAAGTCCTTGAGAAAATAATCCCCACTAGATCTTCTCATTGCTACTAGTTATAGCACTGTATCTTTCCTCCCTTTTTCAGTCAAAATCCTTGAAAAAGTCATTTTCACTTGGAGTTGAATTCTGCTACACTTAGCCTCTCCTCCCACTCACCATCTTCAAATCTAGCTTACCATCTCATCAGTCAGCTGAAAGTGCTCTCTCCAAAGTTATGAATTTAGTCTGCCTGCTTCAAATCTCTTCTCATTTCATTCCATTCTCCCTGAAATGATCAAAGTGATTTTCCTAACATAAAGACTTGAATCTGCCTATTTTACCTCCATCCTCAGTGAATTACAGTGGTTCCTTATTACTTCTACTATTAAATATAAATTAAGATCTAATGCCCTTTTCTTAATTCTCTTCCTATGGGACTTCTCTCAACATTTAACACAACTGATTTTACTCTCTTGAACACTTTCTCCTGAGTGTTCCTGACATTCTTTTATCTTAGAATGCAAACTATATGCCAGTGAGATTGACTTTAATTCCTGGGAAAATTATTGAAAAGATCATTAAAGAAATGACTCATAGGCATCTGGAAAGAGAAACAATGTTCACCCAACACCATGTGGCTTCATCAAGAACAGGTCATGCCAGGTCAAACTAATCTTTTTTTTAAACAAGATTACTAAATGTAATTATTAATTTATTAAAAAAGATTGTGGATTATTTTGTCACTGAAATATTAATTCACATATTTCTCCTGTACTCTTCTTGATATTTTTTACCCCTTTATATAAAATGTACTTTGTCCTTCATTCTACCTTTGAGGATCCTTGCCTTCATTCAAAAGTCAATTCGAGTGCCACTTTCTCCATTGAGGACTTTATAGATTCTGGCCCCACCCTCTGCCCCTGGCACCATATATTATGACCTCCCTCTTCCTAGTTACCTTCTAATTAATTTGTATATTTTTTCTATCTACTTATTTTATAATAAATGTAAGCTCTTTGAAAGAAAGGATTTTTTCTTTTTCTTTTTTTTCCATATTCTTATCACCTGGCATATACATATTAGGCACTTAATAAATCTTTATTGATTGATTGAACAATGAGTTTGCATATTGAATACCTGTAATGTTATGAAATTTGAAGATCTTAACTGCCCGTTTAATAGGCACATAGAGCCCAGACCTGGAGCTAATCAGGCTCTGGGCTACAAGGAGTTTCCAATTAAGTGTTGGGACATGTTGATTTTCAAATTTCTCGGCACTCAGTCAATCAGATATTGAATCTTTGTTATATATTTTGGGAGGTTAGTGTTATGCTTTGGGGGTTTGCTCATGAGGAGGATCTTTCGATTTCCTGGTTGAGGCTCTGAGTAGACTTATGTTCTGAGACTCCCTCCCCCTGACTACTAAGATGTATGTGCTCCCTAGATCCAGTGAAGTATGCAAACTGTATAACAATATTGTTATGTCAGAAAGCTGGAGCCCAGTCTGTTTATCTTTGTGCTATTTTCTCTTCTTATATTTTCTCCACATTCAAGGTGTTAACCTTTCCCCTGAACTACTGAATGTAATTAAAGTAGATTGTTGACTCCTGTAAAATTATCTTTTCTTTAGCAAAGCAGATCAAAGAACCTGTGCTAGCAGGTCATCCTAGGTGTGCAGGGAGCTTACTATTAAAATTCACTGTTAACTTTTGGGTTCCTTTGGAAGAATCACTTGAATTCTCCATTTTATTTTTTCTTTAATTAATTAATTAATTTTAAGTTTTCAACATTCATTTCCACAAAATTTTAAGCTCCAAATTTTCTCCCCATCTCTCCCCTCCAATGCTGAGCATTCTGATTACCCCTACCAACAATTTGCCCTCCCTTCTAACATCCCTCCCTTCCCTTATCCCCATCTTCTCTTTTGTCCTGTAGGGCAAGATAAATTTCTATACTCCATTACCTGTGTTTCTTATTTCCTAGTTATATGCAAGAACAATACTCAACATCTGTTCCTAAAACTTTGAGTTCCAGCTTCTCTTCCTTCCTCCTCACCCATCCTCACTGAGAAGGCAAGCAATCCAGTATGGGCTATATATGTGTAGTTTTGCAAATAACTTCGATAATAATCATGTTGTGTAAGACTAACTATTTCCCTCCATCCTATCCTGCCCCCCATTTCTTCTATTCTTTCTTTTGATCCTGTCCCTCTCCAAGAGTGTTTACTTCTAACTGCTCCCTCCTCCCATTTGCCCTCTCTTCTATCATCCCCTCCACTTCACTTGTCCCCTACTTTCCTGTAGTGTAAAATAAATTTTTATACCAAACTCAGTGAGCATGTTATTCCTTCCTTGAGGCAAATGTGATGAGAGTAACCTTCACTTTTTCCCTCTCACCCACCTCCTTTTTCTCTCCATTGAAAAGGCTTTATCTTGCCTTTTTTTATGAGAGATAATTTGCCCCATTCCAATTCTTCCTTTCTCCTCCCAATATATTCCTCTTTCATCTCTTAATTTTATTTTTTAGATGTGATCCCTTCCTATTCAACTCACCCTGTTCTCTCTCTCTCTCTCTCTCTCTCTCTCTCTCTCTCTCTCTCTCTCTCTCTCTCTCTGTGTGTGTGTTTCTGTGTGTGTTTCTGTGTGTGTGTGTGTGTGTGTGTATGTGTATAATCCCTCCAACTACTCATATGCTGAGAAAACTTTCAAGAGTTACAAATATTGTCTTTCTATGTAGGAATGTAAATAGTTCAACTTTAGTAAGTCCCTAATGATTTCTCTTTCCTGTTTAACTTTTTATGCTTCTCTTGATTCTTGTGTTTGAAAGTCGAGTTTTCTTTTCAGCTCTGGTCTTTTCATCATGAATACTTGAAAGTCCTCTATTTCATTGAAAGATCATCTTTTCCCCTGAAGTGTTATACTCAGTTTTGCTGGGTAGGTGATTCTTGGTTTTAATCCTAGTTCCTTTGACTTCTGAAATATCCTATTCCAAACCCTTCAGTCCCTTAATATGGAAGCTGCTAAATCTTGTGTTATCCTGATTGTATTTCCACAATACTGGAATTGTTTCTTTCTAGCTGCTTGCAATATTTTCTCCTTGACCTGAAAACTCTGGAATTTATCTATGGTGTTCCTAGGAGTTTCTCTTTCTGGATCTCTTTCAGGAGGTGATTTGTGGATTCTTTCAATATTTGTTTTCCTTCTGGTTCATTAGCTTCCATCTGTACCATTCTAATTTTTAAAGAACTATTTTCTTCAGTGAGCTTTTGAACCTCCTTTTCCATTTGGCTGATTCTGCTTTTTAAAATATTCTTCTCCTCATTGGCTTTTTGAACCTCTTGACTGATGACATGACTTGCACTTGACTTTGTTTTGAGTGAGGGAGGGCTGCGCAGGTCACCAGCCTCACTTTTCCTCTAGAGCCAGCTCAGAAAGCCCTCTCACTGACATTTGGCACCTGTAGGTTGAGGGATCTGCATTGCTGCTGGGAATAACACCCTTGAAGCCTGCTCCAGCCCTGCTCCTTCAAGCACTGCGGCCAAGGCTCAGCTGCTCTCAGCGTCTGGTGCGACAGACCTTTCCTGTCAGCTTTCCAGGTCACCCCGGGCTGGAAGTCCACTTCCACTTCCACTTCTGCTGCTTTAGAATTTGTTGAGAGTCATTCTTTACAGGTATTTTATGGGCTGTGGGGGAAGAGCTAGTGTATGTGCGTCTTTCTACTCCACCATCTTGGCTCCATCCCCTGAATTCTCCATTTTACCAAACACCCAGTTTTTCTTTTTCATTGATTCATCTTTGGAGGATATTTTTTCTTTATTGTTATTATTATTTTTTTTTTGAAGCAAGAGATCTTTATTCTGTTTTTCAAAACACCATATTCCAATATTCCCCCCTTTGGTTTCCAGTAAATGATGAATGTTTTTGTGCCATTCTGATTGATTTTCCTTGGAATGTGAAAAAAATCTTCCCCTTTTCTGCTTATTTGCTTTCTCCAGAAGTTATGTAATGTTGTAATCATGAAGTCTGACCACATGCTTCTTGATGAGTTAAACTTGGAGTTTCTTCTTTTGTTCCTTAGAGTTTCTTGATCTATATTGAGCATCACTATTCCTGGGCCCTTTTACTGTATGCTATCATGAAATATGGCATGCAGAATTTTTCATTTTCCTAGAAGACCTATGATGTTTATATTATCATCTTGCATCCCACCTTCAGGTTCAGTATTGTTGTTTTTTGTGACAACTCTAGTGTTGCTTTTTGATTTTGTCCAGTTAGTTTTCCTTTGGCCTTTGCGTTTTTTGCCTTCCAGTTGTGTTTTTCTCATTTTCAATGAATCTGTAATTTGAAGAATGTCTCTCACTTTGGTCTAAATTTTTCTGCTTTCAAATTAAACACTGATATCTTTCTTGAGAGCTATAATTGTCCTTATTTAACTTTATCTGCATTTTTTAAATTATTTTCTGAATAATTCTGAATTTTCTTGGAGTTATTTCTTTATCATTTTCGGAGTATCATAACATTAATGGAAATGTCTTCATCTTAATCAGGGTTTTCCTTACTCAATTTCCTTTGCTGAAGATTACCTAATTGTTATAGTTTCTCTCTTTTTCCCCATTATCCCTCCTTTGTCATCTTTTATTTGCCTTTATCATTCTCTCAGATAATTTTTTGATGCTGTCTTTGATATAATCATATTTCTTACCACCAATGCCTTCCTTTCTGTTATGGATAGCATAAAGAGAAGTCCAGTACTGTTGTGTCACCTCTCCTAGACCCTTCTATCTCTTCCCTATTTTCCCAGACAACTAGGGTTGGGTGAGGTTTGTGGTCTGCAGGAAATGAGATGATGAACTGAGTTGTGTGTGTGTGTGTGTGTGTATGTGTTCATCCTTTGTTGCCAAAGAAGATCATGCCATCAGAGATTGATGACATGATTTGCACTTGACTTTGTTACGAGTGAGGGAGGGCTGTGCAGATCACCAGCCTCACTTCTCCTCCAGAGTCATCTGAATCCAATGACCAGATCTTCATCAGGATGACAAGATGACCCAGGATGAGGCAATTAGGGTTAAGTGACTTGCCCAACATTACACAGCTAGTGAGTATCAAGTGTCTGAGGTGAGATTTGAACTCAGGTCCTCTTGACTCTTGTACTGGTGCTCTATCCACTGCACTACCTAGATGCCCCATGAGCTGCGTTGCTGCCCAAGAAAAACTCTGAGAAGTCACTTTAGACAGACCTATTCTCCATTATTCAACAGCACTATTTACTCTACTGTACTCTTCTCCTTAGTATTTTCTCAAATTTCTTTTGTCTGACTCCGGGGACTCTGTAAGGGGAGCAATGGATGGGAGTCAAAATGATTTTTTTCTTATAAGAATAGCTTTCTGGTGACTTCTTTCATTTCCTTTCTTTCTATAACTATTTTCTTTCTTTTAGTGGATACCTTTCTTATTGATTTGAGATAATAACTGGGGAGCTGTGACCTAGCTTAACTTTTACCTTATCATCCTTCAGTATCCCTGTCTCAGAAACTCTTTCCAGCTCTTGGTAGCAGTTGCAATCCATTTCACATTGCCACTGTATAATGACTTTGGATGTTCTAGATTGGTTTGCTACCACTACAGCCAACTTTTAAGTGACTCATAGGTAATTATGGATTCAGCACTATGTGCTCAGCACTTATTGTTTCTCAGTGTCTGTGCCTATGTGCAACCCACTCCTATGTCTCTATGGTGTTAGTCTGTTACCAGAAATTACTCTCCATGCTTCCAGTAGGAAGTTTTCATTATTTTGAGAGACACATGTCATTAGTTGTTTAGAGAGGGGAAGAGAGAGACCTAAACAAAGAAGAACCTAAAATCATCCTCCATAATGATAAATGATTAGTGAGCACCAACTCTTTGATCAATTTCTGGGGCCTGAGAGTCAGTTAAATTAAGGGTGGCCAATAGTGTCTGACTTACTTCTAAAGTTATTTATGTGAAAATAGCAGTGACCCCCAAAATATTTCCATAGTCCTTTGTGGTCAAATCTCTCACACTAATGAGAACAGCAAATCTTTATAAAAATTATATTGTTAGTCATTAGCAAAGCTAAGTCTTATTCCCAAGATAGGGTTCCCTTTCAGCTTTAATATTTCATCCCCTCCTCCCACCTCTTTTCTAACAAACAAAACTTTCTCAACATTATTTCTTGATCCTACTTTTCCTTATTTAAATATTATCCCACTGATATTCCTTTCCCCTTTATAATTCCTTCTTCCTATCACCTTTTATCCTCATTCCATCTTTCCTTTCACAACCCACCAACCTCACAGTGTTTCCCAAATGAGTATACTAAAATTGGGCAAGCTGCTAAATTTCTGCTTTGGGAAACAGTTGAGGTTTTGACAATTGTGTATGTATTTTAAGTAAGTCATTCTGAGAAAGTATAGTACTGAATAACAAACTTTTCTCTTGCCTAATTTACAGAGTTTTCTCAATAAATACAAAGAAGTCACATTGGAAGAATCTCAAATAAATACCTAATAAAAGAGATTCTGCTTGCATTAAAATTCTAGAATACCAGATGGTGGGATTTAATCATTATCTAGCCAATATTCATCCTATCCAGTGCTCATCTTAAATTCAACGCTTTTGAGAATTATTCATGGAGTCTGAATCATATTTCATGCAGATAATAATCTTGGTTTGATGTGATTTACTAGGATACACTCATAGTTTCTAGACCTTCTTGGTTATTGCTAATTGAAATGACAACTTTTAGTTAAAGCTGAGACAATTTTGAAACAAAATATGCATGGCAATCTGGTGGAAGGATTATCCTTTAGGAATTACATGGTGATATGGCACTGTAGAGGTGTGAATATTGATATGTCAAGCCTGACAAATACAGCTCTTTGATGGATATATTTCTACCTCTGTAGCTGTTTGCCCACAGAGGAGGCAATTATGTTTACTTTTTTCTAATTACTATCACATAACTTTCAAGTGAAAATAGAAAACAAGCTTGTCTTTTAGCATCTCACTATTTGAAAAGGTAGAAGATCAATAGCATTATTTCTTAAATACCACAATTACTTATGTAAAGTGTCAGATGCTTTTGTACCAGTCATTAGGATGAACATTGCACCAAGTCTGGACAAAGGATACTTAACAAATTCACTCTATACCATACATTTGTATAACAGTTGAAAGTTAGGAAAATTGACATAGCTCCCTGCTTCAAACTTTTTTTAAAAAGGAGAAAAATTAGTACATCTTTTTTTAAAGCACAAAATCCATTTCAGACTGAAAAGATAATAGTTTGACCACATGAAGAGTTTTTCACCCAACTTTTTAAAAATAATCTTTGAGGAAAAATGTTAAATTCAACATTGTACAATCTTGACTTCTACAAAATTGTTTAATATTGAAAAATTGAGTTGAAAAACTAAGATAAGATCATATTTTCATATTTATTTAATCCTTAAATTTTATAAATGTTGAGACACATGGATGCTAAAAGGACTTTGATAAATCCATGTACACAGTAGGCACTCAATAAATATTTATTGTTGAGTTTGTAAAGGCCTCAAATTTAGCAAAATTTAAAAAAACTATCTCAGAGATAAAAACAAAATTATTTCCCCAAATTCTTGAAAATCATAAACTTGTGAATCCCTAAATAAATGAAAATTCAGAGTACTTCATTTGAAGCTCTTTTCAGGAACTAAATTCTAAAAACTAAATACATCATGATAAATGTTGTTTAAGATTATTAGTAAATACTGTAGAGTACACTCAATTTCCCTTTAACAACTATAAAAAAATCAAGTAATCTATCGATAATTCTGTCATTCAGGACCGTACAATAAGACTCATAACCTTATAATTGAAACCAGTTTATAGGAAGGGATTAGTATTTAAAATTTGGTGAAAATTAACTTAGTAATTTAGAATTTAGGACAGTAATTGAGTTTCTGTTCATGAACTTACCTTTTGTTGATCTATGATTCCTTAAAAACAGTGCTATTATAGGGAAGTCTCAGAGTACCAGGGTAACAAGGGTAACCACTCCAAGAGTAGATTCTGCTATTCTGTACCTTTTGCTGTCTGGTGGGATGGAAATAACTACGGAAAGTTTATAATAAGAATAGAAAGGTGTTTAGTATTAGAAAGGTTTAGTATTGAATAGTCGTAATTAACGAATCACATAACAAACGTCACCAAATATACTGCTAAAATGTAATAATTGCTATCCAGAAAATCTAGTTTTTGGTGTAATTGATTTGAAGAGAACTGAATATTTAGTTCAACTCAGCAAGCATTTATTAAGCACTAGGCACCATGCTAGGTTTCAAGAACAGAAATTCTTCATATGATTTGTAGCCAAGTAAGTACATGGTAATTTGAGGAATTAGAGAGCTCTAACAAGAGGAATCACTAAAATCTTCCAGTAAGAGATGGCCCCTTTCTTACAACATTGAGAAAAGCTAAATATTTTAAGACAGAAACATGGGGAGGTAGTGTATTGCAGGCCTAGGGAATGCAGAAAATAAATGCTGAGTTCTGGTAATAGCAAATAGACTCATTTGGGTGATGTTGTGTGCTGGGGAGCTCATTTCTTAGTGTAAGGGGTAGTTCTGACATTGGCATCCCATTGTTGTAGGTTTAATACTTGATGAAATGAGGCATTCATAGGTCATTGAAGGATTACCAAAAGGAGGCTTACTTAGCTCTAATATAATATGGATATGTAACAAGAATATAGTCAAACTTAGTTTCTATACATGCAACCTCCTTCATATAGACACAGGCTTAGTCACTGAACATAGTGACTTGTGTGCTCTTCTGACATCCACCAAGTTAGAGGGGGTCAACTCAGTTGGGTGAGACCTTTAATACCCCTGGGTCATCAGGAAACATCATTAGCACAACTAAAGGCCCCAGGAAACTGGGTAAATGGAGTCACAACTTAAACCTTGAAGTCTTGCCTTTGTTTCCCTTAAAACAATATATATGTATACATGTGTTTTGGTGGGGAAGAAGTATGGGGGACCCTAGAAGATGTTTGTCCTAACCCTCTCAGTAAGGTTGAAGGTTGACTGGCTTTAATTTAAGCACAAGAGGTATAAGCGCTTTGAGAGTCTTAAATAAGTGTAAGATAAAATAAAGTGATGGAGCCAGATCCATTGGTAGAGACACAAAGGGTAGAGACTTGAGCAATAAAAGAAAGGGCAGCTACATTTAGAGGAAAGCTATGTCATGGTGTCCTGCATGCTTGCCATTCCATCTGGACCATTATATTGCTTTGAGAATTGCATCGAGAGGCTTCCCTGTTCATTGAGTTCCCGGTGTCAGTCCTCTTTCATCCGCCACACTGAGACTGGAGAGGAAGTTGATAAAACAGCATCTAACACTCAGCTCCAATGCAGCCCCATCAGCTTCCAAAGGCTATGTCCTTGTCGCATTATCGTAAGGGCACAGAAACATTGATGTAGAAGCTGCTTAATGCCCCTTAGAGATGTGAGGGATTGCTCTATATTTGGAGAACATTTGCTTTCTAATTTAATTCTTTGTTATTTACCTTGCCTTTCTGTTTTAATTAAATGGAGCTATATTTAGAATGGGGGTGAAAGGAGTAGAAGGAAAAATGAACACAACTGACATATTTAGCTGGGAAGTGGCTTGATGGGACTATTTGCACAATTGACATATTTAGCTGGGAAGTGGTTGTCTGGAGTATAGTTCTATATACGTTGTCTTCCTCTGAAAGTTCACCTGTCAGAATCTATGGTCCCAGAGATAGGAATTCTGTGGGAGTAGGAGGAGGATAGAGTATCTACAGTGAACCTAATCCTAGAATTTCATTACTATGTTCATTGTTGTCCATTATATGGGTCTAGCTTGTCATTCAATAACCATTAAACTTTGATTTACTATTGTTATGGGAATTTTTTATTTCCTTTTATTACCTGAGGCTTAAGACCATCCCCCCTGCAAATTTTGGTTAGTTAAAAGTCTGTTTTAATATTAACCTAACCTGAGCAGAAATTTTCCCATGGAATGTAAAAATTTAGTTAAGAATCTTAAATATTCCTTAGATAAGAATTTCAACTGTCCCTCATTCCTCAGAGTCATGTAAATTCTCCTCCTCAATCAGTCTATTTGTGAATCCTCTAAATATAGTTGAATCTATAACCTGACTTAGTTTACCTACAGAGTTTGTTTGATGAAGTTTGTTTCCTTAGGAGATGTATGAGATTATATAAGATTGTTAAACTTTTATGACAGTGAAAGAAGTATAGGATTATAGATCTATTCTCTCTTTAGCTTTCAGAGCCTAAGAAGAATGTGATTGCAATATGTAAGTTAATTATTTCTGTCACTCTAACATAATTTTGCCTATAAGAAGCCTTGTTAAAATCTTCATAATTGTTCAGATTTTCTTTGAGGCCTGACCCTATGCTTGAACATAATAATAAAACTTAGGTTTTTACCTCCATAATTTCTGTGTTGTGGTAAATATATATTTGACAGCAGTTATTCACCATAAGAAATCAGAGAGGGGATATTTTTCCTATAACAATATGCTATCATTTTTAGGGGGGGAAAGTTTACCTTAACATCTACTGAGAGCACTAGTTTCACCTGTTTTTCCATATTCTTTGAGGGCGTGAAATTTACCATGGGAAAATATCACAGATCTTGACTTGTTATCATCTTTGATTTTTTTTTATCTAAAGGGAACATCTAGCTATATCATCCTAAATTAACCCCTAATAGGCTCTCTTTTCCCCAGGTAAATCCTCAGAGAGTGGTGGAGATACAGAAATTTAGATATCAAAATGAGGGGATCCTGAAGATATCCATACTCATAATGCAATATGCTATACAAATGGGCAGGACTTTATGTTTGAGTGCCAAGATGAGAGAATGCCCATATGTAGAAAACTTCTGGACCTTTCTTAGTGTTCCAACTTTTGAGAATCTTTCAGGAATTTTCCAGTGATGTAATGCCTCACAAAACCAGCTTCTGGCTTCCCTTAAACAAAATGAATGCAAGAATAAGTAAAAAAGCCTTAATAAGCACTTGCAATGTGTAAACACTATGCTGTGTGTGTGTGTGTGTGTGTGTGTGTGTGTGTGTGTGTGTGTGAAAGGTAGAGCTACAGATACAAAGGAGGCAAACTCTATTCTTAAGGTACTAACTTCTAATAGGGGGAGGTAATATACAGAGAAGTGGTATCCACAGAAAGATGTTTTGCTCTGGAAAGTCTCAGAAATGGTTAAGTAAAACAGTATCCAACTAAACAGAGTTTTCAGAGCAAGAAGTGGATCAGAGTTGCCCTCTTAGTGGCAGTACAGAAAGTGGCTGGGTTAAAGATGAGGATATGTGGTCCTGGGGAAATCAGAGCTGAATGACTTAGCTCTTTCTAGGCAAAGTCTTTAAAGGTGCTTTGAAAGGTGCAGCAACAGTGTTGAGGTTTAGAGGAGTTGGGACCTCTAAATAACGATATGTGGGTCCTGCCCAAATGAATTTGACCCAAGTCTTCTTTCAGCCAAAGAAAAACAAAGTTTATTAAAGATCCAACATATCAGGTAGACTCTTCAGGAATCTGAAATTTTGTAATGCTTGTGTTACTAAGCTGGCCAGATAGAATTTTAGCCAGATTGAATCTGAGCCCCTTCATGGAGGGAAGATGGCTCTTATATGTAGAAAGATTGTGGGAGGAATCTAGAGGTGACCAAGTAGTCTGGGGTGACTAGAGAAGGGATGGGGGGTCTAGGGAGGGCCTTGATGGAGTGGCCAATAGTCTGGGGTAACTAAAGATCAGGATTTCTCCATATATGAACCTTACAAGATATCCATTTCCTCATGAAAGGAGAAGGCACATGGACACCAGAGATACTCCCAAGATACTTGAGCCAAGAGTCAAGGTCATTATCTCCTCCATGTATTTCTTCATATTTCTGGCCTTTTCATATGAAAATATACCCTGCTCAAAGCCTTACAAACTCTTTGGTGTACACCCTAATATAGTCATTCCCATTGTTTGTACAAACTAGACAATAGAAATACATTTATTCAGGAGGAGTGAAGAACCAAGTTGTGATATATTAATTTCATATAAATTTTTATTTGTGTAGTTATCAAAGTACTATAGATCTAGTGTCAGCATTTCTATTATTTTCTCAGTATTTCATCATAAATAATTTTAGCTTTTTTCTTCAAATTCATATCAACTTATAATAGCAATATAAATCAGTAGACAAATCATAAAATTTCTCTGACTTGCTTTCAAAGGTACAAAGCACTCTAATCTGTCACACAGGATTCTCTACACTTTGAGGAACTGGTAGCTGTCATAATTGTGAAAGAGACAAAGATGCTTCTAACAAAGGGAAAGATACAAAAAGAGATGAAGTTGTTCAGGGGGTCATATGCAGAGAGAGCATCTTTTTACAAACAGAGGACATACTGCTGGACCAGTCCAATAATTGGGTCAGGTAGCCTGTGTGCAATGGAATTGTTGAGTTCAGAACTACATGTGCTTTTTTGAATCTCCGCATAGAAGGGAACAGGGTGGAGGTGGGCCTTTATAAGAGGACAAAAGTTAACTGGAAAATGTTCAAATACATCCTTCAAACATTGTTTAAGTAATCTAAGAACTCCTCCAGGTGTAGAGGCATTCCAAAATGAAGAGAAATTCCTAATCTCAAACTACAATGCAAAATGCCACCTTTCCAGCTCTTCATTTTATTTTCCAGTCATGTATTATCTTTAATTAATGCTTAACTTTGAGCTTGGAGAGGAGTAATTTTCTTTGCTGCTTCTTCTCTAAGGAATTTGTCATTTCATCTACCTCTTGAACTTTGATTCTTCTTCCACTAGTCAATACATAAAGAAGATAGACTTTAGAGCAGATATCCCTGCCACCAAGAGCCAAAAATAGTGATTCTAACTTGAGAGATGCTGTAGGAGGCTCTCTGAATTCCTTCCTCATCCATTATAAGCAGCCCTCTGTGTCACATCAAGGAGCTCAAAAATTAAATTTTCCCAAAGATCACTCCATGGGAAGTTTCTGCGGGTAGTTCACTGATAACTGACCAACTTATATATGCTTGAGCTTCTCGAATACATGAATATATCAACAACATCCCCCCTTTCTTTTTCCAAAAGAGAAAAGACAAGTTTTTAAAATTTACTCAAACTCTCAGAGGTAGAAAGGACCTCAGAAGTTATCTAGTTCAATCCATATATAAAAGGAAATCCACACCATCACATACTTGACAAATGGTCATCCAGCTTCCACTTGAAGATTTCCAGGGAGGAGGAATGAACCTCCTGAAGCATTCCATCACACTTTAGGAGGGCTCTAATAGATAGGAAATTTTTCCTGATATTATTCCTAAATTTGCTTCTTTAGAACTTGTATTCACTTTTCTGGTTTCTGCCCCCTAAGGCCAAATAGAATGTCTCTAATTCCTCTTCTATATGACAGCCCTTCAAATAACTGAAGATAGCTATTTTGTCCTCTCTGCCCTCACCTTCCACCTCCCCCTCAGCTTTTTTTTCCCTCAGGCTAAATATGCTTAAGTCTTTTAACCAACCTTCATATATTGTGTCATGGATTCAAGGACCTTCACCATCCTAATTGCTCTACTTTGGACACTCTCCAGTGTCCTTAAACAGTAACACCCAAAAATGAACTAAATGCTCCAGAAGATGTCTGTCTTAGAAAAAGTACAGTGGGAAACTGCCATTTCTAACTCAGCCCTTAAATTGCATTAGTTTTTAGACTGTCTTACCACTGCTGACTCCTAATAAGTGCTAAAAGTCCCAGTTTCCTTTCAGTTAAACTGCTTTCTAACCATTATTTCCCCATCTTGCATTTGTAATGCTGATTTTTTGAACCAAGTCTAATATTTTACATGTATCCCTTTCGAATTTCATATTATTCTAATCAGCTCAGTGCTGTAAGTTGTCAAGATACTTTTGAATTATATCACCCACTATGTTAACTATCCTTTCCAGTTTTACTCCATCTGCAAACTTGATAAGAATATCATTTATGCCTTAATCTAAGTCACTGATAAAAATGTTAAACAGTAAAAATCCAAGAAAGGATCCCTTTGGTACTCAACTGGAGACCTTTAGCCATCTCAGTATGGAACCATTAATAATTATTCTTGTGCCTGACTTTTTTGTTTTGTGTCTGGCCATCCAACTAGTTCTGGGTTCATCATGTTATGTTACTTTGTGTTCTACATTTCTCTTAAGAATGTACTATTCTTGAGAATAGTATGAGACACCTTATAAAAAGCTTTGTTGAAATATAAGTAAACTGTAGACTCAACATTTCCCTCATCTACTATCATGTCCAAATCATGTCCAAAAAAAAAAGAAAAAAGGAAAAAGAAATAGCCTAGCATGACCCATTCCTGATGAAACCCTGCTAACTCTGTAAATGTCCTATGCCTTTCTATGTCATCTATTTCTTTAATGATTCATTTTAGAGCTTTCCTAGGAATTGGAATCAACCTCATTGACCTATAGTTTGCAGAATATATTCTCTTTCTTTTTTGAAAAATTAGGACATTTGCCTTTCTCTAATATTGTGATGCCGCTTCCATTTTCCATGATCTTTGAAATATCACTGACAGTGACGCTGCAACCATAGCTACCATCTTTTTTCAGTAGTTGAAGATGTTAATTTGGACTAAGTGACTTGAATTCCTTGGGGGTAGCTGGCATTTTCTTAATATCTCCTTATTTATCTTGGCTATCAGCTTCCTGTTAGTTATTTTTGTTTTGTCCATTCTGATGCCAAAGGCAATCTTCTTAGAGAACAAAAGAGACAAGAACAAAGAGACAAAAGGTGAGCAGTTCCGCCTTTAGTGTCAATTGACAACATCCTACCCATCCCAAGTAAAGGCCCTATTCCTTCTTGGATTTTCTATTTTCTCCCAACAGAACTAAAAATCCCTCATCAAACCTTTATTGTTGTCATCTGTGTCTTCCAGTCTCAGGTTATTCTGAGCTTTAGAATTTATACTGATTATTTTCCTTAAGCCTAAAATTTCCCTTAAAATTGTTCAGTTTTGTGAGTCAATTGTGAATGTTGTAATCATAAAATTAAGAGTAATTCATGGCTCAAAACTTTTCATATAAGACCACACTATACTTTTAATTTTTCCACCATTAACCTTGTCTTGCTTTTATATTCTTGTACATTTCTTTTAGGAATTTAAGTTGGCTGGCTTCTTTCTCTGTATCTACTTTGGTCTGCTCAGTCAATCTTACTTTTCTTTCTATTTAGATTATTTTCTTTTGTATCTTCAGAATTGTTTTCTTAAGAATTCCCTGCTCTTTCTGGGTTTATTTTCTCTTTAAAATTTTAGTTCATGGGATCATAGCTAGATTTCTTCTGAACCATCTAAAATCCATTTTCTCTAAGTTTAGGATTCTTGTCAGACTCTGCCCATATTTTCTCTTCTTTGTCACAAACTCCAGGATAGCATGTTCACTTTCCTGTAGGGTTCTCATTATTTCTATCCCAACAACCAGCTCCTTCCTGTTAGAGAACTCCAGCAGATGTCTGGATAATTGAAGTACCGCAGTTACGACTATGTCATACCTCAATCCCAGGCTTTCATTTCTTTGACCCCTTCAATCCTGGATGATGGACCCAGGTTTTGTTAACATTTAAGAAAGAAAGAAGAAGGAATGTACTGGCACACACAAATCCACCATAAAATGACACTTTGCCAGAGGTCATGGGGAAGAGAGAAGGTGATTAGGCAGTTATAATTGTTTTCAGCTTGCTGTCATGTTTAAGTTTGGAGTTAATCATCCTACTGTTTCATGCTCAGCTGAAAGAACACAATAGCAATCACTTCTGGAGTTTCTTTCAGTATCCTGAAGTCCAATTTTTCTAAACTCAGAGAGTTCAGTTGATTTGGGTCAACCAGGTACTCTTTTACTATCTCCACACTTAATGTGGACTTCAAATTCTTCCTACTCATGTTTCTTCTAACCTTTTAAATCTGAAGATTATTCTCCTTAGCAAAGAATATTGAAATTAAATAATAGCTATGTGTCATATAGTTGAAGCTATGGTTTTTCCAGTAGCAATATATTGGTGTGAGAGTAGGACTATAAAGAAAGTTGACCAGCACGGAATCACCACTTTTATATTGTGGTGCTAGAGAAGACGTTTAAAAGTCTCTCAGTAGGGAGATCAAATCAGTCAGTACTTAAAGAAATTAATTCAGGCTATTCACTGGAAGGTCAAATACTGAAGCTGAAGCTTAAATACCTTGGCCACAAAATGAGAAGACAGAACTCATTGGGAAAGACCCTGATGTTGGGAAAGATTGAAGGCAAAAGGAGAAGGGGATGGCAGAGGATGAGATGGATAGATAATGCCATGGAAACAATAAACATGAACTTAGACTTTTAGAGACAGTGGAAGATAAAAGGGCCTTCCATGCTACGGTTCATGGGGTCATGAAGAGTCGGACATGACCGAACAACAAAAACCAAAAAAGTATGTATATAGTACTTTAATTTTTCGCAAAGTAATATATATATATATATATATATATATATGTACACACATACACACACACACATATATAATATATTTCTCACAACTCTCCAAAGTAGCTGCTATTATTGTTCCTGTTTTATAGATGATGCAACTGAGGGTGAGAGTGGCTAAGTGATTTGCCTCGAGTCACACAACTAAGTCTTTGAGGTAGGATTTGAACTTAGATCTTCCTGATGCCAAGTCCAGCACTCTATTCACTGTGTCACTAAGCTACCTAATAAATCAAAGCTTTGTGTACTAGAAAATATTCTATATTTGGAATCTGATTATTTGGTTTGGATTCTGGTTCTGCCCCTTGTGAATTATATGATCTTGGGCAAATCACTTCATGTCTCAGTGCCTCAGTTTCCTCAACAATACCATAAGGGGATTGGTCTAGAGAACCTCTTGTTCCTTTACAGCTCTAAATCTGAGATCTTTTAAGATTGTATTACCTGCCCCATGTATTGTAGATGTATGTGTTGCATGTAAGATACACATTACCTTGAATAGCTATCTAGAATTTATTGTAACAAAGCACCAGAAAACAATAACTTAAGTGATATTTTTAATTTCATGGCTGCAACATTCATGATTGACTTGAGGAAGTAAACAATTACAAGGGAAACTTGATACGACCAAAAAGATTGAGGGGGGATATGCAAATTCAAGGAAGGGATAGACTAATACATGCATGTATAGATATATGTATGAGTGTACATGTGTATATATGTACATATGTGAGAGTGTGTGTGTATTTATCACCAAAGTCTGTAAAAACAATCCCACTTTTTGCCTACCAAACTATAGTTTCATATTCAGCCTGTGTACATGAAACTAAGTTGTATTTTTCAGAGTTTTTTGTCTTTTCTAATGAAAAATCTTCAAAAAAACCCAGGATCAAAGTAAATATCATGGAAGAGGTGAAAGAGAAAAGAACTCCAGATCACAGGCACCTCTCAGGGGCTGCTTCTACTCTGGGAATCTTGAAAGTTTATCTTCAGGTACTTTTTAGGAAAGCTAGTTCTTTCCCTTCTACCCCCACAATCAGGTAAGATATAATTTGTGACTCAGGGAGTTAGGTGGTGCAGTGGTTGGAGCACCAGTGCAGGAATCAGGAGGACTTGAGTTCAAATCTCACGTCAGACACTTGACACTTGCTAGCTGTGTGACCTTGGGCAAGTCACTTAATCCCAATTGCCTCATCCTGGGTCATCTCCAGTCATCCTGATAAATATCTGGTCACAGAATTCAGATGGCTCTGGAGGAGAAGTGAGGCTGGTGGTCTGCACAGTCCTCCGTCACTCAAAGCAAAGTCAAGTGCAAGTCATGGCATTATTTCTCTGATGGCATGGTCTTCTTCAGGCAATGAAAGATGAACACACACCTTCACAATTTGTGACTCATGGAACTTTAATCAACATCTGAAAATCAGAACAATGATTCTTAATGTCTCCATTTCTTTCTCTTTTTTACCCTGTCCCCTCCTCAAAAATCTTTTTGCTTCTGACAACCACCATCCTTGACCAACTCTTCCTCTTATTTTCTTCTCTTTTTCTCCTTTCACCTCTTACTTTGTCTACTTTCCTTCCTACAGATGACTTTCTGTATCCAAATATATATATATGTGTATATATATGTATATATATACATACCTACGTATATATGTATATATATACATACCTATATATATATATATATATATATATATATATATATATTCTTTCCTCTTTGAACCAGTTCAGATGAGTGCCCATTTCCTTCTGTATTGTATAAACTCTCCACTAGGTGCTTCATTTATATGGGATAGTTTTCCCCATTCTTCTTCTTCCTTCCCTCTTTTCCTAGCGAATCCCTTTCCCTTACTCTCCGTTCTTCATTTGAAGTTATTCTGATATAGAAGACTCACATCTAAGCCCTGTAAGTAGAATCCCTCTAACTCATAAAGGAACGATAAATTAATTGTCCTTGGCAATATGCAGAGCAAGGAAAAAATGCAAAATAGTTTCCATTTCTACGTAGTCTCCTTTTTCTTGCAGTAGTGGCAAAGGGGCAGGAGAAGAATGCAGAGGTCACTAAGAGTCAAAATACTTTTAGGTTGTCCGTAAGTTAACTCAATTATTGACGCACTAAGTATGCATCCTTTATCCAAAGACCAGTGAGTTAACACACGAGAGGAATTAAATATTCACATTCTCATTACAAATGAAATCAGAAGATAAAAGAAATTAAAGTTACGTGGAGAAAAAGTTCACCAATTCTTCTTGGAGAGGAAAATAAATGAATTGATGGAGTTAGATTTATCACATATTTAGAGGAAACAGGAAACATCATTTCCTGGGAACTTAGTCATCTTGCCTTGTGAAAATAGTTGTGATTTGTATAGCAACATCAGTTATAGAGAAGGAAGAGGAAGAGAAATTCTAAAAAGAATTCAGGAAGGTCCTTCAAATTAAATCAACATATCCAAGAGCTAGAAGGTGCTAGATATGAGAAATATTCAATAACAGTATTTTAAAAATTAAATTGACTATATATTAAATAAGTGACTGCTTACCAATGTGGAATATTTTTCTGTATCCAACTTCTTAGAGCAAGATTAAAATAGAAATGAAAGGTAAATTTGAGAATAAAATAGGATGTACAATTAAAGCAACTTCTACCTGTCTTGCCTAACCAGCTAATGAAGCTTAATAATGGGTAATTTTAATATAAACGGAGAGCTGACAGCACCTATCTGGTGACTCTCACTATTTCCTATGGGAATTGAACTGATATAAAACAATTGCCACAATGAGAGCCAAGAAGCAATCTCAGTGGCAAGTTTTCTTGTGAAGGAGCAGAACGTAGCAGGCAAAGGTAATGGTAATTTAATGAAAAAATTATTTTCCAATACCTTGTGTAGTAAGACATTGTCATAACTAGGAATTTTGCCACCAGAGGAGAAATCAGGTGAGGCAGAGGTCTGTGAGCGAGGATGGGTGTCTAAGTTAGCAACCATTTCTTTGCACAGGAGTGGTAGGCTGGAGTCAGAGGCTGTGAGACTTGCAGAGTGAGACCGAGCGACCAGAGTACTCTCAGGAGGCAGTAGTTGTAGGTGTGGAGGAAGATTTTAAGTCGGGTAGTAGGTTTCATAAAGAGGAGAGAAAGTGACCTGGAGGCCATTGATCATAGCAACCAGGACATGGGAACAATAGAATGAACTTCAAAGGAAGAGAATTGGTTCCTGAGTGCTAATAGCAAAAGTTTATACAAGTGGCAATAAGTTATAAGGAGATAATCAACTCTTTCTCCCCTTCCCTACGTGTCAGGTGATATGAAAAATGGGGAATGTACTGAGTTATGCGGTGTCTTCAAGAGAAAATGATGTTTCAATGAGCTACAAATTATGGAAAGAATCTGAGATTAATTTAATCACAGATTAAATTAGAGGGAGCTTTGTAAGCACTGAATATGACAATCTCTTCTTTAAAGAAAAGGAAACAACCTCAAGGGGAGTAATGTTTTGCCCAGGTAGGTGGAACATACAACTTGGACTCAAACTCATTACCTTTGACTCTAAATCAAGAGGTATTTTCAGGTACCACAACATAGGAAAATTCTCAAAAGAAGCAAACTTTGACTGTGAGAGGGCTAGGACCTAGTGGTCTCTTCTTGCCCTTCTCCATATGAGACTTTTGTTCCTGCTAGGATGGGAGCCTATAACCTATGCTGCCAACAGCCAATTGCCTTTGCCACCAATTTCCCTAGATGATCCCCTGGGCCTCCCACCTATCAGGGGATGACGGAGGGGTAAAAAAGAAGTCAGAATTCACTTCTACCTTGTTGGGAGGTATTTAGGTAGAGATGTATGACTGGCATAAGACACTGGGAGGGAAGGCAAGGTCTAACCAGGGAAAGAGAGAGAACCTAGGCCTATGGTAGTGCCAGTTCTGGTAAAATATTATGAGCTATATTGACTCATAAAATAGCAAAAAGGATTGAAAGGAAAAATATTTGCTGAAAGCTTGGCATGAAACTCAGCTAAGCCAGATCATCCCAAGAGAATTTCAAGTTGAAACTGAAAACAACCACAAACAAATGAAATATGGAAGACTTCTGTCAACCTCTCCATAACTATTTTCTCCATTAATGACACCAGAGACACCATCATGATATACTACATAAAAATGTGAAAATGTCACCATAGAAAAACATAGGGGTTGTATGTGGTTGTGCTGTGCCCATGTAGGTTATATGTGTCCTTGTGGGCCTGTGTAGATGTGATTTCAAGAATAGACATCTTTAGAGTCTCCCCACTCCCTCACCCTTCTCCAAGGGAGACTTTGACTCCTGCTAGGAAGGGAAGTAGGAGGTTAGAGCCAGAGACTGGTCACTCTTCTCTCCTCAGAGAGAAGGTACAGGTCTAGAAATATATCTACCTGCTCCCTTAAATATTGTAATCTTGGGGGAGTAATTTTTAGATTTAAGCTGCACTGCTGATTGCTATACCTTATGGGAAAGCATTCTCCAAAGCTGTATATACAAATTTCAGCTTCCTACTAGATGTCAATCCCACAATTCAGCAAATAGCAGGTCAACCTATTATCCAAAGTAACAGTAAAACAGAAGCAAGAGAAAGTATATATAGGAGAACCAACACCAGACAATACAGACTGAATGAGTTTTCTGACTGGGAGCAAGGTAGCAACTAAACCAGGAGCGTCTCAGATTTCACCCAAGGGGAAATTTCCTTAAGTCTCTATATTGTAGGAAGTTGGGGGCAGGGATATGATAGAGGTTGCTGGTTCCTCTACATGTTGGTTTCTTCCCAAAATATTTCTCTTCCTTCAGAAACCTCATCCTGGAAGACTAGGCTCACCCCAAGCTCTCGCCAATTCCATCCCTAACACCGTTGGCAAGGATACCAAGCAATCAATCTTCACTAAAGAGAAAAGCCTTATGCAAAGGGACTTTTGAGCCAGGTATTACAGAAAGGAGAAAATCTCTTTTTTAGACTAAAGTCAAGTCAACAAGCATTTATTAAGCAACTACTATGTGCTGAGTACTGTGGTAATCCCTGGGGATAAAAAAAAAAAAAAAAGAAAAAAGTCCCTCTTTTCAAGGAACTCAGAGTCTAATAGGGAAGATGAATATATAGAAAGGTATATACAGCATTAATTGGAGCTAATCTCAGAAAAAAGACATTAAGGCGTTCAGAAAAGGTTTCTTATAGAATATGGGAATTTAGTTGGGACCTGAAGGACAGCAAAGAAGCCTAGAAGTAGAAAGGAAGAGAACAGTGTATGTATAGGGGACGGTCAGTGAGAATGCTTAGTCAAGGGATGAAGTAGTGAGTGCGAGGGATGAGAGGAGGCAAAGGTAGCACTGATCACAGGAAAGGTGAAAGTGATCGAGGTGAAGAAGACTGGAAAGGGAGGAAGGTGCTACCTTAGAAGGACTTTCAAAGCTAGAGGGTTTTATATTCAATCCTGGAGGTAATAGGGAATCTGGGAAGTTTATCGATTGGCAGGATGGGGATGACATGGTCAGACCTACACTTTAGGATAGATCAATGTGATAGCTGAGTGAAGGGAGAGGCAAAACAGGGAAACCAACCAGTAGACTATTGCAATGATTCAGGATTTAAGTGATAAAGGCCTGTACCAGCATATTGACAACGTCAAAGGAGAGAAGGGTGCCCATATGAGATATGATACAAAGATAAAATCAATTGGATTTGGCCATAGATTGGATATAAGGATTAGAGGGAGGGAGGAGTTAAGGATGATACCTATGTTGTGACCGTGACTGGGAGAATGATGTTACCTTTGACAATAATGGAATTTTAAAAGAAGGAAGCATATGTGTGTGTGTGTGTGTGTGTGTGTGTGTGTGTGTGTGTGTGTGTAGATAATGAATTCAATTTTTTATTATGTTGAGCTTACGCTGCCCAATTTGGACAAACAATTTGATGTATCCAATAGGCAGCAGGAGATGTGAATCTGAAATTTAGAAGAGAGATTAGGATTGGATAAGGAGTTTTAAGAATCATCAGTAGAGGAGCAGAACCAGGAGAACTTTGTACAGCAATGACCACACTGTGCAAGACTTTTTTCTGGTAGACTCGGAACTTGGTAATAACACAAGAACTTAAAAAAAAATTCCTAGTGGTTTTCTAAGGCAAAATGCCTTCCACACTCAGAGAAAGAACTATGGAATTCATTTGCAGAATGTAGCAGATCATGCTTGTGTGTGTGTATATGTGTGTGTGTTGTGTTTTGATTTGTTATATGATATCTTCCATTTATTTTAGTTTGACGATAGTGAAAACGTATTCAACAGGAAAGCATATGTATATCCTATATAGAATTGTATGCTGTCTTGGGGAGGGAGAGGGTGGTGGGAGATAGGTGGGGATGGGTAAAAATCTAAGTTTTATGGTAGTGATTGTAGAAAATTAAAAAATAATAATAAAAAAAAATTAAAAAATTAATGCAATGAAAATGATCCCCTCTGCACCTAAAAAATAAAAAACATCATCAGTAGAAAGATGATAATTGACTCTATGGGAGTTGATGAGATCATCAAATGAAATAAAATAAGAACAATGGTGCCCAGGACAGAGCCCTGGGAGGCAGCTACAGTTAGTGGGCATGACCTAGATGAAGATTCATCAATGGAGACTTAGAAGTAGAGAAGGATGGTTCAAGTGCAGAATTTTTGAGGATGAGAGAACGAAGATGATAGATGGGGCAAACTACTGGAGAGAAAGGGATGGAATGGCATTTCACCTTGGGAAAGGGAAAGGCCATTTTTCATCTGAGGCAAGGTAAAGGTGTAGATAGTGGCAGAAGGCATCTTTCTGAATGATGTAAGATAAAGAAGAGGAGAAAAGAAAGATCTTGTGATGAATGGCCTCATTTTTTAGTAAAATAAAACAGAATCAAGGGTTATGGAAAGACCAAACCAAATATACCCAGAGGAATTCTGTGTTGGAATAGATACAATTCTGAGTTCACTGAAATGTCAGTTTTTAAGATGTTTAACAGAAGGGAAGGTACCCAATTAATATCCAGTTTTCAACCCAGGTCAACATGGGAAAATATTTCCCGTTGGGTTAATTTCCCTCTCAATTTTGAACTATACACAAGTGTAGACACAAATTATGATATCACATACCTTAGTAGCAGCTTTGAGTAGCCTTAGGAACACAAATGAACATTAAAAGATGTAGTCAGGCTGAATGAGCCTAAGAGGGTCTTCCTAGGGAGCATATGCCCAAAGCTCCCTTGGAAACTTCAGAGATTCTAAGGACATAGTGACTTATTGCTTAGGCTTTTGGAGATGATGAACTTTCTGAGTGCTTCTGGTCGTGTACTGGCCCAATACATGAAAGGACTTGATGCTTTAGAATGATGAACCCTGAAGAGTCCCTTGGTCTTCCCTTTGCTCCAAGACAACAGTGGGATATGTATGGGGGTGCATCTGTTAAACAAGAAAGAGCTCCCGGCTTCGCCTTCTTGCTGCAACACTCCAGATGGCAAAATATGACTCCAGTGAAAAGAAAGAAAGGAAGTGATCTTTCTCTGTTCCAGTATTATGATTATCATGCCCATGTGGTACTTAGTGCTGGAACCACAATTGGAAAAGCTTGCTCCTAGGTCCCCAAAAACCACTGCCTCTTTTGTGTTTTCTTTCTCTAGTAGGTGACCTTGTGAATTTGAAATGTCTGAAGATTCATGAATGCTACAGCATCAACAAGGAAATGGTTTCAGTTTCTACAAAGGCAGAGAATGGGCTGAGAAGAGTTTTTGCATCAGAAAAAAACCAACCCAGTGGGGGAAAAAAAAAAAGCAAGTTTGGCTTTTTAACTGGATACTGCCCTGGCAAGGTGGGATGTAAAACATCACGTTACTTGAAAAACTGGTAAGGCTTCAATATTAGCCTCCAAGATGAATGCAACCGTAGTTATAAATTAGGTTAATCTAAACAATGCTATTGATTTTATTAATAAACTTACTTCCTCAACGACCTCAGTTGAACTCAGTGCCTGTTTCTCCTCTCTAGCTCCAGACCTCATACCAGGGCACTTTAATATGCATATTGATTCTCCTTCAGATACCCTAACCACTCAGTTTCAGCCACCCACAAAGATGGTCATATCCTTGGTCTTGCCATCACTCGCAGCAATCATGCACTACGTCTACATTCAAGAATTCTGAAATCACCTTATCTGACAGTAACGGGTTGACTTTTCGTTTCTCCCTCTGACTCCCCTTATATAACTACACTCTTCATCCACACCATGACCTCTAATATTTTGACTCTTCAATTCCTTTCCAGGTCATATCCCATGTACTGGCCATCCTCTTCATTTTTCCCATCTTGACTTGTTGGTGAATCAGTTCAGCTCTACACTGTCCACTTGTCTTCAATGCCTAACCCCCTTGTCATCGATTAGACCTGGCCAAGCCTCAAGCCTTGGATCACTCCCACCATTGATTGCCTTTGCTCCTATACACATACCACTGAACAGAGGTAGAGAAAATCATGTAACATTTCTTACTGGGTCCACTACAAATTTATTTTCCATAACCTCAAATGAATCCTCACTGCCTTTAGGCAATCCTGCTATGGCTCCCTTATAAACTCATTATCCCACTCTCGATAGCAGTTCTTCCAAATCTTTTCATCTCTCCTTAAATGTCCCATGGTTCTACCTCCCCTTACTCTCTCAACTAAGAACTTTTCCTGATATTTTACAGAAGGAAATTGAGTCCATTCACCATGAATTCCTTCTCTTTTTCTCTTACTGATCTATCACAGATGCTTTCTGCCATTATCTCCTCCTTCAGCCCTGTTCCATATGATGAAGTAGCTTTGCTCCTTACTGAGGCTAACCCTTCTACTTGTTCAAGCAATCCCATTCCATCTCATCTCTTCCAAGAGATTACACCCTTTGTCTTCCCTACTCTTTAACTTATTTTTAATTTCTCCCTTTCTACTGTCTCATTACCTATTGTTTCCAAATGTGTTCATATTTCTTGTATACTGATAAAATTGTCACTTGCTCTTTCCATTTCTGCTATCATGCTATATCTCTTCTGCCCTTTATTAGCTAAACTCCGGGAAATTGGCATCTACAATAGATGCTTCAACTTTCTCTCCTCTCACTCTCTTCCTTAAACCTTATAATCTGGCTTTGACCTTATCATCCTCTTGCAACCTTTGACACTTGACCGCTCTTCCCTCCTTGATATGTTCCTCTCTAGGTTTTCAATATGGCAGCGCTGTCTCCTGGATCTCTTCTTGTCTAACTGACCACTCCTTCTCAATCTCCTCTGCTGGATATTCCTCCAGACCACTGTATCTAATTGTGGGTATCCTTCAGGGTTTCGCCCTAGACCCTCTTCTATTCTTCCCCTATACCACTTCATTTGGTAATCTCATCATTTCCTATGAATTTAATTACCATGTCTATGCTGATGATTCTCAAATCTACCTTTCCTGTCCCATTCGATCTACTGACCTCCAATCTCCAATCACCAAATGTCTTTCAGGTATCTCAAACTGGGTGTTTAGTAGAGATCTCAGTCTCAATAGGTCTAAAACAGAATTATCTTTCCCACTAAATCATCCTTCATACCTCCTTTCCCTATTACTGTAGAGGGCAATCAATAAACATACATTTTGATCCAGGCATTGTGCTAAGTGCTAGGGATAAAAAAAGAAGCAAAAAAAAACCAACCTCCAAACAAACACACAAAAACCCCACTGTCCCTGCCTCCAAGGACCTTACAATTTAATAGGGGAGACAACATGAAAACAAATATATACAAAGCAAGCTATAAATAGGAAATAATTAATGAGGGAAAGCCTTGGAATTAAGAGGGGTTAAGGGTTTCCTGTAGAAGGTAGGATTTTAGTTGTCACTTTAGGAAGCCAGAGAGCTCAGTAGTTGGAAGAGAGGAGGAAGAGCTTTCCAGGAAAGTGCCTGAAGCTGAGAGATGGAGTACAAGCTGGAAAGTAAGGTGTAAGATAACTAGAAAAGGAGGAGGCAATGAAGGACCTTAAATGCCAAACAGATTATTTTGCATTTGTTTCTGGAGGCAAGAGTAAGCATCTGGAGTTGATTGAGTAAGGTGGTGACATGATCAGACCTACCTTGTAGGAAAATCACTTTTGTGGCTGAATGAGGAATGAATTGGAGTGAGAAGGGCCTTGAAACATACAGACCCACCAAAAGGTTATTGCAATAATCCAGGGGTGAGGTGATGAGGGCTGGCATTATAGTGGTGGCAGTGTCAGAGAAGAGAAGGGAGGTATTCTAGAGCTGTCACAAAGGTAGGACATTACAGATGAGGAAATCTTATAAGTCTGCTTTGGCAAAGGCCAGGAATCAGTAAAGTATATTATGTGAGCTGTTGATTGGGAACATGTCCTACCCCAATCTTGCAGGGAACATTAATATCCTTTTTTTATCTTCCACTGCAGTTGAGACTTACATTCTCCAGGTGCTATGGACACCCAAATAAAATTTGTCTGAATTTGTCTCTAAGTTGGAGGAAGCAGTACTCTCCTGATTTTTTTCTCTCAAAACTTACTTCTATCCTGTTATAGCCTTCTGCAAAGGCTGAATAGATGATCTGGATCTTCAAGTATTCAAGCCCAGATTATTGCCTATAATATCTTAATATCTCAAATAAGTGAGTTGGTTCCAAACAATGTGGAAGCTCCAGGACATACCAGAAAGTCAATAAATATTTATTATGTTCCTACTAAGTGCTACACACTGTGTTAATCACTAGGGATAGAAGGAAATGTAAAAGACACTAGCTGCATTCAAAGAGCTCACATGCAAACAACCACGCACAGACAAACTACAGAATAAATTACAAATAATCAAGAAAGGGAAAGCACTAGAATCGAGGGCTCCAGGAGAGGCTTCTTAGAGAAGGTGGAATTTACCTGCGACTTCAAGGAAGCCAAGAAAACCAAGAGGCAGAGATGGGTGCGAACGTTATGTAAACGAGGCACAGCCAAGGAAAATGCCTGGAGTTAGGAGATGGAGTGTCTTGTGGGAGGAACAGCAAAGAGACCATTGTTACAAGGTGTGTGTGTGTGTGTGTGTGTGTGTGTGTGTGTGTGAGCGTGTGTGTTTGTGTGTCTGTGTGTGTGTGTCTGTGTGTGTGAGTGTGTTTGTGTGTGTGTGTGTATGTGTGTGAGTGTGTTTGTGTGTGTATGTGTGTGTGTGTGCGCGTGTGTGTTTGTGTGTCTGTGTGTGTGAGTGTGTGTGTGAGTGTGTGTGTGTCTGTGTGTGTGAGTGTGTGTGTGTGAGTGTGTTTGTGTGTGTGTGTGTGTGTGGTAGGAGCAGGTTGTAAGGTGTTAGAGGACTAGAAGGGTGGAGGGAGCAGGTTTTGAAAGGTTTTAAGCTTCAGAGGATTTTTATATTTGACCCTGGAAATGATAGGGAGCCACTATAGTTTATTGATTAGGGTGGTGACATGGTCAGACATGCATTGTGGGAAAATCAATTTGATGGGTGAGTGAAAGATATAAATGAGAGTGTGAAGAGACTTCTGACAGGGAGAGCAAGCAGCAGGCTTTTATGGCAGTCCAGGCAACATCGATAAACTTCTCCATTACCATTGAGGGCCTTCAGATAATGTGTGAAAGAAGTGGGACACAAACTTCAGTTCAATATAAGGAAGGATTGCAGGACTTCGAGTCAGAAAACAGGTTCAAGTCCTGTAACCCTTTGACTTTAAGCAAGGCACTTAATCTCTTTGTACCATTATAAAATAATGTTAGCAATATTCTTACTTCAAGTCAGAAAGATCTGTATTCAAGACTCAATCCTGCCTTTTAAACATATTGTCTGCATAACTTTGCATAAATCAATTAGCATTCTTGTACCTCCAAAGGAAATCTTTAAGACTATAAATTGCAGATTACTTTCTCATTTGCATTGGTAGAGACACTTTCCTTTTCAGAAAGTGTCTACTCTAATGAAATCACATGTGTGGAGGTGGGGTTGTGACTTGTACCATTTAACCTCGTAGAGTAGGAAAGCACTTTGTAAAATATGATAGGACATAATGGGAGTTATTATTTTTCCTTTAATAGAATTGCTTGAAAATGGAATGAGCAGTTTTATGAGGTAATGGGATTCCTCTGATTAGAGGAACTTAAGCAGAGGTTGGACAACTGTTTATTAGGAATATCATAAAAAAGATACATGCAATACGTGCATTTATCACATGTATAAGAGTGGGGGTTGGGGTGGAATTAACAAGGTGTCATTTAGGGTCTCTTCTGGCTCCATATTTCTATGATTTTTTCTGTGTTTTTTTTTATTTGAACTCTCTTTCCCTCCCTCTCTCTATCTCTAACTCCCCCCCACCCCCATCCTCTGTCTCTGTCTGCTTTGCCATGCGGTTCTTATTTCACCTGTACACGTTTTATAATTGATTTGAGATTTCCCTCAGATTCTTAGGAGGAGCCACTTAGCACTCCACAGCTTTACTGTTTTTGAGGAAAATCAACCTGTTCTAAATTAGTGAGAGGCAGCTCTGTAAGAAGAATTCAATCTTTCATTCATTTAAAAAAAAACCCTTCAGTTCCAAATTCTCTCCCTTTCTCTTGCCTCTCCCTCACCCATTTAAAGGCAAGCAATAAGATATCAATTATAAATGTGAAATCACACAAAACTTTTCCATATTAGCTATGTTGCAAAAACAAACAAGAAAAATAAAGAAAATTAAAAAAAAATTATACTTCAATTTGCAGAGTTTATCAGTTCTCTCTCTGGAGGTAGGTATCATTTCTTATCATGAGACCTTCAGAATTGTATTAGATCATTGTCTTGACAAGAGTAGCTAAGTTTTTCACAACTGATCCTCTCTACAATATTGCTGTTTCTGTGTGAAGTGCTCTCCTGGAAGAACCCAATTATTAATCGAGGATCACACTTGCCATCAGCAGAGGACAATAGTGGGAGGGCGTCTCCCTTCCTCCCCAACCCTCCATTGGCCATGGTATCGTTAATCTGAGGCACCTACCCAACAGGAGACGAGGTACCCAGCACGGAGGAGAGAAAAGAGTTGGAGCAGGAGACAGCTTTAAGAAGAGGAGAGAACTAGCTATGGATTCGAGAAAGAAATAACCCTCAAAGTAAGGAGTCAGACCATGGAGAGGAGCAGGTCTAGGGAGCTCAACTGAAAGGCCTGAATAGCAGAGACATTGTACCTAGCAGAGCAGCATGAGGAGACCACATGAAGAGATAAGTGCGTTCAGTGCCAGAGCCATGCATCACCTGGCCATGTAGGTCCCTAAGTGTGTTCCTCAGTATATGCTCAGTCTTCTCATTGATGCTTCTATGAGGGTGTGCTCTTGGTTTACGAGAGAAACATTTTATTACTACTTTTCTTATGATTTCATTCTAAAATGCCTTTGTTTTGAGTTAATTGCATTTATTAGCTCACTATTACAGGTAAAGTTCATGAACTTTAATTTTAGGAGGTTGGATCCACAGAGTACATTGAATCTTGTAGTATTTAGCATCCCTGAGGACTCATAATGCAACCTATGATGGCTGGTTGGTAGGGAAAGGGTATGTGCCGAGAAAGGGTGCAAAGCTCTTCAGTGTACAATGATTTGTAATATCTGAGAAATTTTAGGACAATTCTTTCGCACAAATTATGGAGCTTTCTTTGTACTTTTATTTTGGGAACTACGTGATTAAAACATTTCCCTAAGCTTCTGTTTTTCTTGGCACATAGTGTTTGTAAAATTGCTTCTTCTCAGATTTCCAGAAGCCTTTTTTTTATCTGTTTTATTAGTAGTGAATGACACTGAGTAAAGTTACACCAGGCTGATATTTTATGTATTTCCCAAAAATAATCTGCTGGGAAAAGGAATCTATATCTTCTCCCTGAGATTATCTCCAATTTGACCTGTATACATCTTGTTTGTATATAGTTGCTTATAAACAGTTATTTCACCCATTAGACTATGAGCTCCTCAAGAACAGGGACTATTTTGCCCCGCTTGTTTTGTTTCCCTAATCACATAACATGTGGCACCTAGTAGATGCTTCATAAATGCTCGTTGACTGAAAGACAATGCAAAGAAGATCTTTGAATCTGAAATCTAACTTACTTTGTCTTTTTCCAATAGCGACTATCAAGTTAGCTCTATGCAAATGCAGATGAAGTTCATCTTTGGGTATTTGTGTTTGGGGGTGGGGTAATGGGTTAGGCAATTGTCCCATTTTGGGATTACTTGTCCTTTGAACATGTCTTCCTTTTTGTTTCAGGCATCCAGAGTCCTTACGCTGCCTTGTTTGGCTTCCCAGAGCACCTAACTTTGCTGTTGCCCACTCAGGTCTGTCTATCTGGGCCATGCCCCATGTTGAGAGATATCCACCCATCTTCTCCCTCTCAAAACTTATCTGTTCTGTCACCTATTTCCGTAGGGTCCATTGAATTCAGTTCAACGCAGTTCACTTTTATCTAATTAAATTCAGATCTGTTCCATTCCATTCCAGTTAAGAAACTAGCCATCACAGGATGAATTAATCTGCACTGAGGTGTTAATTATGGCTTAATGAGTTACCTTTCCAGGGATATTTAATTGCATTTCAACTGGCCTCCTGAGGACACAATACCTTGACCCAAAGAAATGAATGATCTCTAATGCAAAAATTTCAGGCACTGTGACAATTTAGTAAGATTTGGGGGAGTGGTAATGAAGCATTGATGAAGTTATATGGGCCACAAAGCTCTTTCTATGGAGCTGAAATAAATACTCCTGGATTCAGATATACACATTTTGCTACCAATGGAAAGTTTATGTCTGTTAAGGTACTGTCCAGCAATTAGAGTTAGTGTGGCATAGTGGAATGGGCAAACTTGGAATCAAGAAGAGCCACATTCAGATCCCATCTTAGACATTTATTATTCTAGACAAGCCACTTAGCTACTTAATTTTTTCTTCCATAAAATCGATATAATCATCACAGGATTGTAGTGAGAGTCAGAATGAGATAATGTTTGAGTGGAGAAGTGAAGAATCAGTACTGACCGATATCCTTCCCTTCACTATTAAATGTCTATACTTGATTCCTCAACTTCCTCATTACCTACTCTCTCAACTGCTTCTGTCTCCACCAATCTACTCAAGCTGCTCTCTCAAAGACAACCAATCACCAAACCCTGTGGCATTTTTTCTTCATTTTAAAAAAAAATTCTGAATTTAACAAACACCAAATAAAATGGATATTTCTACAAACAACACAACAGAAGAAAAGGTTCTACATGAAATATGAGATCTCTATTATGTACTACTTACTTTTCAAGTATGTAATAAGTTCGAACTGTAGCTTTCAAAACTGTCCTGATTGCCTTTGCTTTTTTCTAGATTATCTTTCATTTCCTAATATTTGCATACCTAGCCAGTTGTCTTCTCATTCATTTATTTGGAGAGATTCTATTGTCCATACAAATTTTTCTGTCAACTATTTCTGCTTTGCAGGTATTAAATTCTGCTTTCACGGTTTTTTTTTCCTCTCTTGAACTTTTCAGAAATATCCTGTGGTGCTTCTGTGCTGTCTTGGGAATCTACATACTTCTCTGTCTCTTCAGATATTGATTCATTTTCCTTTGCCTTGCCATTTTTATTTAGAGATGTTGGGACTTGTTTAGCTGTCTTGTTGAGCATGTTCCCTTCTATTTTTATATCTTCCATGTTTATTTATCTGATTATGTTTTATAGTTTTAGCTAAATATTCTTCCTCCTGAGATCTTTGGCAGTTTTGGTTATTTTTCTTTATATCCTCTTATTGTTCAATTTCTGACTCATTCCTTTTGATGGAAGATCCTTTAGGGCTGAGCCTCAAAGGTGCTTTGGCCTCCTCCCACATTGCGGAATTCACTTTTTTAAAAATTTAATTGCATTTTTAATCGGCAAAAATCTTCCTTGTTTCCTGCCCTGCCCTGCTCCCCTCCCCAATTAAGAAAAAAAAACAATTTGTTTCTGAGCTGTTTTTCTTTGAGAGTTTGTGCCTTGAGCATCACTGTCACCATAACAGCTTTTTAGAGTGTAGTTCTTCATTTGTTTGTACATATTCCAGATGACTTTCTGACTTTGTATTTTATGTTAGTGTGGGACTCAGTGCTATACTGGAATAAAAACCTGGTTTGAGTCTGCTACTGTTTTTTTGGGTTATTGAGTGTTATTATTCTAGGATCTCTGGATCGGCTCAGGCTAGGGCTATCGGTGCTTCCAAAGTGATCTGATTTAGAGGAAGTTCTGATTACCTTTCCCTCCCCTTACCTCTAAAAGTTTCTGACCTGAGTTTGGGTTTCAGCCATAGGCCCGTGGGCTCACCTGAGACTACTGCTGGATTCAGCTAATATCAGCCATTAGGAAAACTCTGTTGGGTCAGAATTACAGAGTACAGTCTTTTCTTTTATCGAGTCTTGCCTTGGTTACTCCTATGTAGGTTTCAGAATAAGCCAGCAGCTGAAGTTGAGACCCCTGTATTGCAAGCCACACAACTTGTGCTGGCTTTTAAACTTGGTCTTTGCTTAGTATGTAGACTCACAATTGCTCCTTACCTTGGAATTCTACCTTTAATTGCAGGTTCCTTCCTTAGTTCACTCAGAATCTATGCCTAGTACTGGGTAGCTATTGATGGGGCTCTCAGTTGATACTTGCTCAGAATCCCATGACTACTAAGTGTCTGGGGCTTCATTTGGACTCAGGTTCTCCTGATTCCAGGACCAGTGCTCTATCCACTGTACCATCCAGCTGCCTGTCTGGTGAATTTCTAGATCTTTGGAGAGATGCTTTTGGTGAGGAGCTTGCTGTACTTCCTCCTGCTACTCTGCCCATCTTGGCTGGGTAGAAATTCACATTCTGCCCCAAGTGATTTCTGGGAGGACATAATTGCCCCCAACTGTGCCTATAAGTGCTACAATATTTATATTGCATTTGTTGATTATTGTGGCCTTTTGACAAATCCACAATCATGACTTATTCAGGTCCTATGAATATATATGCATAGATAGATAGATAGATAGATAGAAGGATAGATGGATATAATAGATGCAAGTATATTGAAAACTTTAGAGTATTTAGTGTTCACATTTAAAACCATTCTTTATTTAAAATATGTCACAAATAGAGTCAGGAACAACTGACATAAAATATAATATTTTTTTAGACAAACTGTTAAAGCACATTATGGTTTTGCCAAGCCTTAAATCCACTTTCAAATTTCCTAAATAGAACTAGGTGTGGCTCCCAAATTAGAAGGAGCTGAACCAAAACATCTTATGAAAACAGTAAAACCCAAACAATCTTACTAGTCACTTGATATCCATAGGCAATATGATAAAAATTAATAAACATATCAAGTATCTCTTTCATCTTCTGACAATTCTCCAATGATGTCAAATCATCATTTGGACCTGGTAAGTATAAAATTCTTAATATACTCCAAGACAGATAGACATTAACGGCTTTGTGTTTGAAGCTGGAGATGAAATTAAACCAATGGATACACTGAGAATAAACTGTCAAGTAGAATGCTTCAGGTCAACATGGAAAGAGACTTACTGGCAGTCTGAAATCAAAGCTTGACGGGAAGAACTCATTTGAAGTAATTAACACCTATTAATAGCAATCTTAAAATACACTTTTGGAACTGTTCAGTGGAACATAACAGATTTGCTAAGTGTATTCGCAAAATTCTATACAATGCTAACAAATATAGGACTCATCACCCTAACATAACTAAATAAAAATTAATACTCTATTATAAAAAATGAGGAAGAGGATTCATAGACATTCCTAAGTCACATGAGAGTTGGAAAACCTACATAAATAGTTTTGGAGCCAACAGGTGTCATTTTACTGAGAAATAGTAAAAGTGAGTAACAAGCATATACCATTTAATTTGTTGAGTGTAACCTAAAGTGGTTTACCTCCAGCTGGAGCCTATGAAATGGTTAAGATTCAAAAGTGAAATTCATAAACTCTCCATGGGACATATCTGCATATTCTCATTTGGCAAAATGTTAGCAAAGAGATGTTGAACAAATAGGTGAATTGTGGATTTATTTGTATAAACAGAGAGGTTAGTGATGGCATTTCCTAATGAGATTATCACTCCTCAAAATAAGAGAGCAAACTTTCTCCAAAAAAAAATCACATGCAGATTAGAGATTATTTCTTTGTTTAGCCGAATAAGTTTTAAAAAAGTTTGTTGAATGAATAAATGGATTGAAAAGTCTAGCTAAAGCTGTCATATTTGAAATTTAATTAGGTTTTAGATAAACTAATGCTTATACCAATATTGGTACTAAGAAAAATAATAGCAAGGACATAAGAGTCTAGGAATGTAAAATAAGAAGATACTGTAGTGGAGAGGGTAGAATTATAAGTTGGAAAGCTCTGTAAGCATATTGGTAAGGTGTTAAAGGATACAGTGGAAACAAAAAAATGGGAGTTTTAAAGAAACTGTTTAGCAAGGTTGAGAAAGTTTTCAAGTAGAAGTTGCTTAAGAGAACTGGACTGGTGATGAGTGGTAGGTAGCACAGGAGGGAGAGCTATGTGTCCAAGAACATCAAGAGAGGGAATACAGACTAAGGGAGCATCTCTGGTGGTTGCAGAGTTCCTGGTGACATGGAACCTAATGAAATGAAATGGTCAAAAGAACAGCAGGTTAGAGGAAAAAAGATTTTTGGCAAAGCATCCGAACCAAGGAGCATTCCCTTTAAGGAGTGGAAAGTTTCCTACTTCCTCCTATTTGCTAAAAATAAATATGGATACCACTGGGTTGGTATTAATCAATCCATTCAAAAAAGTTTTATTGAGTGCCCATTATAACCAAGTAAAGTCAACAAGCATTTATTAATCATTAAGCATTATGCTTAGGGATGAGCTACAAGGGAAAAGATAGTTATTGCTCTTCAGGATCTTACATTGTAATTGAGAAAGATAGTACATGAAAGGAAATTGGGTGAGAGGTCTGGGAGTGGACAAAGGAGATCATGGTGATGAAAGTTTGCATATCCAGGAGAGACAGAAGAGGAATGAAACATGGCAGGTCTGCACACTTTCCTTAAAATAGAACTTCTGGGAGAAACTGATCAATTAAAGGAATATACAACAAAGGTAGAATGAATTTCCAGAGTGAGAAGCCTAATATAAAGTTGGAAGGGGGCTGAAAAGACAGCTTTTTAATGCAGATGTTGTGTGGTGGAGAGTCATGGAATATTATAGCATCCAAAGAATTAAAAATGAGTATCCATCCAGAGAATAATAGAGAAGAGCTTGGTAGATGTAAGCAAGCTGAAGCAAATTACAAAAGAAGGATTTCAAAGAACTGGAGTAAAATATATAATTAGGGACATATAGGAACAAAAAACATGAGCTGGTCACATGTGGAGAATGAGGGCTACCAGCCTGAGTGCATCTCTTAGGGCTGTCAGTAGGAAATCATGGAGGCATCCAGTACTTTCAGCAAACCCTGTGGGAAATTTATGAGGGTATATGTACACAAATCATCCTGGAAGGGTCAACATAACTGAGGTGTGACTTTTATCATTGGAAGAAATATCCATTTTGATGTGACCCATTTGAATATTATATGCAAAGCACTATTACTATAATTCTTTAGTCTTTAAAATGTCCCTATGCTTTATTGATTCATCAAGACTTATACACTTTATTTTCAGATGCAGACAAAATAGATCTGTATCTAAGTATTTCTGGTCTTATCTTTAATCTCATTTTTTTTCACTCCGTATGATTTCTGGATGATGCCCCACATACATAGAAATGAGTGACAATCGCTCCATTGAAACAGATTTCCTGGCTCCCAGGCATTTCCTTGGCTAGATTTCAGTTTTATTGCTAAATAGTTTTTCTAGGTAATGTTTCTGTTTTGGGATTTTATAACCAAGATGACTTATGCAAGCACAAATCACCTTTAACACCATCATTTCATGCTATGTACATACTAATCAATATAAGTGGGCTTAAAGTCTTCCTCTTACAATAGTAACCACTAACTTAATAGGATCCAAACAATGTTTTACTCTCTCATTTTGTTCCTGACTCCACCCACATCCAAAACACAGACACACAGACAACACACACACACACACATACATATTATCCCTTTTTCTTCATATTGCTTATAGGATTATATGGCATTACTAGCTTTATCTCATTTGGGTATGCACTTAGGCTTCTCATATTTTTCCACATAATCTATAATCAATTCTAAATACAACTTTGTAATCAGCCAACATTATTATTCTTGACAATTATAATACTTCCCAAATGATTAAGTCTATATTATAATTAACATACAATGCCTTCCATTTCTAACTATTATGTCTAATACAAATCATTCCATTCCATCTGGTAGTGCTGACCTGTGAATTATGCTATCATCTTCCCCCAGCTAATAACCCTGTTACAACAGCCTCCACATAAGTCAATGTAAATTAGCTATGGAGTCGTAGTCTGCTGATGTAGGTCAGTGCTTTTACTGAGAGGGTACAATTATTATTTGCAACAGAGATTTTTTTTTCATTCAACACCCTCTATAGGGTACATATCAAGATATTTCTCATTTGATTGACATTGTTAGTGGAGATGGTGGTGCTCTGATTGATAAAACAATTTCCTCCTACCTTTTCCTATCTTCCATTTCATAGCAGTGTTAAAGGATAAAAGATGGTCCAAAAAGAGACAGTAGGAAAGCAGGGGAAGAATACAAAGGCTATGTCAGAGAAAAGCATAACTGAGATCTGGGGCACAGAACAGGAGATTATGTATGCTGAATTCCAGGAATGCCCTTAGGAGCAGTTAGATGGCACAGTGGATAGAGCATAGGTCCTGAAGCCAAGAAGACCTGAGTTCAAATGTGGCCTCAGACACTTCCCAGTTGTATGACCCTGAGGAAGTCACTTAACCCTGTTTCCTATAGTTTCCTCATCTGTAAAATGATATGGAGAAAGAAAGGGCAAACCAAGCCAGTACCTTTGCCAAGAAAGCCCCAAATGGTGTCATGAAGACCTGAAGCACAACTGAAATGACTGATATTAGGAAATCCTTTTCCTTCCTAGTGCTACTGGAGAAAATAGTGAATTTCACTAGCATTTTTACCATGACCTTTTAAGACATTAGGGAGTTAAACTGAGGGAATAGATTGGGCTCATCTTAAATCAAACATGTGAGTAATGACCTTATGAGGAAAGTATAAGGAGAGGCCAGTTGGACTCCTTTACTTTCCTTGATAATGGCATCAGGAGACTTGTGACATTAGTCTTCTTGAGGTATGTGTGTTTCTATCTATGTTGCTTTATGAATAAAGGTGGTGTTGACTAGGCTTGTATCACTGCTCATTTAAGCTACTGTTCTGTTCCATCTACATAGGTCATGGTTGTCATGTGCTCAGGAAATAAATGTCTTAAAGAAAAATGGCAGTCCCCAAGATGGAAGTCAGATATCCGCACCATTCACATCCACAAACATATATGTGTATGTATATATATATATATATATATATATATATATATATATATATATATATATATATATATACAGACATAGTCACATACATACGTATGTCTATGTATATAGGTATATGCCTATATACCTGTATACATGTAATATATATCTACATATTAAAAGGTTAAGATAGTTTGAATTCAAGGTTTCTTTAACAGATGAAATCCTAGGACTAGAAGGAGCTGAATGACAGTTATGAGAGGAGAGATGGTCAATGCCATGGGAGTTGAACATTTGTGTGACTCAACCTATCCTCTCAGAATTTTGTTTTTGGACAGCAGCTTATTCCTTTCTTTATGAAGACATGCTGACATGCTCCTATGCTAAATCCAGTTTGCCTAATCCTAACTTAATAATGAAAATAAGACCATAGGTTGATAGCTTCTGCTCAAAGGGTGTGCCTCGGCCAGGGTTTTAGAGTCTGGCACCATGATTTATGGGAAAATCAATCCTTAAATGATCAAGAATTGAAGTAAGTAAATGCATTCATAACCCTCTTAAATAATCAAGAGTCAAAGTAACTGGGAATTATTTAGTCTGCTGTAGAAAAGGCTTAAGAGGGACAAATGTCCTTCAGTATTTAAAAAACTGCCACGTGGAAGAGAGATTACTAACCACATATGCGCCAAATAGCATTTAGATTTTTAAAGGAGTTAAAGGTGGAAATAGACAATAAAAGTATACTAGTGGGGAACCTCAACTTTCCCCTCTCACAACTGGATAAATCTAACCAAAAATAAGAAAGAAGTTAAGGAGGTGATAGAATTATCTGGAGAAAATTGAATGAGAATAGAAAGGAATATACCATTTACTCAGAAATACAGGGCACATATACAAAATTGACCACATATTTGGGCATAAAAACATTACAACTAAATGCTGAAAAGCAGAAATATTAAAGACATCCTTTTCAATAAGGGGCCATGAATTTTAAATTAATTGGAAATTAAATAAGGTAATCCTAAAGAATAAGTAGACCAAAAGACAAATTATTGAAACAATCAAGAATTTCATTAAAAGGAATGACAACAATGAAATAACACACCAAAATTTATGGGATGCAACCAAAGCAGTACTTAGGGGAAAACTGATACCTCTAAATTCTTACACAGTAAAATAGACAAAGAGTAGTAAAAAAGAAATGAGAAAAGGAACATATTAAAAATCCCCAATTAAATACCAAATTGGAAATCCTAAAAACCAAAGAAAAGAGTAATGCAATTGAAAGTAAGAAAACCGTTGATTAATAAATAAAACCAGAAGCTGATTTTATGGGGAGAAAAAACAATAAATTGGGTCAACCATTGGTTAATTTGATTTTAAAAAGGAAAGGAGAAAACCAAATTACCAGTATCATAAATTAAAGAAGTGAATTTGTCACCAGTGATAAGGAAATTAAAACAAATATGAGAAGCTATTTTGCCCAATTATATGCTAACCAATTTAACGATCTAAGTGAAATGGAGGAATGTTTGTAAAAATATTGCCCAGATTAATAGAAGAGGAAATAGAATACTTAAATAACTCAATCTTAGAAAAAGAAATTGAACAAGCCATCAGTGAACTCTCTAAGAAAAACCCCCCAGGAGAAGACAGATTCACAATACTACCAAGCATTTAAAGAACAATGAATTCTAATACTATATAGAGTATTTGGAAAAATAAGCAAAGAAGGAGTCTTACAAAATTCCTTTCATGACAAAAATATAATAGTGATACTTAAACCAGAAAGAACTAAACAGAAAAAGAAAACTATATACTAATTTCTCTAATGAATATTGATGAAAAATTTAAATAAAATACTAACAAGGAGATGATAGCAATTTGCCACAAAGATCATACACTATGACCAGGTGGAATTTATACCAGGAAGGCAGGCTTGGTTCAATGTTAGTAAAATTATCAGCATGATTGACATATCAATAACAAAACCAACAGAAATCATCTATCTAGATAGATGCAAAAAAACTCCAAACCCTTGACAAAATGAAGCATCCATTCATATCAAAAACACTTGAGAACTAAGGAATAAATGGAGTTTACCTTAAAATGATAAGTAATACTTATCTAAAACCATCAGCAAGCATTGCCTGTAATAGGGATAGGTTAGAAGCCTCCCCAATAAAATCAAAGGTAAGGCAAGGATGCCCATTATTATTCAATATTCAATACCACTATTATTCAATATTTTACCAGGATTGCCAGTTATAGTAATAAGAGAAGAAAAAGAAATTGAAAGAATAAAAATAGGCAATGTGGAAACAAAATTATCACTCTTTGAAGAGGATATGATGGTACACTTAGAGAATCCATTCAAAAACTAGTTGTGATAATTAACAACTTTAACAAAGTTCTGGGATATAAAATAAATCCACATACATCATCAGCATTTCTATATATTACCAACAAAGTCCTACAGAAAGACATAGAAAGAGAAACTCTATTTAAAATAGCTGAAGGTAATGTAAAATACTTGGGAATCTACCTGCCAAGACAAAGTCAGGAACAACTACACAGGAACACAATTATAAAATGTTTTTCATGCAAATAAAGTCAGATCTAAATAATTGGAAAAATATAAATTGCTCATGGGCAGACTGAGTCAACACAATAAAGATGACAATTCTATCTAAACTGATCTACTTATTGAGTGCCATACCAATAAAACTACCAAAAAGTTATTTTATTGTCCTAGAAAAAAATAACAAAGTTCATCTGAAAAAACAAAAGGTTAAGACTATCAAGGAAATCAATGAAAAAAATGTGAGGGAAGGTGGTCTAGGCATACCAGATTTCAAACTATATTATAAAGTTGTAATTATCAAAACAATCTGATACTGGCTAAGAAATAGGGTGGTGGATCAAAGGAATAGATTAGGTGTACAATGCATTATGTTAAATGACCTTAGTAATCTCATATTTGAGACACAAAGATCCAAGTTTTGGGAATTAAAGCTCATTATTTTACCAAAACTTCTAGGAAAACTGGAAAACATATGGCAAACTATGTATAGATCAACATCTCATGCCACCTTCCAAGATATCATCCAAATGGGTACATGATTTACTCAGAAGTAGATACCAGAAGCAAATTAGGAGAGTATGGAATGGTTTGCCTGTCATATCCATAGATCTGAAAGTAATTTAGTACCAAAAAATGATATAGAGCACATTATGAAATATAGAATGGATCATTTTGATTATATAAAATTTAGAAAGTTTTTGCATAAACACAATCAATGCTACCAAAATTAGAAAAAAGTAGAAAACTCAGGAAAGATTTTTGCAGCATCTCTGATAAAATCCTTATTTCTCAAATATATAGAGAAATTATTCCAATTTTTAAGAATACAAGCTATTCCCCAATTAATAAGTGATCAAATGATATGAACAGGCAGTTTTTAGAAGAGGAAATCAAAAGCTTTCTATAATCGAGTACAAAATGCTCTAAATCACAATTGATTAGAGAAATACGAATTAAACCAATTCTGACGTACTATCTCATACCCGTTAGATTGGCTAATATAACAATAAGGGAAAATGTAAATGTTGAAGAGGACGTAGGAAAATTGAGACACTAAATGCGCTATGGGTGGAGTTGTGAAGTGACTCAATCATTCTAGAGAGCAATTTGGAACTATAACCAAAAGGCTATAAAACTGTGCATACCCTTTGCCCCAACAATACTAGGTCTGTATTCAAAGAGATTTTAAATAAAGGGGAGTGGGACCCTATTTGGACAAAAATATTTATAGTAGATTTTTTTTGTAGTAGCTAAGAATTCAGTGTTGAGGGGATGCCCATCATTTGGGGAATGGGTGAACAAGTTGTGGAATATGGTTGCAGTGGAATATTATTATGCTGTAAGAAATGATAAGCAGGATGATTTCAGAAAAATCTGAAAAGACCTGTATGAAATGTTATACAAAGTGAAGTGAGCAGAACCAGGAGAACATTGTACATAGTAACAGCATAGTGTATGACGAAGAATTGTAAATTCAATGGATCATTGCAATACAGTGCAATCCAAGACAATTTCCAAGGATTCATTATTGAAAAGCTATCCATCTCCAGGGAAGGAATGGATGTCTGAATACAAACTGAAGCATCCTATTTTTCTTTCATTCTTCCTTTCTTCCTTCCTTCTTTCCTTTTGCCCTTCCTTTTTCCCCTCCTTTGTACGTCCTTCTCTCTCTCTCTCTCTCTCTCTCTCTGAGTTTTTTGTCACAAAATGACTAATGTGGAAATGTTTTACACTATTGCACATGTATAACCTTTATCAGATTGCTTACTGTCCCAGGGAGGGGAAGGGGAAGGATACAATTTGGAACTCAGAATTTTAAGAAAAAATATGATGAATGTTAAAATTTGTTTTTACAGTTAAATGGGAAAAATAAAGTATTATTAAAATGTGTTGTTAACTACATTTGAATGTAATTCTATATTTTTATTTTTTGCATTTAAAAACATTATTCTAAGAAGGAGTTTATAGGTTTTACCAGGTTGCCAAAGGGGTCTATGATACACACGTACAGATAATTAAGAAACCCTGCTCTAGATGATCACTGAGGTATCTTCAAACTGTGAGATGCTATAATTCTGTAGAGTTGACTTTCTTTGGTTGAGTCAATATGATTCTGCTACCTGTATGATTTGCTTAATGATTGAAACCTTACAACTATTTGGAAAGTAATTCCTAAATTTATTTTTTTCTATTAGAATTACTATCATTGTGAGTCTTTAAAATGGTAATTAACTTTTCTATTTTATGTACATCAAAAGCACTTTATATATATAATATACAGTGTATATATATGATATACTTTAATTTTTGTACACCTATGTTTCACTTGAGCCCACACGATGTGAAAATATAGATTCATACACCTCCTCAGAGTGACTTTTGACTTTAACAGAATTTTAATTTTGATCATTGTAACTTAAAATTCCCTTGTCTTTCATTCTGAATGACTGGATTGACAATTAAGTTTTCTTAACAGTGTTAAGGAAAAATAAAAGTAACAACCAGATGGGTATAAAAATGGATCTGCTATTTCAGATCTTTTAAGATACATAAAAATAAGCCCAACATAGTGTTAACCCTAGCCCTAGCAAGAATACTGAGTAATCATCGAATCACATTATTTTAGAGTTGGAAGAGACATCCGGGCCATCTGCTCCAACTTATGCCCCATAAGAATTTCCACAGCTAGGTGATGCAATAGCTAAAGCTTTGAGCCTGGAGTCAGGAAAACCCAAGATCAAATCTAACCTCAGAATCTTACTAGCTATTTAACCCCAGACAAGGCACTTAACACTGACTCAGTTTCCTCAACTGAGAAACACAGACAAAGATAGGACTTACCTCTCAGGATCTTGTGAGAATCAACTAAGATAACATTTGTACTTAGTACAAAAAAAGTACTTAGCACAATAGCTGGCACAGAGTAGGCACTTAATAAATGTTTATTTCTCTCCTTTCTACTGTAAAATACCCAACAAGTAGTAATCCAGATACCGATTAAAGACTTCTAATGGAAATGGATCCAAGATGGCAGAATAAAAGGAAGAAGTACAATGAGTTTCCCTCCAAAAAAAAAACCCCAAAACTCCTCCAAAGAGATCCACAAAAATTCACTGGACTGAATTCTGATCAGGAAATGCAAGGAAAAAAATCACAGCAAGTCTTTTTTTCCAGACTAAATTGGCATAAGGAGACAAAGAGACCTATGGATACTAGAGATGGTGTCTGGCCAAGGGTGTGCCATGAGGAGCATTCCAGCACAGGGAAAGATTGCATACCAAGCAAGAAATAGTCACAGGTTCAGCATGGAAGTACCTAAACTTGTTTAAGATATAGGAACAGGGGCAAATTAGAAGCTCTTTTGCACCCTATATGGTCCCCTATCACAGATCCGGGGTAGACTGAAAAGGGACTTGTGCCTAGAAATGTCATCCCAGGGTAAAGAGCTTTGTGTTGAGCGAGGAGCAAGTTCAGAAGCAAGCAGCATTTATGTGTGTTGAACCTCCACAGCAAAGTGGGCTCTTAGTTCCAGCTTCTATCCTAATCTGAAGCCTCTAGAAGATAATCAATTCAAGAATACCAGGACAAAGGGAAGCCTACAGTTCTATTACTCTGAACCATCAAAGCTTTCTAGATGACTAATACTGGCTAAGTGCTCCAGCAGAGTCTATAGGACTAGTAGTCTAATGGTCAAACATAATTTCAGATCAAGAACTTTTAGAGCTTAGACCAGGGTAGCAATTATCAGACTTTACCTTGGATCAGATTTCTTTGGGAGTTCTAAAAGCATGGAGGTGCCCAGACTGAGCTGGCCCTGATATTCTGGAATAATACAGCACTCAGTAGCCAAAAAAAGCAGCAGAGATCCCATCTCAGTCATTCCCCAAGAAATTCACAGAGGCTGTCCCTGATGTGAAGTCTGACATCAGGAAAAAGGCCAGAAGAATGAGTAAGCAAAAAAAGGATCTCACCATAAAGAGCTATTGTAGACATAGGCACGTTCGAGACATAAACCCAGAAAAAGAGAATGACCACAAAACATTTATAAGCAAAGACTCAAAGGAAAAACACAGTTTGGGCACAAATCAAAAACAATTGCTGAAAGAAATAAATCAGGAGTTTTTAAAAAGTTAAAAATGTTTTTAGGAATGAAATATGAGCATTAAAGGAAAAAATATAAAAGAAATGAAAGTTATAGACAAAAGAATTGCTAAGAGAATTTATGCCTTGGCAAAAGAAGTACAAAATCTTTCCCAAGCAACAAACTCCCTGAAAATTAAAATGGTCCAAACAGAAGCAGATGACTCCATAAAGCAACAAGAAATATTAAAAGAGTCAAAAGAAAATGAAGGTATTACATACAAGAACAACTGACCTGGAAAACATATTGAGACAAAATTTAAGAATCAGCTACCTTCAAATTGCTAGGCACTGTGCTAAGCACTGGGGATACAAAAGAAAAAAAGGCAAAACAGAAGACAGCACCTGCCTTCAAGAAGTTCACAATCTAACATGCTAACAATTGTGTGTATGTGTATTCGTCCTTTGTTTCCTAAGATGACCGTGCCATCAGAGAAATAATGACATGACTTGCACTTGACTTTGTTTTGAGTGAGGGAGGGCTGTGCAGGTCACCAGCCTCACTTCTCCTCCAGAGTCATCTGGATCCAGTTATTCATCAGATCCAGATATTCATCAGGATGATTGGAGATGACCCAGCGTGAGGCAATTGGGTTAAGTGACTTGCCTAAGGTCACACAGCTAGTGAGTATCAAGTGTCTGAGGTGAGATTTGAACTCAGATCCTCCTGACTCCTGCACTGGTGCTCTATCCACTGCACCACCTAGCTGCCCCATGCTAACAATTATGTACCCAAGTTATATACATTATAAATTGGAAATGATAAACAGAAAATAACAATACAATTAACTGGAAATAGAAATATTATTAATTGGAAATAGCTAACAGAAGGTACTAGAATTAAGAGGAATCAGAAAGGATTCCCACAGAAACCTGTATTTTTGTATTCTAGGTGGGGCTTTAGACAATCCAGGAAAGCAAGGAGGTGATGAGGAGGAGGGAGAGCATTCCATGCATGACACAGAGAGTAAAAATGACTGGAGCTGGAAGATGGAGTGTCTTGTTCAAGGAGGCCAGTGTCATTGGACTGGAAATGTAGGAACGTAAGATATAAGAAGATTGGAAAGGTTGGGGGGAAGAGCAAGTTATACGGAAATTTAAATAAGGAATGGAGGATTTTGTATTTGATGCTAGAGCATTGGAGTTTATTGAGTGTGTGTGGAGGGATGTGGTCAGACATGCCCTTTAGGAAAATCGCTTTGACAGGTGAGAGGAAGTTAGACGGGAGTGAGGGAGAGACTTGGGACAGGCAACCAACCAGCAGACTATTACAATAGTCTTGGGATGAGGAGAGGAGTCCTGTACCTACAATGATTGCTGAATCCAAGGGAACTGATGATATCACCAAATGAAATAATGTAGAGGATCACCCCACCCTTAGAACTTAGATCTTATATTTCAAGAAATAATAAAACCACTTAGTTCTCTTAAAACCAGAAGGCAAAGTGGAAATAGAAACAAATCCACTTGTCATCTCCTGAAAAAAAATTCCAAAATAAGAGTGGAAGCTTTGGAATATGACATGTCCAAAGGCAAAAAGTCTACACTTACAACCAAGAATAGCTCACTTAGCAAAACTGAGTCCAGGGGAAAAATGAATCTTTATGGAATAGAGGACTTCCAAGCATTTCCGGTGAAAAGATAAGAGCTGAGAAGAAAATTTGACATACAAAAGCAGGAGTTAAGAAAAGCATAAAAAGATGAACATGAACCTATAATCTTAAGGGATCAAAGTTAAAACATTTGCATTCTTATACAGAGAGATGATATACATAACCCCTCAGAACTTTGTCATCATTACGGGTCATAAAAAGAGTCTAATTTGATGGAGGGCCTGGGAATGATTGTTATATTTTGATGCTTTTTGAAAGAAAAATGGAAAAGGCAAGAAAGAGACCATGGGGAGTGGGAAAAATTATTTCACAAGTGGGTGACACAAGAAATCTATACATATAAGGACAAAGCAGTAGGGGAACAGATGACACTTGAACCTCATTCTTATCTGAACTGATCAAAGGAGAAAAGAGTACACATACAAAGAGTTGAGCACAAAATATATTTTACTCAGCAGGGAACTAGGAGGGAAAGGGGGAAAGGAAGAGTTAGAGAGATAGTAGATTATGTGAGGGATTAGTCCTAAGCAAGAAAAACTTTAAATAAAAATATCTTCCTCATCCTTAAAAAATTCTCACTTAATTCTTTCATCCTTGCTGAAAATAGTCCTTCTTCCCTTTGTGACTAAACTCCTAGAAAAGGCCATCTACAATAAATGCCTCTACTTTCTTTTCTCTCCTCCTCAACCCCTTATAATCCAGCTTCTGATTGCATCATTCCACCAGAACTGCTCTCTTCAAAGTTACTAATGATCTCTTAGTTGCAAAGCCATTGGCTTCTTCTCAGTCCTCATTCCCCTTTGCCTCTCTGCATCCTTAGACACTCTTGATCCCTTTCTCCTCCATGATACTATCTTCTCTCTAAATTTTCAGGATACTGCTCTCATTCTCTTGGTTCTCCTCCTACCTTATCTGACCAGTCTTCTCTCTTCTTTGCTGAATCCCATCCTGATGTCTCTCTAACAGTAGGTGTCCCTTAGGGGTGTGTCCTAGGTCCTCTTCTCTCCCTCTCTACTACTTCACTTGGTGATCTCATCACTCTCTTTGCTGATAAATCTCATCTCCCTATTTAGTGGGAACCTCTGCTGATCTCCAATCTCATTTCTCCTATTGCTTTTCAGACATCTCAAACTGGATGTCCAATAAACATCTTAAACTGAACATGGCTAAAACCAAGCATCTTTCCTAGACTCTCTGCCTTGCCCTTATCATCTGACTCTTAGATTATTTTAGTGGGTTTGCTTCATCTCTGATACCTACACTATTTGAGTAGCCTGTTGGTTGTTTTGCCTACTTCAAGTCTCTTCCCACTCTAATCCATCCTCCACTCATTTTCCTAAATTGCAATTCTGTCCGTGTTACCCCTCAGTTAGCCACTCAATTAACTCAGTGGTTTTCTATCATCTCCAGGATTAACTACAAAATCCTCAGTTTGATGTTCAAAGCCCTTCACAACTTAGCCCCCTCCTACCCCTCCAGTCTTCTTATTCCTTACTCCTAACACTTATCTCCTTGAACAAGACACTCCATCTCTTGCCTCCATTGCTCTGGCCTTCCTCCTTGCCTGGAATACTCTCTCTCCTCATCTCTACCTACGGGACTCTCTGGCTCCCTTTAAGTCCTCATTAAAATTGCATCATCTGCAAGGAAGCCTTTCATAGCCCCTCATAATTCTAGCAACTTTACCTCTTAATTATTTCCTATTTATCCTGCACATAGCTTGTTTGTACAGATCTGTTTGCTTGTTTGCCGATTAGATTATGAGAAGAAAGTTTTCCAACAACTTCATTAACTACTCTAGACTTTTTTCTCCCCAGCATTACATTGCATCAGAACAGAATTTAATTAAATTCACTTTCAAATATTAATCAATTATGCATTTAAACAGATAATAATGTACTGAAACATCTGCTGTTCTGTGGTTGACACAAATTCTTTTTAAAATAAAAATAAGATTATTAGTACAAGAATTAATTGAACTGTGTACTGGATGCATTTAAAACAACTGATTGGCAAAATTCCTACAAATTTAACAATCAAGAAGATCTCAAGAGTCATCGTGAGCTAGCTCCAACATCACTGCTTAAAGCTTTTAATTTATGTCAGAACCTTTTTCTTTTTAGCTTTGTAAAAACATTACTTATTTATTTTTAGTTTACAACATTCAGTTCGACAAGCTTTTGAATTTAAAAATTTTCCCCTTCCATTCCCTACTCCCTCCCCAAGACATCATGCAATCTGATATAAGCTCTATATATACACTCATATTAAATATATTTTCACAGTAATCATGTGGTAAAGAAGAATTATAATCAATGGAATGAACCACGAGAAAGAAGGAACAAAACAAAACAAAAAAAAGAGGGAGCAAATAGGATGCTTTGATCTGTATTCAGACTGTAATTCTTTCTTTGAACGTAGATAGCATTTTCCATCATGAGTCTTTTGAAGTTGTCTTAGAAGCTTGTATTGCTGAGAAGAGCCAAATCTGTCAGAGTTAGTCATCACTCGATGTGGCTGTAACTGTGTACAGTGTTCTCCTGGTTCTTCTCACATCACTCAGCATCAGTTCAACTAAGTCTTTCCAGGTTTTTCTGAAGTCTGCCTGCTCATCATTTCTTATAGTACAATAGTATTCCATTCCATTCATGTACCACAACTTGTTCAACCATTCTCCAATTGATGAGCATCCCCTCAATTTCCAATTCTTTGACACTACAAAAAAAGCTGCTATAAATTTTTTGTCCATGTGGGTCCTTTTCCTTTTTGTATGATCTCTTTGGGATACGGCCCTAGAAGTGGTGTTGCTGGGTCAAAGGGTATACACATTTTTATAGTCCTTTGAGCATAAGAACATTTTATTTTCTAATGATAAAGAATGAAAAGAAAAAGAAAAAATACCTTGCCAGTAGTCAGATTGTGCATGGTAGTAAATCTTAAAGATAATTTTTTTGATGGAAGACAGAAATCATAGCTTATAGATTTATTTGAAGCAAGAAAACTTAGAGACCATCTAGTCCAATTTTCTCATTTTATAAACAAATTAATGTCCAGATATATTAACTGACAATAAGAGCATTTAAAACAACATTAAGTTTTAATAGCAGATCTACATCATCTTAGATCAACACCAGAAACTCTTTGGTAGGAAGCTAAGATCATGTCAGCATAGTAGAACTGAGATTGAAATCTAGGTTCTCTGATGCCAGATTAAGAGCTTTATTTCCCTACTTCAATAAAGAATATTGTCCTTTCATCTCTCACTTTCTTTTTGTTAAATTTATTGATAGTCTCAGGCAACATTTGGCAGTTCTCACCAGGTAGATGGGACTTCATTAATCACTATATCATGAACTGATATGATGTTTGAACCATGAAAATTTTGCATTTTAAATAACTGCTAGAAGGCAGAGGCCATAAAACTTGTTATTTAAGAGACCAAAGCAAAAACAGTTGCAATTTGGGTTGGTAATAAGAATAAGGTATATAACTCTTCCACCAAAAACTTTCTCCTGCATAGGGTTTCCAAGAGAAATCTCTGACTCACAAGTCTGAAACTGGGACTTTTAAAGTTTGAGATTAGAAAAGGACATGGCACCAACAAGGGCATATGGAGAGGCAAAAAGGTTTAATAGCAGATATTCATTTGCCCAGCTCAACATGAAACTCCTTTGGTAGAAAACTAAATATCAGCTTTCTTCCAGGGACAGATAGACCAAAAGTCCAGAGAAGCAGCTGCATTGCCTCCAGGCCTGTCACTTCTTTACTGATCTATTAAAGAGTTTTTTGTGAGCCCTGGCTTAGATGTCTGTTACTATTTTCTTCATAATCAAAACAAAAAAAAAAAAAGAGTTCACAGTATGAGGGAAAAAGTCTTAAACAGGAGCTTAACATAAAAACTTTTGACTTTCAGGCAATCATTTACTAAAATCCTTTCACTCAATTTCAGTCCTGCAGTTTTTAATGTAGACAACCTAAAGATGACATCTTTTCAGCTCTTAACTTCTTTTGCTTGTGAAATCCAGTGTACTACTCCCAGCTCTGCCACCAACCAGCTAGATAACTTCAGACAAAATGTTTAACATTTTTTTTGTTTTGTTTCTTCATTTGTGAATTGGAGTAAATGAATTCAGAGGCCTCTGTTAGCTCTGGAATTCTACTGGTCGGTTTTTTTGAAAAATCATTTCAAAAGCAGTGACAAAATGATGTTTGCCTCTCCAAATCAATGAATGTTGTAGTTTAAATTAGATGTCAGGACCTCAAGGAAAACTTCTGTCAGAGAAACAAGAAAAGTTCTAGAATCAGTCATGTCGGCTTCCCCTCTTTTTCTGTGCTTTAGTATTCTGACACTTTGATAGACTTGTAGGTACTTTGCCTTCTGATGCAGATTGTCATCCTTTCATGCTTTTAACTTGGTGTCTGGATTTTTCAATATCAGAATGTGTTAGGAAAAAAATTGAGGTAAGCTCAAGTAAAGTTGAACCAGAGTTACAAGTATTTGATGCTCTTACAATTCAGAATCAGGTTCAGATGCAAAGCTTCATCTTCTCCCTAAATATTTGTTGACCAAGTCTTTTTTTTTTCTTCTGAGAAAGGTAAGTATGCCATTCAACCAAAAAAAATGTGTACTGATAGTAAAAATTTTCCCCAAAATTCACCCTCACTATAAATCTGAAGTAATGGCTTATATAGATGCAACTAGGTGGTACAGTGGATAGAGAATTGATCTTGCAATCAGGACAATATATCTTCATGAGTTCAAATCCTGCCTCAGACACTTATTAGTTTATGTGACCCCAGGAAAGTCACTTAACCCTATTTGCCTCAGTTTCTTCATCCATAAAATGAGCTGGAGAAAGAAATGATAAACCACTCCAGTATCTTTGCCAAGAAAATCCCAAATGAGGTCACAAAGAGTAGGACATAATTGAAAATACAGAAGACTAAACTTGCATGGATAGTTTAGTTTATGAGTCCATGTTTTATATACACACCATAATTTATAGCTTGATTTGCATATTTTAAATGAGAAATGATAGGAGAAAGATACTTTTGAGCTATGCTTCCATGACAAAATCATTAAGAAATTTTATTGCTTTTTTTTCTTTAAAATCACCCTCTTTTCCAGGTTTATGTCCATTCCATTTTCCCTACCCAAAGAGCAATTCCTTTTTTAAAAAGAATAAAAAAGAAAGAGGGGAGAAAAGCTATTCAACAAAACTAAACCACAAATCAATTAAATTGGATAGTATGTCTTGTGTTTTACAAACTCATAATCTTTAACTTCTATAAAAAAAGAAGGGAGGGAGATATAATTTCTCATTTGTCAAGATCAAGCTTTTATTTTTTATCATTCTTACTCTGTGAAAATTCTCATTTCTGTTGCTGTTACTTCCATTTACATTACTATATAATCATTCTGTATATTATTTTCCTGGTCCTGGCTACTTTACCTTGCATTAATTCATGTAAGTTTACCCAAGCTTTTATGAGTTTGTAATATTCATGATGTTTACATTATAATAAAGAGTATAATTCAAAAGCATTAGTCTCTCTATTACGTTTATGTACTATAATTTGTTTAGTCATTTCTTTCTTATCATGATATCCTTTGAAAATAAGCCTACTAGTGGGAATCTCTGGGTCAGAGAGCAAGGAAATTTTAGCTTTTTTATTTGTATAATTCCAAATTACTTTCCACAATGGTTGTACCTGATCATATCTCCAGCAGCAATACACTAGTGTACGTATCTTCCCACAATCTCTCCAGTGTTGACTTCCCATCTTTTGTGATCTTTGCCAATTTGCTGAATATGAAGAGGAAACCTCAGGGTTGCTTTAATATGCATTTCTCTTACTATTTGGAGCATTCTTACTTATGGCTGTTCATAGTTTTAAATCTTTTCTTGAAGAACTGTTTGTTCATATTCTTTGCTTATCTCTTCTGGAATAACTTTTGGTTTTATACACCCACATACACATACTTATGGACACACCCATAGATAGAGATATAGATATACATGTTTTAATATCTAAACTAAGATTTTGGGGCCATCTTGTATATCTGTTAGTTATCTATATATCTCAAAAGTAAATTCTTATCAGAGAAATATGATACAAAGAATTTTTCCTATTTGACAATTTCCTTTCTTATCCAACATGCATTAATTTTATTTTGTGCAGTTTTTCAATTTCATGTAGTCAAAATCATTTATTTTTATCTTTTGTAACTGCTACTATCCCTTGTTTAAGAATCCATCTCCTACCCATAGCTATGAAAGGTATGTGATTTGCTGCTCTTTCAGTATTTCTTCCATGATCTTTAATATTAAAGTAACCTAGTCAGCCATTGAGAATTTGTTGTGATGTGAAATAAAATGAAAGATATTGGTCTGAGCTAAATTTTTGCCAGACTACTTTCTAGTTTTCCAGAATTTCTTTTCAAATCTTTCCTAATTAATTTATATGTTAGGTTTATCAAGCACTTTATTATTAAGTTCCATTGTCTCTGATTCTCCCTTGTCTAATATGTTCCATTTTTAATAAATACCAAATGTTTTTTGAAAACATCAATTGGTTAATAATATTTTTCATTATTTCCCTTGATACTTTATATTTTTTCCAAATGATTCATTATTTTATGGAATTCTATAAAATATTCCTTTTATAGTTTAATTGGTGTAACATTAAAACTGGAAATTAACTTTGGTAGTATGGTCATTTTTATTATATTGGCATGATTCTGTCATAAGCATTGAATATTTTCTTTAGCTGATCTTAGTTACTTTGCATCATTTTATGTAAATTTATCCAAGCTCTTCTGAATTTTTCATTTATTGATGTACATAGCATAATAATATTGTTACGTTTGTATATCACAATTTGTCTAACCATTCCATAATTAATAGACAGTCAATTTGCTTATCATTTTTTGCCACTATGAACAGTGCTACTACATATATTTTCCCCAGATTTTGACCTCATTGTGTAAAAACCTAGCAGTGGGATCTCTGGGCTAAAAGGTGTGGACGTTTTTGTCACTTTTATAGCATAATCCCAAATGTGCTTGTCTTTCTTCAACATGAACGGTTCCTGATTTTTTTCATCTTTCCTAAAATAGTAGATAACCATTGCAAGCCCCTAAGTCACTCATTACAAGAAGTAGGCTAGCCTCAAGTTTTCACATTGTCACCATGAATGGTATACTCCAAGGGAATGGGTGAGAGATATCTGTTCCATTGGCAAAGATGGCAGTGCTGGAGACATTGCAGAAAGAAAAACCTTTGATTTGGAGCATTCAGCCACTTCCAATTGAGAGGTTATACTTTGCCCACTTTGATAGCAGAAATGATCAAACAGAAGCAAAATGTTAAATGTTAAAACTTGCCAAACAGTTTTGTTATGATGATGACCTATCAGCCTTCTAGCACGTTGTAGTAATAGTCATAAGTTAAATTACTGAAACTGTTTAAAATTTCCTTCTTAATGTGCACCAGGATTAACTTTGCTTTCTGTACAGGAGTAAATATCTGGAAACACACTATTGTGCAGTGTATTCTTTCACTTCCCTTTTTGAGGAGACTTAAGCTTGAGTCTTCACTTTCACTGTAGTTAGCCCTATACCTGGCAATACTCAGTGGGAATTTGTTAGCGATCCAGTGAATGTGAGAATGGAAAGCCTATTAGCCCTACTGGTACTGAGACTACTCTAGCATCACAAATATACTGACTTGGCATAGGGTAGGCATAGTGATGCAACGCTGGGGTACATCTGGGCAATGGTACTTCCATGCTAGACCAATTTGTTAGACATAAAGTTAAATCTCAAATTTATTTTGATTTGCGTTATTCTTATTATTGATTGGTAACAGTCTTTTAATGATTATGAATATTGGGTAATTCTTCTTTTAAGAACTTTTTGTGTCTTATGACCATTTTTTCAGTAGGGAATGTCTCTTGATTTTATATAATTATACTAGTTTCCTATGTATCTTAGCTGTAAGACTTCCCCCTCCAAGCCAAAGCTTCCTTTTTTATCTTTGGTTCCCCAACTCGGTACAAAATAAATTTTGTTTCATGTAATTAAAATAATCTACTTTTCTTAAAAGGGATACCTTTACCTACATCTTTCCTTCATAAAATGCATTCTAAAAAAACAAATTCTAATAGAACTTACTCTTCTACATGTGCCACTACCTTCCATCTGATGGTAAAACTGGGCATTTTAAAGTCATAAAATGGACCTTATGATTATCTGTTTCACTTGACTTCTCAGAAAAGACAACTAAGGACCAAGAAAATCATAGAACTTTCCAAAGTTCCTCAGGTAACCATTGGCCAAGTCAGGACCCAAGTCCTCTGTCTCTTGGCACAGGGCTCTTTCCACAATACCATGCTGTTTCTAAGGTCCTTTCAGAGTTCTGCAATTTTTTTTTTCTGCAAGAGTGCCCATGGACACTGCATTTTCTGCATTTAAAGGATTATGATTCAAAGACATTTACTCTCCACTAATTAATGAAGAATTGAAGAATTCATCATCATTTGGACTATTTCATTTATTCAAAGTATTTATTCTTAAGCTAAATCTCTGCATTCTTCCTGTAATTCACACAAGGATTGATAAAGCATTATGTATAATATGTGTATATTTACATCTATACCCACATGTATATATACAACTACATATATGTATATATCTACATATATATATACTATATATATATATATCTTATACATATAAATAATTCACATCTTTTATTTTTTATCCTGTGTTCATTTTTCCCCTGCTACTGTTGAGGTACAGTTTAGGCTGAGTCACTTCACTTTTTGTCGCACTGGACTTGGTCCAACTAGCAATTCAGCACAGACAAGTTCTATTGCATTGTCATTTACGATTCTTAGAAGGCAATTTACTGTTTGGGTTCTGAATGCTGGTGGATATGAATTTATATCTGGTATCTATTATTTCAATTATTTTTGAGTGACTGTCAGAGGTTGTGTTGACTTTGGAGTCTTTATCTTCCTTGTCTGACACTTCAAAGGCAAATTCCTTCATTCTGGTTCTTCCTAGGGACCTATGCGATTAAATACTGTTCCAAATACTAGATGTTAAAACTGACAGATTCTGTTGCTGGTGGTAATCATTTAGTGGGTGGAAAAATGATGGTCTAAGTACATAAAATAGCAATGCAATATTTTGCAACTATTTTAGAAAAAGTCTCATTTGAAGAATGGGAAGATCGCCTACATTAAATTATTACTTTGGTTAAGTAAAACCTGATTATTCCCTACCTGCCTCATGTATCCCATGCCCATAAAGAAAGAGAGAGAAGATGAGACAGAGTGTACCAAAGAAAAGGCCCTACCCTCAGCTGGCCCCAGTGAGAAGAAATAGGTGAAGTATTCAGTTTCAACCCTTTTTCCAAAGGGAGAAAAGAAGAAAATGATTTGGATCAACTTTGACCTCCATAATACCACCAACTGGTTATACTATGAATCTCCTTTTTTTTTTTTTGTCATTGGTAACTTGGAAGAAAATAATCTCAGTTGAATGATGAGGTTGGAAGCCAGATTGTAGAAGGGTTAGAGGAGAGTAAGAGGAGAGAAATGGAACCTTCTAGTGTACAGGGATTTCTCAAGGAGTTTAGCTGAAAAGGAGAAGCCTAGGATAGAAGCTAGTAGGGATGGTAGGAGCTAGTGAATTGACACACTATTATTATTTTCATAGCTGTATATTTGTATAGCATTTTACATCCATTTATCTCATTTGGTCCATATTTTAGTGCTGTGAGATCCACAGTGCATGTATTATTATCTCCATTTTACACATGAGAAAACTGAAGCTTTGAGAACCTTTTTGAGCTAGCCCAAAGTCACATACCTATAAATAACAGTCAGAATTTGAACCCAGACCTTTTGACTCTAAATTCAGTTTTTTTTCCACCATACCATGCTACATCTTCCTAAATGAGTTATGACAGGATAAGATGTTTTTTTAATATAGGAAAAGTATGATAGTAAACATTGGTTTAGTTGGGAAAATATGAAAGGAGAAAAAAAGGAAGTACAGTGCATTGAAACATTTTTATAAACTAGAAAGTTTTGAGATGATGAGTTTATCTTCTCATCATAATTATAGCATAAGCACTAAAGACTTCCCTCCCCTCATCTGGAAGTATGAGTGCTATTTTATGCACAATGATTACACAGTATTTATTCTTGCGCAGAAATTCTACAGCTAGCCCTCTTTGGAGGGTGGAGGACAAATACTGAGACATCACTTCCCTTCCATAATCTTGCATAAACTGAAATTTTTTTTAAATAAACAAACACTAGCCAAATGCAAAAGAGAATAAAATTCTAAGTTATTTATTGAATGAAGGTATCTCATTGACAATGCATCTGTAAATACCAGGGTAGAAAATTTTAAATTAATTTTTCGTTTTCGACATTCACTTCAATAAGATTTTGAGTTCTAAATTTTTCCCCCTCCCTGTCTGCCTCCCTCCCCCAGAAGACATGCAATCTGATACAGTCTCAACATATATATTCATATTAAACATATTTTCACATTTGTCATGATGTAAAGAAGAATTAGAACTAATGGAAAAAACCACAAGAAAGAAGAAACAAAAAACAGAGGGTAACTAAGGTACTTCAATCTGCGTTCAGACACCATAGTTCTTTTTCTGGATATGGATAGCACTTTCCATCATGAGTCTTTTGGAGTTGTTTTAGATCCTTGCATTGCTGAGAAGAGCTAAGTTTATCAAAGTTAGTCATCACACAGTGTGGCTGTTACTGTGTACAGTGTTCTCCTGGTCCTGCTCATATCATTCAGCATCAGTTTATCTAAGTCTTCAGGTTTTTTCTGAAGTCTGCCTGCTCAAAATTTCTTAAAGCACAGTAGTATATTTATATTCGTATACTATAATTTGTTATAGTATTTGTTAATAATACATGCACTGTGGATCTCACAGGACTAAAATATAGACCAAATGAGATTGATGGATGTAAAGTACCATACAAATATAAAGCTATGAAAATAATAATAGTGTTATAGCACATTACATTCATATACTACAATTTGTTCAGCCATTCCCCAATTGATTGGCATCTCCTCTATTTCCAATTGTTCGCCACCACAAAAAAAGCTGCTACAAATATTTTTCTATGTGTGGGTCCTTTCCTCCTTTTTATGATCTCTTTGGCATACAGCCCTAAAAGTGGAATTACTGGGTCAAAGGGTATGAATATTTTTGTAACCCTTTGGGTATAGTTCCAAATTGCTCTCCAGAATGGACATTCAGAGTTTTCTTGACAAAGATACTGGAGAACTTTGCCATTTCTATTTTGCTTAACTCCAGAATAAATTTTAAAATGTGTTTTTTAAACAATTACTTGATATTTTTCTATTGACTAAGCATGCCAGTGAAAGAAGCCAACAAAGTCAACTAAATAAACATTCAAAAGTCTCCTTTCTACAGAACTCTATACTAAGCTCCAGGGTAGAAACACTTTGGCAGATCACAGAAGATTTTTTTACTGGCAATCCTTTTTAAATTTCTAGCTTCCTCAGAGGCTCAGCTTGGTGCCACCTCCCCAACCAAGACCTGCCCTGATTCATTGTAATTGTTGGTACTTTCTTTGTTATGCTGCATTTATTTATCTGTGTACATGTTGTATCTGCCCAGTAGAATGCGAGCTCCTTAGGAGGTCTAAATTGCTAAATTTTTTCTCCTTTATGTTCATAGGCAATATAAGGGCTGGTTGGAATAATGGATAGACAGTTGGGTTCAGCCTCAGCGCTACATAGAAACAAGTCCTTCTTCTGTCATGAATGGGTTATGAGTGTCACTTAAACCTCAGTGCCTCCAATTATAAATTGAAGAGTAGTTTTATATTTCTGCTGGCCAATGGAGTTTCCTATACAAATATAATCATAGGTCCATGATATATTTTTAAATTCCCAGATACTCTTAAGGCTATTGAATTGTATTGAATGGACATTAGAAATTACCAATTGAATTCCTTTATTTCACAAATAGCAAAATTAAGACCCCAAAGTCATGTCTATAGTAAATTTCAAAGCTAGGATTCAAGCAGATAGAGGGTGAAAGGACTGTGTGAACACAGCTGGAATCTCTGACCAGGTCTCTGTGCATTCGGTGCTATTTCTGCTACTGCCACAGATACTTCCAAAGCTCACAACCAGTGTTGCTGATTCTCTGATTCAAAATCTACTTCTTTTCTCTACTTACTATAGTATCAGTCTTAGAAAAAGTTTATACTGGTCAGAATTCACAAAAAGACAGAGTAAAACAATTTTCCAAGACAGCTCAGAAGCTCAGCAACAGAGGTCTGTTGCAGTGCAAGTGCAGACGGGCACCAGTAAACCAGGAGCAGGCCTTGGGAGTCACTGAATCAGCAGAAGCAGTAGCAGCTGGTTCTGGAGCTCTCAACCCATGGACAAAGGTCAAACAAATAGCCAAAAGGAAATTACAAGGCTCACTTTGCTAGCACTGAGGAAGCATTCTGTTACTCTGCTCATACATGGATCTAGGCAGCAGTCCTACGTGGCAGTTTCAGGGTGAGGAGGAGCATTAGCATACTAGATCTTGCAACCACAGAGAAGGAGGGCCCTTCTCATAGTTCTAGAGCAGAAAAGACTGCTTGTGGTCACTCACAGACCAGAGAACAGGCCAGGAGAGTAGTAAACACCTCCCCATAGATCATACAACCTTGGAAGAGATGAAGACTTAGAGAACCCTAGAAGTGTCTCTGAAAACAGCTGCACAAAACCCCTGAAGCTTGGGATGATGCACCTGGATCCTGGAAACAGAGCCCTACAAAGAGTTAAAAGTCAAGTAATAGGCTAGGGAGATGAGCAAACAGCGTAAAATTCTGACCATAAAAAGTTACCATGGTGATAAGAAAGATCAAAATACACACTCAGAAGAAGACAATGAAGTCAATTCCTACATTCAAAACCTCCAAGAAAATACAAATTGGTATCAGGCCATAGAAGAGCCCAAAAAAGATTTTGAAAATCAAGTAAGAGAAGTAGAGGAAAACATGGGAAAAGAAATGAGAGTAATACAAGTTAATTATGAAAAATAAATCAACAGCTTGGTAAAGAAGACAGACAAAAAATACTGAGGAAAATAACATCTTAAACTAGACTAGGCCAAAAGGTAAAAGAGATACAAAAGCCAGTGAGGAGACAAATGCCTTAAAAAGAAGAGTTGGCTAAATGGAAAAAGAGGCACAAAAATTCACTGGAAAAAGAAAACTCCTAAAAAAGCAGAATCGGCCATATGGAAAAGGATGTACAAAAGTAATGAAAGAAAATAATTTCTTAAAAATTAGAATTGAGCAAATGGAAGCTAATGATTTTTTGAGAAATCAAGAAATAATAAAACAAAGCCAAAAGAATAAACAAAAATAGAAGACAATGTGAAATATCTCACTGGAAAAACAACTGATCTGGGAAAACAGACCAAAGAGAGATAATTTTTTAATAATTGGACTACCTGAAAGCCATGATCATAAAAAGATCCTAGACATCATCTTTCAGGAAATTATCAAGGAAAACTGCCCTGATATTCTAGAACCAGAGGGTAAAATAAAAATCAAAGGAACCCACCAATTACCTCCTGAGAGAGATTACAAAATGAAAACTCCAGAAATATTATAGCCAAATTGCAGAGCTCCCACGTCAAGGAGAAAATATTGCAAACATCCAGAAAAAAATTCAAGTATTGTGGTGACACAGTCAGGATAACACAAGTTTTAGCAACTTCTTCATTAAAGGATCAGAGGACTTGGAATAAGATATGCCATAGGGCAAAAGAGCTAGGAATCAAGAATCATCTGCCCATAAAAATTCCTCCTTTGAGGGGAAATGGGCTTTCAGTGAAATAGAGAATTGTCAATCTTTCTTGATGAAAAGACCAGAGCTGAATAGAAAAACTGACTTTCAAATACATGACTCAAAGAAGCATAAAAAGATAAACAGGAAGGAAATCATATCTATTCTATCTGCTTCCATTTTGGGGGTTGAGTTTATCCAATTCACATTCATGATTCCTATGGTTTCTAACTAGGTATTTCCTTCTAGCCTATTTCCCTCCTCCTCCTCCTCCTCCTCTTCCTTCTCCTTCTTCTTCTTCTTCTTCTTCTTCTTCTTCTTCTTCTTCTTCTTCTTCTCCTCTCTCTCTCTCTCTCTCTCTCTCTCTCTCTCTCTCTCTCTGTCTCTCTCTCTCTCTTTCTCTCTCTCTATCCCCCTCCCTCCCTCCTTATAGTTACCTCTAATATAACAAGTCAAAGTTTAAAGAGATATAGCAATAAAACTCCAAGTAGATCATAAACAGTATCAAGAATCATTATGCCCCAAAGCAAAAGTAATGCCATCAGTGCTTTAAATTTACAAATTATTCTTCCCAAGGGAATGAACACTACAAAAATGACAGAGAAGAGCTATCATGGGAGCTGTTATTTTCTTTCAAGTCTATGTCCTATGCTTCAAGGAAGAATACTGAAATCTTGCATTTCAGAGTCATTCATCTAAAAAATAGATGCCGTAAGTTCCCAGGTAGGAATTGTGTGCTACATGCTAAAACCCTTTTACTACTTGCATTAGGAATGATTATTCAGGGACTAAACAAAATGAACTACCCCTGTCTTAGAACTCTTGGGTTTGGAATGGTCTGCGTGCTATTTGGAGGTAGCCTGGGTACAAGAGAAACTGCAATTCTGCAATTAACATACTTTTAAAAAATTTTACATTTCTCCCTCACTCATTTAATTTTCTGAAACTCACTGAAAATTGGCCCCCAAAGTATTGCAGGCATCCTATCCAGTTTTTCTGGTACTCGTTGCACATTCCCCCAAACTCACTAGTCCTAGTTGGGAAGTCAGATTACCTCTTTTCCCTTACTGTCATGTTCAGATTCCCCTGCCACCATAACTCAACCATCTTTCCTTTTTTGAGGTTCACACTATTTAAATTTGTCATCCCAAACTGATACTGTTGACTATTATTTACCTATCTCCAGGATACTCTCCTTCCTTCTTTAATGAGTTCAGTGTCTGTCTCATTATTTTCCTCATGGTCCAACATCCTGCCATCATATTATGAGACGAGCATGTTTACTGGTGTGCCCTCAACTACCCTAACCTCACCTTGTTTTTGTCACTCATCTCCAATCACCTATTTCTCTACTCCAACTGAACTATATACAAAACTGGTCACACTCTTGATCTTGCCATGTCCCACAACCGATCTACTTCCATGATCAAGAATTTCAAAACTGTTTTTTTCGAATCATGAACTTTTAGCATCTCCTCTCCTATATAATACAACTCTTTTTTTAAAAATATCAAAATGTATTTTGTTCTGACCTTTTCCTGATCTGATTCAAATTACAGTTGTCTAATCAATACAATTCAAAGGGAAACTGCAACAGGGATATGTGTCTCTGAGGGATAGGGCTATTGAGTAAGCCATGGTGATGTAGAACCAAAATACACCCTAAGTAGACATGGTCTAGGACAGCCTAGAACATCTCTATCAGTTTTCCTTAGACAATAATCATGAAAACTGAATAAAAGTCCTTGAACAAATACAAAAAAGCTATCATGGACTGGTTTATACTTTGACAACAGTTGTAAGTTAACAGAACAACTAAAAAATGATGTACACATTTGAATCCAGTGCTATAGCTAGGCTCACAGAATTAGACCCAAAAGATTTGTGAATCAAAAACTAAACCTACCATGTCAAAGTCAGAAGAGGAAAAAACATTAATTCTGTATTCAAGGATTATAGAGCTCCAGAATATAGCCTTAAATAAAAAAATAGAGGGGGGAAAGGAAAAAAAATGGATAAGTAATTCTTTATGCATTTTTGTTGCCTTTATCATGATCTCCATTTCCTGTACTCTTCAATACTTTTCTAGGCTATCACTCCCAGTCTACCTATATTCTCTTCCCAGTTTCAACTCCTTGATGAACCCATTCAACCCTATATTGTCCTCTGTTTTCAAGTCTCTTTTTTTCCATTGTTCTACTACCAATCTTGGTTTACCAAACTTCAACCCTAGAAAATATTTACTATAAAACTTCTTTACTCTGACCCACTGACTAGATGAAAGGAACTAGAGAAAATCATGAAACTATGCTGACTATGTTCATTACAAATTTATATTTTTTTATCTCAACTGGGCTCTCACTTCAGCAAGGCAATCTTTTTACCTTTCCCTAATTAATTCTCTATTCCCTCACCATAGCAGTTATTTACAACCTTATTTTATCTCCTTAAGTCTCCTATAACATCCCTTTCCTCACCTTCTCTTCTTATTTATTCATTCATTCATTCATTTGTTATATTTCATCTAAAAAAGTTAGCCCACTTGACAAGAGCTCTCTCTTGCCCCATTCTCATCTCATTTCTTTTTGATATTTCCTACTATCTACTCTTTTCTTCCAGTTTCTGATTAGGTGCCCTTTCTCCTTGCCAGAGTCAGCTCTTCTAAGTGTATCCTTGATCCCATTCTTTTCAACAGATTTCTCCCACCATCATCCCTACTCCATGTTTAATCTTTGATCTCTCCTTCCTACTGCCTACACAGTCATTTCCTCTCATCCTTAAAATCCCTGATGTGTTCCTACAGTCTCTGCTAGCTATCAGCCTTCTCCTCAATTAAACTCTTTGATAAAGTTGTGTACTCTAGGTGCCCCCTTTATTATCCTTCATCTGAAACTCCTCTTTCCAGATCCCTTAATAGTCAAATCTAGTGCTTTTCCTCACTCCTCATCCATCTTGACTTCTCTGCAGCATTTGGCACCTTAGACCACTTTCTCCTCCTGGATCCGATGTGTTAGTTCTCCTACTTATCTGATTCCTACTTCTTAACTTCCTTGGCTGGATCCTCATCCATGCCACACCCACTAGCCATAGGTGTCCTCCAAGTTGCTGTCCAAGGTATTCTTCTCTTTCTCCCTATTTGCTCTCTTACTTGGTGATTCTGTCAATTCCCATGGGTCCAACTATCATCTCTATACAGGTCATTCTTGCACACATACTAGCCTTGGTTCTCCTGAGCTTCAGTCCCTGATCTTGAACTGAATATTGGACACTTCAAACTGAATAATCCTTAAGCATTTCAAAAACAACTTGTCAGACTATCATCCTATATTGCTCCCCTACTACTAAATTTTTTGGGGAAATAATTTAAACTCAATGCTTCTCCACCATCGTAGTCATTTTTCAACCCTTTACTATCTGGTAATCTCTTAACAGTTTCATGAGATGGCCTTTATCTAGTTCTCATTCTCTTTCATCTCTTTGCAGCTTTTGACCTCATAGAGTCCCCTCCTATGACTTCTAAGATACTGTTTTCTCATGTTTTGCCTACTTTTCTGGTCTTATTCCACATCACCTCCCTTCATGCTGTCTATAGCCAAATTGGACCTATTTCCCCAAGCAGAATATCTGATTTCCAATCTCCAAGCTGTCAGTCATCAAACATTAATTAAGCGAGAAATTAATTAATTTGTTTGTTCATTCATTTGTTAAGAGAATAATACTTCAAGCCAGGGACTTGGGGATATGTGACAGGAAGGTTGACAGATAATAGTCAGTAGGATCTGGAATGGATTATACATTTGGATCATGAAAACTGCAGGGGAGAAGTTTTTAATGATAGAGGAAAAGTCTAGAAATAACTACGGAGAACAAAGAGTATTCCCACTTCCCTACTATAGCCATTGAGTCTAAAGTATGAGAGAAAATATGGCTAGTAATGGGAATGGCATCTAGGGAAGCAATATCAGTCCATCCTTATTTCGAATTTGTGGGTGTTATCCTTTACCTAATCCGATCAAGTGCTTACAATGTTTTAAATAGCCAACCTCAACATCTGTTCCCCAGACCTAACTACTGCCTGGCTCCAATCATAACACCTGCCAACCATTCCTTGACTGCCTCTGTGAAAGCAGGAAGAAGGAGAGTCCCTGGCACATACTCCCAAACACAACAATCTTCACAGACATGATGATTTCAAGAGTCTGAGTAAAATGTAGATATTATCTGTAGCTTATCAACATACTTGTAGTCTATCACCTAGAAAAGTCAAGAGGGAATGGTAGGGTCAGGATTAGGGTTAAAATGGGTAGTTTCAGTAAGGAAAGCTAGGTCAGGAAACATCCAAAACATTTTCTAATGTAGGATCCAGTGAGGTCTCAAGTTGAAGCATGAGGACAACTTGAGAGCAGGAGAAATACAGTAAATAATAAAGCCCTTAAAACTAACTTTGCTGACATTTTTTTGGCTCCAGCTGACATTGAAAATCAACCTCACTCCCCAGCAGTATTTCACAATGTTCTGCTACCCAATATAACTCAGCAGGAAAGTTACTTAGTGGTCCATCTAAATCTAGCAAGAAAAGAGCAACTGGGCAGAAAATGTAAGTTATAATAGAATCAATGAAAGGCTAGAAAAAATACCAATGAGATTTACAAGATGGAAAAAAGTCCAGAATTAGAAATATTTCACAAGACTAGAAATTCAAAAACTAAGTTTTAAGAACAAACTCACCAAGGAGTTAATTCATAAGAGCCATCAAATGAATAATAACATGTTTAATAAAAAATGTCTTTTTACATACACTGGGGCTATATAATGCAATTTTTAAAAATGAAGACAATAAATATTTTAGATAATAAATGACTGTTATTTTAGTGAGTAAATATTGAATTTTGTCTGATAAATAAAAAGATCAATAATGAATATTTCCTATTAAATTATCATGTTACAAGTCAAAATGATGAATTTCTCTTGTCTGATGTATGGGAAAAAACATTTTGGGCAAATTATTCCATGTATTGAGTAATGCATTTTAAATTCAACATGACAATGTTTTATTATGTATTTGCTAGCCTCCAAAGAATCTGTCGAGTTTGAACAGCTCTTTTTAAGTGGAAAATTAAACAAGAAGATTTGAGTAGTTTCATAATACTATTTTATAAGACTATGGACATTCTCTTTTTGTTAAGCCATTTTCCATATACTTTAAATTATAATAGCAAACACACACTTGAGTTTAGTCATAAATTAGTAGCTATTTTCTAGTGCCTGAAACTAGATGAAATGTTCATGTCCCACTGAACATTTATAATCACATTGGAAAGGGTGATGGGTATATCTTATGACTTTTGACCATGTTTTCTAATTACACTTATAGTCCACCAGAGAAAAGAAGGAAAAAAAATAGGAATGAAAGATAAATGGATTAAGTAGAGAAAACAAAAGGAGGAAGAAGAAGAGAGAGGAGCAAAAAGGGAAAAATGAGAAATGAAAGATTTAGAACAAAATCTTAATGCTGAGCAAGGAAGAACATTAGTATCCAGTGGTTCTCATCCTTTCTAAATGTGAAGGGTTGTTTTCAAAGTAAAAAAAATCCTTCAACTCTCATGTGATTGCAGTTGTGTTTTAGTACTCATTTACTGAGAAAATGTGATGTCAATTCATTCGACATATACAAATTTGTAGATTCCTAATAACTCTGTAGTGTACCAATGTGTGTGTCCATCAATGGAGAACCACTGATCTATTTCAACATTCTCATTTTATAGACGAATAAATTAAACTCTAGAGATACAGAATGACTGATCAAATGTTAATGGGCAAATCTAGTGATGAGTAGAGAACTGGTACCTTCTAGGTATGTATAATATTTAGTTACCACACTCAGTAGTACTGACATGCTCCTTACACCTGCTCTAACAAAAAGAGGAACCTCATTTTTTTTCCAGTTAAATATAGCATATGTGAGAAAGGAAGGAGGAGGATAGACGGGAAAAAATCTGAGATATATAGAAGTGATTGTAGAACGTTGAAAACAAATAAAACAATTTAATTAAAAAATAAATATAGTATATCATATTTCATCACTCATTTTGCACTAGCAGCTATTTGTTTTATGCATGCAAATATTTTGCTTTTGGTCTCAGGTGGATGTCTAGGGGGCAACCAATAAATTGATAGGTTTTTATTGAGCTCTTACTTTGTGCTTGTCAGTGTACTAGCTGGGCACTAGTTATACAAAGACAAAAAGTAAAAGTACCTATTCTCTAGAAGCTTGTATTCTAATGGGTAGAGACAATGTGGTTCTTTGCCTAACTCCCATGCACTCAGATGGACTGGGTTCCCAGAAGAGAGCTGACTACTTCTTTGCTCACAGATCTAGGAGTAACTGAAGTATTGGGGTGGTTTCTAGTACTTTTGTTGCTCAAGAACTATCATCTGGTGTTTTCCACCATTGATTATCAATTAGTCAGTCAGAGTTAATTACCTTTAGGAAGAAATATTTACTAATGGAATATAAGAACTATTGGTATCAAAAATATCCCCCACCCAAAGCCTGGTACACACTTTCCCATAAATCCACGTACAATCCAAGGGAAAGTAGACAAAGGCTTAGAGTGTACATATCACAAAGGGTTAACTCAAAGCTCTTTATTTCTAAAAGTCCTCTTCTTCCTTTGTGGAGTTCTCACAAATTTTCCCCTTTGATATGTGCAATTGTCTGCTGGGATTTGGGGCAGTTAGGGAGTGTGGTGGATGGAACACAGGCTTGGAAACAACCCCCCCTCATCTCCATGATTTCAAATCCAGCCTCAGACACTAGCTGTATGACCTTGGGCAAGTCATGCAACCCTGTTTGCCTTAGTTTCTTTATTTGTAAAATGAGCTAGAAAGGGAATTGGCAAACCATTCCAGTATCTTTGCTAAGGAAAACCTCAAATGAAGATTTAGAACAACTAAAAATGACCTAACAACTACTGGGCTTTGAGGGTTGCTACCCTTGTATAGTCCTGCAACTGCCTTTCCTCAAAATGTCCCTAGTTTGTCCTTGAGCTTTTGCAGTTCTTACCCAGTGGGTCATAGGGCATCATGTTAATTACATTAACTGGGGTCAGGAGTGGAGGATATCCCTTTTACACAGGTATGTACAAAATATGAACGAAACAGATACCAGAAAACCTTAAGAAAAAAGACCTTAGCCAGTGAGGTGACCAGGGAGGGACCAGACAGGAGGCAACAGTTGAGCCTCATCTTGAAGGAAGCCGAGGTTTCCAAGAAAGAGCTAAGGAAGGAGTTTATTGTATATTTCAAATATGAGAAGACATCCAGCATAAAAGACAAATATATGCGAGATGGAGAGGCATGTTTGAATAAAAACAAGGTCAGTTTAATTTAGTGGACCACAGAGAGTCGGGGTTAATGTGTAATAAGTCTACAAAGGTAGGTTGGCATTTAATTGCCAAAATTACCTTGGAAGTTACTGTGACATAATTAGACCTGGGCTTGAGGCAAACCACTTTGGCAGTTGTGTGAATTCTACAGTGTATTCTAAATGGCCATTTCTATATACCTTCTAGGAAATATGCTATATCTTCAAAAATTACAGAAACCAAGTGGTATCAAAATGGTTGTGTTGTTAGGTCCTAAAACTTTTCCCAAGTACTTGTTCTGCTTGACAAATTGATCTGGGAACTGAGTCTGTCTTTCTCTACTCTCTCTCTCTCTCTCTCTCTCTCTCTCTCTCTCTCTCTCGCTCTCTCTCTCGCTCTCTCCCTTCTCTGTCTCTCTTAATCTCTCTCCTCTTTCTGTTTCTCTGTCTCTCTCTCTCTCTCCCTTTCTCTCTCCCTCCCTCCCTCCCCTATTAAAGCAATAAAAAACCATTTGTGGAGGCAGTTCCTTGCCACTACAGACACATTACTCTGTTCATCCCAATTTGACTGCCTCTGAAAAGAAAAAATGGCTTCTTAACTACCTGTCCTGACTTATGGGCAATTCAATTCAATGAATATTTTATCAAGAGCCTACTGTGTGTAAGTCACTGAACTAGACACTAGGGATGCAAAGATAAAATGAAACAGCTTCTACCCTTAGGAAGTCTATTTCTTTTGGTAAGAAATGTGAGACATGTCTAAGTCAATACAAAATACAGTAAAAAAGTAAACATGCAAAGTGATTGGACTATGGGAAGAAAACTTAAAAACTGGAATCAGGAAAGGCATTTGAGCTTTAGAAACTTGAAGGAATCTATGGATTTTAAGGTATAGAGATAAAGAGGAAGAACATTGCTGTAATGGGGTACGGTCTATAAAAAGATACAGAGGCAAAAGGTGGAATGTTTTGTGCAGGAAATAGCAGGTAGGGCAGTTGAGGTGGAGTATAGAGTGTAAGAATGGGAGTCAGAATAAAGGATGAATCATAACACAACGTGAAATCAGTCTTGAAAGATAGATGGGAGCCAAATTATGAAAGACTTTAAATGACCCAGAAAGGAATTGCAGTTCATTATAAAAACAACAGAGTGTCACTGAAGCTCATTGAACAGGGATATGGTGAGATCAGACCTATATTTCAATCAACTTGGCATCTGGATGAAACATGAATTGAAAAAGAGAGAGAGGAAAGAAAGAGAGCCCAGTTAGGCTCTTTCAATAGTCCAAGAAAGTAGTGATGAGGGTTTGAACTATGATTTTGGCTCTATGAGTCAAGAGAAAGGAACAAGTTCTAGATGTTTTGCGGAGATACAATCAATCTTTATCAATGGATTCCATATGAGTGGGTAAGTATTCAGAATAAATCCTAGTTGGCACAACTGCATGACTAGATGAATGGTTGGTAGGCCCTTGATATGAACCAAACTGGTACACTACCACATGCTCCTGCCTTAAATTTTCCTGGAGTTGCTATCATAGACTCCACTTCCTGATGGAAATTGAAAACTGATACAAAATATGAGAAAAGAAAGGGAGAAATACTACACTGGTACTTAAAAGAATCCTTATGTTTTATTTGAAGATCTTAAAATAATGATAAACCATCTGTAGCACACACACACCCAATAGAGAGTGTTCTCTAACGGGGACTCATTCGTCAATTTCAGACTTCAAGAAGCCATAGGCCCTTAAGGATTTGCACCGAAGCCGTGCTGTGGAGCTGGCACTAAGCCAATGTGTTATCTAGGCCCTAGGGCCCAATCCCCTTGCACTGTCATCTGCTATCAGAGCTCTACAACCAGCCCAGATCATAATCTTCCCTAAAGAGACTCTTAAGTGCCTGTGCCAACAGGAACTCACATCCAAAAGACATGTTGCATGACAGACTCATGGCACAAGAGCTGCTAAGTGTTTTTCCATGAAGTATTACAAATCTATTTTTTTAAAAGAAGGCTTAAAACTGAAGGCGAAAGCAGGAAGGATAAAAAGGCCTATGCATATTCACAGAGCTAGATAGCACAGAGAGTAACTATAATGCAGGAAGAATCACAGTTGAAAAACCCAAAAGTTCAAAGTAGACAAAATCCTCTAAAGAAGTTAGAGGCCTCAGATGTCTAATACAAGAATATGTAAGTATAGGCTATGAGCAAGAAAAACTAGAACTTAAAGGAGACAGATGTAACCTCATGGGTATCACTGAGACGTGACTGGATAAAATACCTGACTAGAATATATTTCGGGGAGGGTATACTTTATACAAGTAATATAGGCAGCTATCCCCCCCTCAAAAATAATGGTGGTTCAGCATTACATCGTAAAAAAAGATATATTCCTAAGGAAACATAGGAATCTGAGGAGGGTAGGCACACCCAGGAGCATGGGAGTAAAGACACAATTATTTTGTTCAAAGTATGCTGCAAACTTTCTGCACAGAAAAAGCTGTGTGGGAACAGATCTCAAGCTTAGTAGAGGGAAGCATGATATAGTGATGATGATAGACATTAATTATCCAGACACCTCTCCAGCCAAAGCAGTGGCTTTCCTGGCACACGGGTATGACTCTATACCAGCTGTCCACATTGATTGTACCCTAAGGTTGACTCAGTGATTGGTGACTGGGCTGGAACTTTCACAATACGAACCAGTCTCACTATTCCCTCTCCACTTCTGGCGTACCCTACAGCCTGTCTCACCTCCTTGCCTGAACTCAGTTCTCAATAATTAGCAAATTATTACCCCTATCATACCCTCCTATCCCAATGGAACCCTATAAAAACCATAAATTTATGGAGGAGGGCTTTCTATTGGTATAGAGGCCTCATATTTAAATTCTATTCTGCCACAGACTATGAGTCACCTCAAGAAAATCGTTTAATTCTGGGCATCCACCACCACCAAGAGATGACCATTGGTGTAGAAACAGATGTAGGCAGTGGTAGCAGGAACCATCCCATTGTAAATTTGCAGAGAACTGGAGGGTAGAATTGGCTGGTCATAAACATATACTTGATTCTAAAGAAGACTGAGTGCTACAAAGAAATTCTTTACATTCTCATGCCCTTACTAGTATCCTCTTTATAGAATCCTTGTAGCCTGACTCTGATATAGGTCTTCACTCAAACTTTTGGACAGCGTTCTTTATCCCATAGTCACTCCTGCTTCCGGTTCAGGCACCCTCTTCTACTTTTGCTTTCTCTCATCCTATTAACAGATACTTGGACAGAACCATAAAGAATAATATTGCTTATATTTCTTTAACTTTAAAACAGAGTATCAGGTCCTTCCTGGGATAATGTATTGAGGCCCTAAATAAGAAAGAACTTTGCAATTCTAAGAAGAGGGATGCTACTGTGGAGATTAAAATTGCCCAACCTACAATAAAAGAGACTGAGGCAGAGCTCTGAGACAATGACACTTTATTAAAGAGTTGATGATCTCTTCTAGTGAAATGGATCTCAGATTGTCCTCACAATCTGAGATATCCCCTTCTTCCAGTACCTTATTTTTTATAGGGTTTGATACCAAATATGCAAAAGAGGCATCGCAAAACTCAGAATCTCATAGGTTAATAGACCTTACTCTTGAGGGCCAAAAAATGGTAATATATCAGCAGGGGGCAGAAGGGATATTAGGTTGGGTAAAGCATGGGGCATCTCCACTGATTAAGTGGTTTTAAGATGGTCACCTGCTCATGTTGGACAAGAGAAAATAGTCTGGAGGTACAAAAATAAATTTCCAAAGCATCAAGGCATCCCACTCATGCTGGTTTGGGGCAGGAAACATGAGTAAAATGAGATGGTGATATATTCGTCAGCATTCTTGTGTTTACACAAGTGAGCCTCATAATTTGGTAAACAAATAGTGAACATTACATTAAATTTTGAGGTGCATTTAAAGAACCTATCTATCCCTATGTGATTTATGTAGCATATAAAGCTAATTAATGCTAATTGGAATAGAGTAGGGATCCAAATGAATTATTTCTCACACTACAATCATTTACATTCAACTTACTAACCACACATGTTGTATGAGGCCCAGGAAAAACAAAGAAGACTATTGTCCTCCAGAAGTTTACAGTCTGCATAAATCTAAAATATTATTATTGATAATGATGAATGTTGAATTTGAAAGATTCACCTTTTAACTCATATAGTGACTATATTGTATTTCAAGGAACATAAAGCCTTATCCTAAATTGATCTGCCTTCCTGGTTCATTGAATACGGTATCAAGCTAATTTAGTGGATATGGTCAGACAAAAGCAGTATGACACATGTGAATCTCACCTGGGATCCCTGGGAGTTACAGAAGCACAGCTGTTATGTGATTGACCAGTTCTATCCAGGCACTGACTGATTCTTTATGGTGCATAGATGTCAGCATCCAAATACTTTTATACAAAGGTAGACAAAGGAAATTGGAACCTTTTACAAATGTGCAATTTAGAGTAAGGGACTTCAAGGACCTTTGAATACATCAGTCGTGATAAAGCTCAACACAAGGGCTGATAGAAACTTTTTGCACTCATGGACATTTAAAGTCACTTTAGCTGTCTCTATCCTCCTTGTACTGCTAAGCCTTCCCTCACTTCTGCTAATGTTTTACTGACCTCAAAACTACGCATGGTCACCCCCTCCTTGGCTGCTTGTTGGCTATGGTATAGTTAGAATTAAGTTATCTGAGTCCTTGATCTTTATTTCTTGTCAGTCAATTCAGAGAATACCCTGATTTTAGGGGCTGAGAACTGTGAATACTTTCCCTCATAGGTGATGAGGCAGTCACCGCCTAGTGCCATGTCAGCTCTTTGTTTAAAACTCTATTAATTTGAGCCCTCAATGGCTTTGAAGCCTTGGATTACAATGTGCTTCTTGCTGCCAAGAGCCACTAATGGTTGAGCCACTAATTTGTCCACGGAACTGAAAACGCTGTATATGTGTATGGGTGAAAAGGGAGGCTGCCCATCTATGTTGCTCTCCATTGGCATCTGTTATCCTTCCATGGCGTGGCTGCCATACCTATAAGTTGATGATGCTTATTGGGAACATCTCCCTCATCTCTTGCCCTGAAGTCTACCATTTATTTCCCTTTTTTAGAAGCAGACCACAATTCCATTAAAGAATTTTTTTTTTAATAAAATGTACAGATTTTGTTTGAGTTTGGGTCCCCGTCAATGTGTGTTAAGTGGAAAGACCACTGCATATCAGAGGATGGTAGTTCAAAAACTGATTCTGCCACTTATAACCTGTGTGACCTCAGACAAGTAAGGTAGTAACCTCTTTGGATCTCATTTTCTTCAATTGTAAAATGAGATGGTTGAATTAGATGACCTAGGCTCTTCCTAGCTTTATATCTGGGATTCTATTATTCAGTGGTCACACTTGCTTGTGTATAGCCACAAATGCACGTGTAGACTACCAGAAGAAAACAAGCAAAGCAATAAATCTGCTTCACCAGCATGAGATTAATTGATAGAATTATTTGTTTCCCCTACCATGAAGTAGCAGCTTTCACAATGAAATTACCTTGGAACTGGTTTAATGATGTGCTTTTATATTTTTCTGCATACTTTATACATCAGGTGCCCATTTGCCATTTTTTAAAATAGAGCCAGGAAGTAGAACAAGGGGTATGGCTAAACAAATGGAAAACTAGCATATTAAAAAGGTCATGGTAGCATGACACATGACCTTAATTCATAAAATCTTTCAGGGATTGTAAATGGCTGCTGACACGCTATTCTGCTGACAAATATTGTATCAAGGGTAGAAAATGGAAGAAAAAAATTCTATTCATTTAGAAAATTTTTATGAGGAACTGTTAAGGGAGTGCTATGATAGGCGTTGGCATCTCTCACCATTATCGCCATTTTCACTTCCTCTTCTTTTACTTTCTCATACAGTCTCTCAGCAAATATCAAGGTCTATCTTCACTAGGTCACACAGAGTCAGTGGGATACTGCTTATTGCATTCCCTAGCAGCTAACGCTAACTCATTAGCTCCATTGCTACCTCCTTGAATATGGTAATCCCTAAAAGCTTATTGTACAAAAGCATTCTAACACTTATGAATTTCAAACAATCTGTGTTATCTATCCATACTCATCTGGCCCTTTCCTCACTAATTCTCACCATTCAAGATACTAATGATTCTCTCATTTTTGGGGGTGGAATCAACTTAAAAATATCAGTAAATGCTGAGTAAAATTCTCAGTTACTTCCTTAAACACTGTGTGGCCTCTCCAGTTCTCCTGCTTTCTACATAGTACGGTACTTGCATCTACATTCCTAGAAGTCTCAACATCTACATTTGTTTCATTTTCTTCCCATGTGTCTTCCTCCCAGATTTCTGGGCCCCAGAAAGGCTCCACAGATTTAAGGGTTACATTCACTTTCCTGTTGTGAACTTTCCCCTTCTCTTTTTCTGAGCCACTCTCACAGCTTTCTTTTCTGTTATCACTTGATACTTTTTAGCTCGCTTTTTTAAAGGAGAGTTTGGATACTGAGCATAGAAAGCTTCTCATGCAAATCAACTAACTCCTTTGTCAACTGAACCATTTCCTCCAGCAGTTTGTCTCTACTTTTATACATAATAAGATAGCTTGGTAACAATGCCCATTCTTTTACATATCCCTGCCATTTCTTTCCCCAGTTTTATTGACATTCCTTGCGAACATCTTTTTAAATCTCTGGGTTCTCCCTTCTGTGCCCTCAGTTCCCAGTTTTCACAAAGTCCTGTGCTTTTAGTCCATTCTGTCTCAAGTGGAATAAGGTAAATCCTCCCATCCCAGGATACCCATTTCTCCCCTAGATCCTTCCTTTCTCCAAGTAGAGGTTTTATATTTTGCCATCCCATTCTTGTTGCCATTTATAGCACCAATGTGATATCCACAGTAGCTATCATGGATATGCAGGCATATTTCCAGGGTAAATTCACAAAATATAAACTCTCTTCCTCAAAGATGAAGCCAAAATATTTATTTAGATACCAGAAAGCCAATTCCATCATGAGAACAAGAAAGTCTGTATACATTACCAATAAAGGGATCATGGACATCCCTAAGCCTTCCCTCCATCAGGCCTCCCCACAAACAAGCTCCCTTAGGCAAAATGCCCCTCTCTCACTCAGGCTAGCTTTACTCTCCCTCGTCTTTCTCTGAGCTCCACCTCACTCTCTCTCCTCCTGCTGTACCCTTCCTGCTCCACTCATTCAACAAGCTTTTCCCACCATCAACTCCATGTGACTCAGGCTATGGAATGGGCCAAAGTTTAAAGCAGGTCACACGGGCCTTTTAAGGGGCAAAGAAGATCTTCAAATTCCTTTACCATTACAAGGGGGGAAAATCAAATCAACAAAAGAGCAAACAAACAAGATGAAATCACAACCAGAAGAAATAAAAAGACATCAGAATTTACTATGTATAGTTATATGCTAACAAAACAGGGAACAAAATGGAAATAGAGAAATATCTTTAAAAATATGAACTACCCAAACTAAAAGAACAACAAATGGAAATTCTAAATAATATTGTCTTAGAAAAAAGAAATAAAATTAGCTATAAAGCAACTACCAAACAAATACATTCCTGTTCCTGATGGATACACAGCAGAATTCCTTCAGACTTTTAAAGAATTATTAGTACAAATACTATAGAACTTTTTATCAAAAATCAAGAAAGAAAGAACCCTATAAGGTTCATTTTTATGAGATAAATCTGTTGGTCTGTGTTCATCCTTCATTTTCAAAGAAGACCATTACATCAGAGAAATGATGACATGACTTGCACTTGACTTTGTTTTGAGTGAGGGAGGGCTGTGCAGGTCACTGGCCTCACTTCTCCTCCTGAGTCATCTGGTTCCAGTGACCAGATATTCATCAGGATGCCTAGAGATGGTCCAGGATGCAAGGAGAGACCTTGCCCTTTTTAGGCTGACCTTTTCAGGTGCTCACTTACAGGGAGGTAATGCCTATTGAGTGAACAGGCCTATTGAAGAAATAGTCAGGTAATGGCCCTTTCAATGAACAAAAGAAAAAATAACTAAATGAACAGAAACTATTACTAGTGATAATCACTCTAAGCCATCCATTAAGTGGAGTTTGGACAGGGACCTATTGTTGTCTAGTCCATGAACTTCAGAGTACACTGGGTTTAAGGTTTTGGGAATGAGAAGGAAGGAAGGAAGGAAGTATATCTAGCCAGTAAACCCCAAAGCCTCAAAGGAAGGGGAGAGGGAGACAGAAGAGAGAGGATGAGCTGGGTTATGCAGCTAGCTGGGTCCCCACTCAGGCAGCTCAGTGCGGTTTGTCCTTCATTTTTGAAGAAGACCATGACATCAGGGAAATCATGACCATGAGATAAATATTGGGCAGCTAGATAGTGCAGTGGAAGGAGCACCAATCCTGGATTCAGGAAGACTTGAATTCAAATCCAGCCTCAGACACTTGACACTTACTAGCTGAGTAACCCTGGGTAAGTCACCTAACCTTGATTGCCTAACACCCCCACCCACCACTCAAAAGAGGGCCACAAAACCAAAATAATCAATAATATTAAAGACAGCTATAAAATAGAGAGATAAATACAGTTATAATACCAAAACTAGGGAAGGATAAAGTACAAGAGAACTATAGACCAATATTGTTCATGGATATCAATTTACAATTTTTCAGGAAAATTGTCAAACACACTACAGTTATTTATCTAAGGAATCATTCATTTTGACCACGTGGGATTTATGCCAGGGATGCTAGGATGGTTCAGCATTAGGAAAACATTATAATTAATCATATTAAAAAACAAAACATCTAAAATCAAATGATTACTTCAATAGCTGCAGAAAAAGTCTTTGACAATGTACAACCCTCATGTATGATAGTAATTCCACATTATTATTATAATTATTATACAAAATGCTTAGAAAACCCTAAATGAGGTCACGAAGAGTTAGAACGAACAACGATCTATCTAATAACAAAAGAAAGCATCATATTCAATGGGAACAAACTAGAACCTTTTCTAATTAATATAGGAATAAAACAAAGATATCTACTCTTGCCATTATTATCTGATATAATTATGAAAATGCTAGTCACAGCAATAAGAGCTATTCCTATTTGCTGATGATATGTTGGTTTACTTAGAAAATTACAGGATATCACCAAAGATACTAATTGAAACATAGCTTCAGCAAAATCACAGGCTACAAAATAAATAAAATATCTCATATTCCACCTATCAAGTATACAAGTACAAAACATTTTTAACAGAAATAAACACAGACCTAAATAACTGGAAAGATATTAATTATTCTTGGTTTGTTTATTTCCATATAATTGAAGTAATAATAATATCTGATCTAATAGACTTACCTGATAGACTTAGGGCCACACCAACCAAGCTACCAATGGGTTACTTTACAGAACTAGATAAAATTAAAAAAATTATCTGAAGGATAAAAAGGCAAAGAATCTTAGGATAAACAATAAAGCAAGCAGACAAACAAATAATAAAATAATACCAGATCTCAGACTATTCTGTACAGCAGTAATAAACCATCAAAATATCGGGTACTGGTTAAGAATTTTTTTTTAAGTAGATCAGTGGAGCAGATTAGGTGAATGAGAAGCAGAAGTAACTGAACATAGTAACGTAGTGTTTGATAAATCCAATCAAGGGCACTTACTTACTGAAGTAGACTCCCTATTTGACAAACACTGCCAGTAAAGGAAAAAAAAAAACAGTTTGACGGAAATTAGGTTGTGACATATATCTCAAATAAAAAGAGGTAGTGGTGTCACATAATGGATAGGGTGTGGGATTTGGCTCTCAAGAAGATTCGAGTTCAAATGGAACCTTAATAATTAAGGTTTGGGGAATGAGAAGGAAGGAAGGAAGGAAAGAAGAAAGGAAGGAAGGAAGGAAGGAAGGAAGGAAGGAAGGAAGGAAGGAAGGAAGGAAGGAAGGAAGGAAGGAAGGAAGGAAGAAAAGGAAGACAGGGAAGGAAGGAAGGAAGGAAGGAAGGAAGGAAGGAAGGAAGAAAAGGAAGGAAGGAAGGAAGAAAAGGAAGGAAGGAAGGAAGGTAGGAAGGAAAGAAAGAAGGAAGGAAGGAAGGAAGGAAGGAAGGAAGGAAGGAAGGAAGGAAGGAAGGGCATGTCACTTAATCCCTTCTCACCTCAATCTCTTTATCTGTAAAATCTGCTTTGTAAGTTTATTGTGAGGACCAAGAGATAATACTTTACAAACCCCAAAGTATCTTATAAATATTAACATTTGCTATTACTATTGTTGTCCTATACAACTGTGCCATTTGAATATATTGGTGTGCAAATTACTTGAGACAATAAATAATTTTATTATGCCTTCATTTTATGCTCCTAATAACCGTAGGCTAACTCAGGACATCTTAAACTGAATAGATGCAACTAAAATGATCTTGTTTCCCTATCTTTAATTAATTACTTGTTTTCTGGATTTCTTGAAATACACTTTTCATTTCTCTCTCTTTTTAAAAATTCTTTGTTTTTTTTTTTAGATTAGATGTTGTACTAGGAAAACAAGCAAAAGTTCTTAAAGAACATACTTAGAACATTAGAGATACTTGAGACTCAATTGGCATGAGAAAGTGACATGCTTCATTGATCTTTGTAGCCCCCAATGAAACAGAATCAGTCACACTGAAACAGAAAGGAAATTGTCATCAGAAAAGAAAACAACACTAGTAATGAAGAAGTTACTGCTTCAATAGAAAGGGACTGATTAATCCTCAAAAAGGTAATTGAAGTATTTCAGAAGAATCTGGCAGCTGGAGAAATTGTTACTGATTCTTCTACAGTAGAGAAGTAGGCTTCTAAAAGATTAGAGTAATTTTTATTAATGAAACTTACTTTTCCATTTAAGGTTATACCAAAATCATTGTCAGAAGCAGAACAGGTAAGCCTATAAAATTTGGATCTTTTTATCAGATTGTAAAATATACCTAGAAAAAAGGTTTTTTTGACACTTCTAGTGGACCTGGAAATCTCCTTACTGACAAAATAGTACTCTGATAAATATGTCAATATTCTGAAAAAGAGAATTCTTCTGAAATTATAGTGATTCCTAAACACAGAATACAGTTGTATAACCTTGTATCACTACATGTAACACCATCATGAAAGCAATTTCCAAGTAGGTTAGATTTCAGCTTTCCTCCAGGGTTTTCCAGTTTGCTTAAGGGGGATTAGAAGGTGTCTGCCTCTCTGTCAATGGCTCCAGGCTTCATTGATGGTGTTTCCTCAGTTTTGGGGGTGATCAAGGGCACTACAACCCAGTTTCATTTAGCCACTAACAGTCAAATTAACTTTTACAAAATAATATTTATACCACAAAAGACATAATAACATATGTGTGTGCATGTTCCCCAACACATGGACCATAATTCCCCTCCTTTGAACCACCTGATACTCTCTGGAGGAGAAGAAGACAAGATTCACAATATAGCTCAGTTCTTATAGAGCATATAAGCTTTCTTTTCTTTTTTTGGTAAATTCTTTTTTATTTATTTTAAACTGAAATGCAAAACGAGAAAAGAACAAAAATCATTGCCATGTATACAGCAGAACATAAGACAGGATTCAATACAAAGTAATATATTTCCATTTCAAGAAAACCTATATAATAAATGCTACACATTTTTTTTTCAAACTGTCCAGCTTTTCTTTGATTTCTTGTAGGTTTTCTTTTGCTTTCTGCTGAGCTCTTTTTATTTTATTTTTTTCCTATCACTTCCTCTACCCTATCCTAAAGAAGGTTACAATTAAGAATATGCGCAGGCGCGCACACACACACACACACACATACACACACTGAGATATTTATGCAAAAATATACCCATATAAATTCATCCATGTATATAGAAGACCATACTATACTTCTTTTCACCTGTCATCCATTTCTCTGAAGTTGGATAGCATCTTCCTTCATAAGTCCAAGTCTTTATATGTTTTTCTAAATCAACCAGCTCATCATGTCCCATACAACAGTATTCCAACGCAATCCTGAGAGATTGTCTATGAAAATTTTTGCCCAATTTTCTGCATGTCTTCTACTCTTGACTGACTAGATTTTATTTATACAAGTAAATTTTAATTTAAAGTAATTAAAAGTATCCATTTTACACTTCAGCAATGCTCTCGTTTAAAATAATATTGAATAATATTGCTGATACATAGAATGGTTTTCCTATTTTTCTCTTTTGATTAATTTCTTTTGGCATTAACTTAGCTTGAGATCATGATTTCTAACCCTGCTTTTTTTTACATAATAAATTCTAGTATTGACCTTTGTTTTATCTTCTTGTGTGTCAGTCATTTTAATTTTTTTCCTGCAAGCAACTTATTATTGAATTCAAATTTTTAATCTGCTATCCATTTCCATTTTATAGTTAATTTCATCCCATTTACATTTTAAGCTATAATTACTTGTTGTATATTTACCTCCTTCCTGTTTTTCCTCATTATCCTTCTCACTCTATTTAAATATCCCACCTCACTCCTCTACTTTGCTTCTAACTACCTTGCCCTCTTATTTCTTTTCATTAATGTATAATTTATTTATTTATTAGCTCTTAACATTCACTTCCACAAGAGTTTAAATTCAAAATTTTCTCCCCATCTCTCCCCACCTCCACCCCAGGACAGCGTGTACCCCATCCACTCCTTCCTCCAGTCTGTCCTCTGTTCTATTACTCCCCCTTTCCTCCAACCCCTTCCCCTTTCTCTTACTTCTAGTACATTCCACTCAACAGTAAATTTTATCTTTTTAGGTACTCTCCCTTCATATTCAGCTCACCCTGTGCCCTCTATGTGTACATATATTTATATACATGTGTGTATACATATATATAGCATATGTATGTATGTATATATACATACATATGCATACACACATATACCGATGCATATATATATATATATATCTACAATACCCATACAAATATACCCGTACATACCTACATATATATGTGTGTGTGTGTGTATATTCCCTCTAACTACCCTAATATTGAAAAAGGTCTCATAAATTACAAATAATATCTTTCCATATAGAAAAGTAAACAGTTCAACTTTAGCGAACTCCTTAAGGCTTCTCTTTCTTGTTTTTCATTTCATGTTTCTCTTAATTCTTGTATTTGAAAGTCAAATTTTCTATACAGCTCTGGTTTTTTCAACAAGAATGCTTGGAAGTCCTCTATTTTATTGAAATTCTATTTTTTCCCTGAAGTATTTGTATTCAGTATTGCTGGAAAGATGACTGTTGGTTTTAATTCTATTTCCTTTGACCTTTGGAATATCATATTCCAAGCCCTTCAATACCTTTGTGTAGAAGTGCTAAAGCCTGTGTTATCCTGATTATGTTTCCACAATATTTGAATTGTTTCTTTCCAGCTGCTTGCAATATTTTCTCCTTGATCTGGGATTCTGGAATCTGCATACAATATTCCTAGGAGTTTTTCTTTTTGGATCTCTTTCAGGCAGTGATTTGTGGATTGTTTCAATATTTATTTTATGCTATGATTCTAGAATATCAGGGCAGTTTCCCTTGATAATTTCATGAAAGATGATAACTAGGCTCCTTTTTTGATCATGGCTTTCAGGTAGAACCATAATTTTTAAATTGTCTCTCCTGGATCTATTTTCCAGGTCAATTTTTTTCCAGTGAAATATTTCATATTGTCTTCAATTTTTTTGATTCTTTTGGTTTTATTTTGTAATTTCTTGCTTTCTCATAGAGTCATTAGATTCCATCTGCTCCATTCTCATTTTTAAAGAACTATTTTCTTCAGTGAACTTTTGGACCTCCTTTTCTATTTGGCTAATTCTGCTTTTTAAAGCATTCTTCTCCTCATTGTCCCTTGGGATCTCTTTTGCTATTTGGGTTAGTCTACTTTTAAAGGTCTTATTTTCCTCAGCATTTTTGGGGTCTCCTTTGGCAAGCTGTTGACCTGCTTTTCATGATTTTCTTACATCTCTCTCATTTCTCTTCCCAATTTTTCCTCCACCTCTCTAACTTTATTTTCAAAATCCTTTTTGAGCTCTTCCATGGCCTGACACCCTTCCATATAGTTTTGGAGGCTTTGGATGTAGAAGACTTGACCTTATTTCTTTGTCTGATTGTATGCTTTGCTCTTCCTCATATGAAAAGATGGAAGAAAATACCTTTTCACCAAGAAAGTAACCTTAATTTGTCTAATTTTTCCCCTTTTGGGGCATTTTCCCAGCCAATTACTTGATTTTTGAGTCCCTTGTCAGGAGAGGATATACTACCCTCAGCTTTAAAGGTTTTATGCAGCTGTCCTCTGAGATATCTCTAAGGACCTCTAAATTCTCAGTTCCTCCATGGAGGCACAATCAAGGGAGAGGAGTTTATTCCTCTCCTGGCCTTCTGTTTTGTTCTGTGAGCAATCAAAAACACTCTTTTCTACTATGGAAGCACAGTAGGATTCCCTCTCCACAGTCACTACCAGTTCCACCACACCAGTGCTCCTCCTCATCCCAGGACTGCCACTCAGCACTGAGACCCAGATCAGCTTCTTGATTCCCCCAGGATCTTTAGGCTGAGGACTCCAAAAGTGGATGCTGCTGCCATAGTGACTGCCACTGCCCTGGGGCAGAGTCTGAGACCTAACCCTTCTCTGCTCTCACCCAGTGAAAGAGCCTTCTTACTGACCTTTGAAGTTGTCTTTGGCATTTACAAGTTGAGAAATCTGGAAGCCCACAGCAGCTCCATGTGATTCAGTGCCCTGAAGTCTGATTCGGTACTGTCTGTGCCATGCACCCCATGGCAGGCTGTGCTCTGCTCTGAGTCCAGTGTTCTAGACCTTTCCTGTAGGTCTTCCAAGCTGTCTTAGGATGGAAATCTGTTTCCTTCTGTCATTTTGTGTCTTCTGCTGCTCTAGAATTTGTTTAGAGTCACCTTTTGCAGGTATTTTAAGGGTTATGGGGGAGAGCTAGAGCAAGTCCATTCTTCTACTCTCCCATCTTTGCTCTGCCCCCTACACTCTTATTTCTTAACCTACCATCCCTCTAAGAGTCTTGTCCTTATCCTCTCTCCTTGCCCTCTTACTTTTTTCTGAATTTAAAAGACTTCTCTACCCCTCTAGTATATATCTATATCTATCTATCTATCTATCTATCTATCTATCTATCTATCTATCTATCTATCTATCTATCTATCTATACATACAAACACATACACACACACATACATATATATATATATATATATATATGTACGTATGCATTGTTCCCTCTTTAACTCATTCCTAATTAGAGTAAGATTATAACACTACCTACCCTTCTCCCTACTAGTTCTTCTGAATCTGTTTTTCCTTTTATGCCATATTTACATAAGGCACAGTTTTTTTTGTATTTTTTTTATTTACTTAGCTTTTTACATTGATTTTCACAAAATTTGGGGTTTCAAATTTTCTCCCCTTTTATCCCCTTCCCTCACCCCAATAACCTGAGCATTCTAATTTTCCCTATCACCAATCTGCCCTCTCTTCTTTCATTTCTCCCTTCTCTTGTCCCCATCTTCTCTTTTGTCCTGTAGGGCCAGATGACTTTCTATTCCCCATTAACTGTATTTCTTATTTCCTAGTAGCAAGAACAATACTAAACAGTTGTTCCTAAAACTTTGAGTTCCAAATTCTCTCCATCCCTCCCTCCCCACCCATTCCCTTTGGGAAGGCAGGCAATTCAATATAGGCCATATCTGTGTAGTTTTGCAAATGACTTCAATAATAGTCATGTTGTGTAAGACTAACTGTATTTCCCTCCATCCTATCCTGCCCCCCATTGTTTCTATTCTGTCTTTTGATCCTGTCCATCCCCAAGTGTTGACTTCAAATTGCTCCCTCCTCCCATTGCCCTCCCTTCCATCATCCCCCTCACCCTTGCTTATCTCCTTCTCCTCCACTTTCCTGTATTGTAAGATAGGTTTTCATACCAAAATGAGTGTGCATTTTATTCCTTCCTTTAGTCTAATGTGATGAGGGTAAACTTCTTGTTTTTTTCTCAGCTCTCCTCTTTTTCCCTCCACTAAAAAGTCTCTTGCTTGCCTCTTGAATGAGATATAATTTACCATTCCATTTCACTCTCTTTTCTCCCACTACATTTCTCTCTCACCATTTACCTTAATTCTTTTAATATATGGTCCCATCCCATTCAATTCACTCTGTGCTCTCTGTCTCTGTATGTGTGTGCATGTGTGTATGTGTGTGTGCGTGCATGTGTGTACATGTGTGTGTATGGACCCACCAACTACCCAGATACTGAAAAGTTTTAAGAGTTACAAATATTGTCTTTCCATGTAGGAATGTAAACAGGTCACCTTTGGTAAGTCCCTTATGACTTCTCTTTGCTGTTTACTTTTTCATGCTTCTTCTCATTCTTGTGTTTGAAAGTCAAATTTTCTTTTCGGCTCTGGTCTTTTCATCAAGAATGCTTGAAAGTCCTCTGTTTCATTGAAAGACCATATTTCCCCCTGAAGTATTATACTCAGTTTTGCTGGGTAGGTGATTCTTGGTTTGAGTCCTAGTTACTCTGACTTCTGGAATATCCTATTCCACGCCCTTCAATCCCTTAATGTAGAAGCTGCTAGATCTTGAGTTATCCTGATTGTATTTCCACAATCCTGGAATTGTTTCTTTCTAGCTGCTTGCAAGATTTTTTCCTTGAGCTGGGAATTCTGGAATTTGGCCACAATGTTCCTAGGAGTTTCTCTTTTTGGATCTCTTTCAGGCAGTGATCGATGGATTTCTTCAGTACTTATTTTGCCCTCTGGTTCTAGAATGTCAGGGCAGTTTTCCTTGATAATTTTATGAAAGATGATGTCTAGGCTCTTTTTTTGATCATAGCTTTCAGGTAGTCCCATAATTTTTAAATTGTCTCTCCTGGATCTATTTTCCAGGTCAGTTGTTTTTCCAATGATATATTTCACATTCTCTTCCATTTTTTCATTCTTTTGGTTTTGTTTTATGATTTCTTGGTTTCTCAGAAAGTCATTAGCCTCCATCTGTTCCATTCTAAATTTGAGAGAACTATGTTCTTCAGTGAGCTTTTGAACCTCTTTTTCCATTTGACTAATTTTGCTTTTGAAAGCATTCTTCTCCTCATTGGCTTTTTGCACCTCTTTTGCCAATTGAGTGAGCCTATTTTTCAAGGTGTTATTTTCTTCAGCATTTTTTTGGGGTCTCCTTTAGCAAGGTATTGACCTGTTTTTCATGCTTTTCTTGCATCTCTCTCATTTCTCTTCCCAGTTTTTCCTGCACCTGTCTAAGTTGATTTTCAAATCCTTTTTGAGCTCTTCCATTGCCTGAGCCCACCGGACATCCATCTGGGATGTCTGGGATACAGAGGCCCAACCTCCACGTCTTTCCCTGAAGGTAAGAATTGTTCCTTGTCATCAGAATTGAAAGGTGGGAACATCTGTACCCCATCAAAGTAGCTTTCTAGAGTCTTATTTTTTTTCCCTTTTCTGGGCATTTTCCCAGCCAGTTACTTGACTTCTGAGATTCCTGTCTACCCCCGCCTAGATCCACCCAGCTAGTGCTTGGGGTCTGAGATTCAAATGGGCTTTCCTCCATGGGAGTGGCTGCTATTCAATGTGAGCTTAAGTTCTGGTGCTGGGGTGGGGGCAGGGCCACCTCCCAGGTTCAGTTCCCTCAGGGGCTTTATGCAGAGACCTTCAGTGATGGGGTGGGTGGGGGCAGGGCCGCCTCCAAGGCTCAGTTCCCTCAGGGGGTTTATGCAGAGACCTTCAGTAATGGCCCTGAACTTCTGCCTGCTGCTCTGGGAGTTCCAGGCCACCGCCACTGCCTCTGCTGCTGCCTCTGCCACTGCGTCCCGAGTGGGCCTGAGTCACGGAGAAACCCCACTCCCATCTCGACCAGCCCAGACATCTCTCTCACTGACCTGTAGTGTCTGTGGGTGGAGGGACCTTCCCAGCCGCAGGAGATTCCATCCCTGAATCCTGCTCAGGTCTGCTCCTCTGAGGCCGCATGGCCAGGGCAGCCAGGGGTGGACTCCACTGCCTGGATCATGATGGACCCCTGGGGACAGCTCTCCAGGGCTCTCCAGAATGGAAATCTTCTCCACTGTGTTTCTGAGCGCCTTGCAGTGATCCAGAATTTGTGGGGAGCTCTTTTTGCAGGGAATATATGGGCTGTGGGTTTGGAGCTAGCATACGTGAGTCTTTCTACTCCGCCATCTTGGCTCCTCCCCCAGCACAGTTGTTTTTTAAAGAATCATATCATCATACTCAACTCAGGTCAAGTCTTTCTTTCAAACTACCCAAATAACGATAGTCACAAAAGTACTGATCATATTTTCCACATATGAGAAGTAAACAATTTGACCTTACCAAGTCCCTTAGATTTCTCCTGGATGTTATATCTCAAATTTTCCCTTAAGTTCTGATTTTGTCACAAATATCTGAAAATCTTTCAATTTGTTAAATGTCCATTTTTCCCCCTATACTTAACTATGCTTAACTTTGCTGGGTAAGTTACACTTTCAGCTGTTTGCTCTATGAAATATAATATTTCAAGACCTGTGGTCCTTCAGTGTAGTAGTTGCTAAGTCTTGGGTAATCCTTATTGTAGCTCATGATATTTAAATTCTTTCTTTCCCCCTTATTACTTCCAATATTTTCTCCTTATCATTGGAGTTTTAAAACTTGACTATGATATTCCTGTGAGTTTTCCTCCTGACATTTCTTCCATGTGGTGATGGGTGGATTTTTTCTATTTCTGCTTTACCCTCTTGTTCTAGAATGTCAGGGCAATTTTCCTTGATAATTTCTTGTAAAAGTGTATCAATATTCTTTTTTTTTTTCATACTTTTCAGGTAGTCTGACTATTCTTCTATTATTTTTCCTCAATCTGTTCTCCAAATCAGTTGTTTTTCTGATGAGCTATTTCAGATTCTCTTCGAAGATTTGTTCATTGTTTTGATTTCATTTTATGATTTCTTGGTGTCTTAGAACATCTTTACCTTCCTTTTGCCCAGTCTAAATTTCAAGGAATTATTCTCTTTCTTAAGTTTTGGATTCTCTACTTCAAGTTGGTTGACATTCTTTTCATAATTTTCTTGATTTTCCTGGATTGCTTTTTTATCTAATTTTTCTTAATGTCTCTCATTTGATTTTTAAAGTCTTTTCTAAGTCTTTCCAAGAACCCTTTGTGCGCTTGTGACCATTTGACATTTCTTACTAAAAAAGGAGTGACTTTTTTTCCTCCACTATCTTCCTCTGAATATGCACCCAGATCATCTCTATCTCCATGGTAACTGGTTGGGTTCTTTTTCCTTTGTCTACTCATATTTATTTATTTGATTTATTTTGTTTTTAGCAGCTATTAGTGTAAATAAAATTTTAGTCATGAGGAATGATGCCCCAAATCTCAGGTCCTTCTTACTATTATTGTCTGAGGTCTGTCTCTGGGCTCTCCTCTCCACTGCTAAGCCATGACTAAGGCCTCCAGTCACACTGTCCTGCAAATTATCTTGCTCTCTGCAGTGCCTTAGGTGACTACATTCCATACAGCTATCCTCTCTGTCCTGGAACTGAAACAAGAGTCTCTACTCCTCTGCAAGTTCCCACAGCTAACAGGGTCTCCACCCTTCTACAACTGTACTCACCAGGTATACGCTAACTCCTTCTCTCCAGCAGCTTCTGCCCAGCCCAGGACTTCTCTGGTCAGCACAACTGTGCTTGACAGCCTTCTACAGTGGAAGGTCCTTCTATCTTTTCCTATTCAGCTGTCAGAATCCTGCATTGTCCTTGAGATAAAAAATGTTAAGACTGAGGCTACCTTCCAACCCTTACTTCCCACAGGGCTTGGTGTTTGTTGATTCTGAAGAATCAGCCTGGAGGTGTTTGTACTTCACTTCAGTTGAACCTCAGCTCCTGGAGGTCAGGTCTTTCCTGGGGTCTTTTCAAGTTGCCTTAGGATGACAACTGCTTTACCTCTTCTATTTCTGCTGCTCTATGTTCTGTTATGAGGTAATGTTCTGTCTTTTATTTTTGTCGAAGAAGTTTGGAGAGATGAAAGTATTCTGACCTATTCCACCATCTTCCCAGAATACTCTGTATAGTCCTAGTTTCACATCCATTCATCCTACTTTCTCTAGGCTATCCTGCTGGGTTGGCTGGCTGCAATATCTGCCTGTCAGTCTGGCTCAAAAGTCATCTTTGGCTTTCTCTTGAGTCCAGAAAAATCTCCTCCACCACTTGAACCTAAGAAGAACAAACAGGACAACCACTGCAAACTATTTCTCAGAACCTGAGTAAAAGAGAGAGAGAACAGGGGAGGGAAATCATTCCCCTCTCCTTGGTTCAGTTCATGTTATCTGCACTGTGGGTAAACTAAAATCTTTATGTTCTGGATGCAGAAGGAAAGAGCACACAGGAAAAGAGCCAGAAAGAGATAGACTGACTTCATTTGGGCAATTTAAAAAAATATAGCTTTTCCATCTATGCAACCAATCAAAGGAGGTTACCCCCACCCATGTGATAGGAGATGCAGGGAGCCTCCATGTTGGGACAATACTCAGTCAGCCCCTGATGCATACATACACATTACTGTTTGAGAAATTTACGCAAGAGACAAAGATAGGCAATCTTCCATGGCCTAGAAATTCCCATGATTTAAGTCCATTGAAAATCTGTGGTGCATATTCAAGGCTTGGCTTAGAAAAATGTGCAGTTCTTCAAAGGTATACTTAATATCCAAGTGTGAGAATCATGCTTTCATGAAGGAGATTATGGAGCATATGTTGAAATCTTGTAACCTCAATGCCAAACCATGAAAATCAAGTGATCTCAGTAAAAGAAGAATACATTGTTTGTTAAAGGATTTTTAAAGATATAAAATATGTCAGGCCATGTCAGATTTGTCAACTGTATGTCAAATTTATTATTTTACTTTGTTTCAGTTAATTTAGAGAACCAGTTTATGTGAGCTAAATACAAAAAATCTTATCACAAACAGATCAGAGGACAAGTGAAGAAGTTACTTTTTATCAACATGATTGGAGGAAAGTTCTTGTGCAAAGTATAGGAAGAATAATAAAAATAGAATGAAAAAATTTGATTATATAAAACTTGAAAGTGTTTGCATAAGTGAAATAAGTACACATAGAATTAAAAGAGAGCTGGTAAACTGGAAGGAAGATTACAAGTAGAAAACTGCTCTGTTATTTAGGATACAATAGTACTTCATTCAAATACGTAGGAATGAGAGCTATTCCTCAATAGATAAATCAGAAAAACAAAAACCAGAAAAAATAACCCAACAGAGAGTTCTCAAAAGAAGAAATGCAAGCTTTCTTCAAGGTTTAAAAAAATGTTCCAAATCACTACTGATAGAAATGTAAATTAAAACAAGTCAGAGGTGCTGCCCAATACCTCTTACACAGTGTAATGGTGATTTAAATGAGAAGATCTTTCCCATTTATTAATAGGGCCATGTGACCTGCCTGGGTCACATAGAAGCCTCAGTCACATGTGTCTGTGGTGGGAGGAGTTTGCTGAAAGGGTGGAACAGGAAAGGTGGAACAGGAAGAGGCCAAGCTAGAGCAGAACTGAGAGGAAGCTAGTCAGCAGTCAGAACTCAAGGATGCAAGCAAGTAGAGAGGGCATTTTGTTTAAGGAAGCCTGTTTATGATTTGTTTAAGGGAGTTGATTTGTGGGAAGCCTAATAGAGGGAGCACTTGGGGCAGGTGTTGCCCTCTGCATTGTTATTGTGTATGGATTTCTTTGTTACTATGGTTCATTTGGCATTTTGGTGTTGGGATTTGGCTCTGTAGTATCAGAGTAGATGTTTTGGTTCTGTCTTCCATGTAGAGAGTCTATTGCATTTCAGAATTCAGAATTTCTCTGGCATATTCATGACTTCCATAGGTGCTGTGAATATTGCATTGGCACCACACACAGTTGACAAAAAAAAAGGAGGAAATTACCATTGTTAAAGTTGCTGTGCAGAAAAGCAAATTATCAGAAATTAGTTTGCCAGTTCATAAAACTGGTGACTTAGAAGAAATATGTGAATACTTACAAAAATAAAAAAAATAGTCAAATTAACAAAATAAAGGACTATCAGAAAATTAAATCAAACCATCTATAAGTGAATCTCAAAGAAAACACTCCAGGACCAGATGGATTTACAAGTAAATTCTATCAAACATTCTAATACTACACCAACTATTTCCAATAATAAAAAAGAAGACACTTATAATCTCTTTTTTTGATAATATATATGTTGATACCAAAACTCAAGAGATAAAGCAGAAAAAGAAGCTTACAAATATGAACATTAATATAAACATTTTCATTTTTAAACTTTTATGTTTTAGGTTTAAAAAATTGTTGAAAATACAGAAACCTTTTATTCTTTTTGAGTTCTAAATTCTCCCTGTCCCTCACCTATTGAGAAGGCATGAAAACAGAGCCCATTATAAATATGTATGGTTGTGCCAAACAAATGTCCACATTAGCCTTGTTTCCTCCCCACTGTATGCTCACATACTCACTAAAGCACACACATACACACACAAAGCAAAGAAAAGAAAACAGAAAAAAAAAAAACTTCAATCTTTACTCTGAATCCATCAGCGTTCTAACTGGAGATGGATGGCATATTTCATCATAAATCCCTTGGAGTTATGGTGGGTTATTATGTTGATCATAGTTACTAAATCTTTCAAGACCAATTTTCTTTACAATATTGCTGATACTATGTAGATTGTTCTTTTGGTTCTGTTTAACATACTTTGCTTCAGTTCATATGGGTCGTCCCATATTTTTCTGAAATTGTACCCTTCATCATTTCTTATAGCACAATAGTACTGCATCATGTTCATATTCCATAACTTGATTAGCCATTTCCTAACTGATGAACATGTTAACAGTTTCATAAAAAGCTGCTAAAATATTTTGTACATATGGGTCTGATATAGACATTTTAAAGAAAATATTATCAATAATGCTCCAACAACATATTAGAAAGATTATATAGTATGACCAAGTTGAGTTTATTCAAGATAAGGAAGAGGATAAATATAGTAAATCATGGTAAAAATATGAATCATGAAAACTATATGCTATCAATAGATACTGAAAGGACTTTTGACAAAATCCAATATTCCTTTCACTTAAAAACTCTAGAAATAAAAAACTAAGTGCACCTCACTTTTACACAGTAAATAGTGTTTATTTAAATGCAAGAGCAAACATTACATGTAATAGAGAAAAAATAAAATTCCTTCCAATAACATTCAAGGTGAAGTAAGGATATTTTTTTATCACTCTTCTAGTAATAAGACATGGGAAAGAAATTAAAGGAATAAACATGAGCAAAGACAAACAAAATTGTTGCTTTTTTGTTGCAGATGATATGATGGTGTAATAGAAAAACATAGAGAGTTAACTGCAAATAAATTGAAATAATTAACAACTTCAAGAAAGTTGCAAAATATAAAACAAATTGACAAAAACTATTAGCATTACTATATATAGCCAACAAAGTCCCAGAAGAAAGGATAGAAAGAGAAATTTTATTCAAATCAACTACAGATTTTATAGAATACTTGAAAATATATCTACTAAAATTATTCCAGGTAGAACCTAAATCCAGCTATAAACCTTTTTTTTTTACAGAAACAAAGACAGGCCTAAATATTTGGAGAAATTTTAATTGCTCATACATAGGTTGAGCCAATTTATAATAAAATGGAAATGCTACCTAAATTAATTAATTTAGACAATACTGTACCAATCGTATTTCACAGGCCTAGAAAAAAAATAAAGAAATTCATGTGAAGGAATAAAGGACAAGAATTTCAAGTGTAATAACAAAAACAAAAGTGAGAAAGAAAGGAATACATTAGTACTGGATCTCAAACTATAGTACAAAACCATAATCATTAAAATTTGGTACTGATTGAACAAAACAAAGATCAATCAAAGAAACAGATCAGTCAAACAATGGACAGAAGCAAACCAACACATTAACATAGTTTTTGATCAACCCAAGGATCCTTCCCCCCAGGGGAAGGATTCACCATTTGGAAAAAAAATTGTTTGGAAAACTAGACAGCAATCTTACTGAAATTAAGTTCAGACTAATATCTTACATCACATATCAAGGTCAGATATGTACATGACTTAGATATAAAGGGTGACAACACAAATAAATTCAAATAGAAAGGAAGAAACTCTCTTCCACATCTATGAACAGGGGAAGAATTCATGACCAAACAAGACAAAAAGGATCATTGAAAGTAAGATGGGCAATTTTGATTAAATAAATTGGAAGGTTTTTGCACAAACAAAACCAATGCAGCTAATTTTTTTTTAACAAGTGAATGGGGAAGGGAGGAATCTTACAGCAAGTTTATCTGATAAAAGTTTCATTTCTTAGATATACATGGACCTGATTCAAATTTATAAAAATAAAAACTATCTACAATTGATAAATGCTCAAAGGATATTAATAGTCAGTTTTAAAGGAAGTATCACTAATAATTAGAAAAAATGAAATAAAAAACTCATTATGCCTTAGATTTGCAAAGTTGACAAAAAGGGAAAATGACAAATGCTGGGGAGGTTATTGGAAAACAAATACACTGTTGGTGAAGATATGAACTGGTCCAGTCACTCTAGAAAGCAAGGTGGAACTATGCCCAGAAAGTTACCCAACTGAGTCTACCCTTTGACTCAGATATGTTACTATAAGGCTTACATACTTCAGATAGAGCACAGAAGGAAAGAGTCTATATGTACAAAATATTTATAACAGATTTTTTTTCATCTAGCCAAAAATGGGCCTCCTATTGAGAAATGACTAAACAAATTGTAGTATATCAATATAATGGGAAATTATTATGTCTTTGTCAATGGTGAAATGGACAGCTTTATAGAAAACTGGGAAGACTTCTCTGCACATTAAGTTCATTACCACTATGTCAGGAAGTAAGTGGCATAATGCATCTTTATTCTTATGGATTTGTGGTTTATTATGGCATTGATCAGAGTTCTAAAGACATCCAAAGTTGTTTTGTCTTTAAAGTTGTGATCATTGTATAAATTGTCCTCCTAGTTCTCCCTTTTCTTCTCTTATCAGTTCATAAGAACTTATAGAAGTGATAAACATAATTATGATGAAAAAAATAACAAATAGCATTTATATAAGCTTGAAAAGTTCCTTAAAATGTTTTCTCATTTTATCCTTATAATAACCTGTGTAAGCAGGTAATAACATATCCTTATTTTACAGGTGAGGAAATTGAGAAAGACAGAGGTTAAATTATTTGCCTAGGATCTTATGTACATTAAGTGTCTAAAGCTGGATTTGAACTTAAGGATTTCTTACTCTGGTTCCAGTGCTCTATCTATTGTGCAGAAAGACATAATTTATAGACATAGCTCATGTAAGAATTTCTTTTGCATAATATGCAGTCATAAATCAAAGGCTTCATTTTTCACTTAAAAAATGTTCAATGGGGGTAAAAGGGACAAGTTAACTTTTTAAATGATTGCTCATCCTTAAAAGAGAAAAATAAACCTTTAATGAAACAGAACAGTAGGAGACTCCTAAAAATTCTTGAATGAAGTTTCCAAGCTGTGTAGAAACTTTGAAGTTCAAACATAAGAATTGGAGAAACATTAAACAGGTAAATGTAAATGAAACAAGGATAAATTGCTTACATTCTAGTATGGAGGGATGATATGTTACCTCTGAATACTATTATCATAAGGGGAAGAATTCACACACATGAACATGCACACACACACACACACACACACACATACACACACACAGACAGAATTGGGTAAAGAAATGCATTTCACCCCAGAAGGAAATGGAAGAGAAAATGGAGAAAAGATAAGGGAGAGTGGATTAACGGGTGTTAGTCTTAGCAAAATAAAGCCTAATTGCATAAAAATACTTGTAGATGTTTCTGAGGTAGTGAAGAACAGGAATTTGAGGAGGTACCTATTAATTGGGGAATGAAAGAACAAGTTATGGCACATAAATGTAATTGAATACTATTGTGCTCTAAGAAATGATGAAAGGATTGTATCAGGGAAACCTAGGAAGATCTTGTGAACTGATACAGCGAAGTAAACAGAACCAGAAGAATATTTATAGAACATTAACAATATGGTAAAAGACAAACAACTTTAAAAGACTTAGGAGCTATGATCAATATAATGACAAATGATTCTAAAGACTAATGATGAAAAAAATGCTACCACCTCCTGGTTGAAAGGTAACATATGTCAATGACATGCACATTTTTGGTTATGATTAATGAGGAAATGCACTTTCCTTGACTTTATATGCTTATAACATGGGTTTTGTTTTTCTTTTATTCTTATTTGGGAGGGGGTACGAAGTTGAAAGGGTGAGAATTCAGCTCTTTTTATGGTCAAAAATATAATTTTAAAAGATGATTTTAATTTAGTTTAAAGAATGAAATTTAAAGAATGAATGTAATTAAAATTTTAATTTAAAGAATGAAAATAATTAACTTTTTTAAAAATCATATTTGATTTTTCTTGAAGAGAAAGCAGATGGATGTTTCAAAAAGGAAACATTTGCTTATTTTCCAAGTAGTGACAAAGTAGAACCACAGAAGCTATCAGGTAAGTGGTCATACAGTAAGAGTCAGGGAAAGAAAACAAGTAGTTGTGGTTTGTGACTTCTTGCTCAGGGCTTGTAAAGCAATTGTTTGTCAACTTCATAAGAAATGAAAAGGTTGTTGTTTTCCTATGCCATGTATCTAGGGAATAACAGACAACCTCCACAACTTCTCAAATTAAATAGAATCCCCTGTTGGTGATACTCTTGGGCACAAAAATGATGCTGTCAGAAGGAATTTAGGAAATACTGTCAAAAATGTAAAAAGTCTAAGGCAAGAAACTGAAGACCACAAGGGTACAAGATGTATTTTCTTCACAGTTTCCCAGTGACAGTAAGGGATGAAAAAAAGACAAACTGATTTAGGAAGCAACAGATGAACAAGAAGACATCTGAAAATGCGATTCACATTTCTGGACCATGGTTTAAAATTTAAGAATGACAGGCTGCTGGTCCTGGATCGAGTGAATCTAAAAAATATTGGCATGAGGATATTTGCCTAAAGCACTATAAATTTCTGGGAAAGGACTTTAAAGTAAAAAGGATGGAGTTGGGGGGCGGGAAATTGCCTATATATGTGCACGAAGTTATACTCCACAGAAAGTAGCTATAAAGAAGAGACCCTAGTGTTCACAGAAGACAAAATCAAAGAAAGGAGTCAGTAGTAAAACCTGAAGTCTCAAATGTCTGTACATAAATTCTCATTAGTTGACAAACAAAATCATCTAGAGGCTCTAATGTAATAAGGCAACATTGATTTCATTAATATTACTGAAACTTGGCTGGATAGACTCCAGGACTAGAACATGGTTCTGGAAGTATATAATGTATTCAAAACAGGATAGATTTAAAAAAAAAGAGGAGGGTGCACAGGTGAGAGAGAAAGAGCATATAACATTGTACGTTAAAAGGCATCCTCTTCAGAAAATTCAGGAACCAGAAAAAAGAAAGCATTTGGGTAAAGATGAATGTGGATATAAATAGAAGCCATTTTGTTATTGCAATATGCTACAGACTAACTGGACAGAAAGTGGAAATAAATGAACACTTGGAAAATAGATCACAAAAGCAGCACAGAGAAATAATGTAGTGATGATTGCCGTTCAATTGTGTCCAATTCTGTGACTCTGTGGACCGTGCCACACCAATTTTAATCTGAAAAAAGCAATAATCTTATTTCCTTTGTGCCTGTGATTATTACCTCAATTTATTTTTCTTTAGTGACCATTTACCTTATTCTTTTTGGAAAAGTCTTTAGCATTTCCCTATTACTGAAAACAGTAGCTCTTGTTTTTAAATAGACATAATTTATGAGACAGCTAGTTGGCTCAATGGATAGAACATTGGACCTAGAATCAGGAAGATGTGGCCTCAGACACTTATTAGCTGTGTGACCTTGGATAAATTACTTAACCTTGATCTACTGAAGAAGAAAATGGCAAACCACTCCCGTATTTTTGCCAAGAAAATCTTATAGATGGTATGATTTATGAGGTCAAAAAAAGTTGGACACAAGTGAACAAAAAATATCTGCTTAATTTTTTTAAAGGGAAACGCCTTAAGTAAACTTGCTTTTTTTTTTTGTCTGTAACACTTTTTCTAAACCTCCTTTCTTTAAAAGAAATTCTCTTGGTTTTTAAATCACCCCCTCCCAGAGGTCTATTCTTCATAACAAAGTATAAAAAAAGGAAAAATTATAGTTTAGGAAAATTAACCAACATATTGAGAAAGTATATGCAGGAGAAGTTAGGTGATGCAGTAGACAGAGTACCAGGCCTGCAGTCAAAAAGACATTCACCTTCATGAGTTCAAATGTGGCCTCAAACACTTGCTTGCTCTGTGACTCTGGCAAGTCAGGTAATTCAGTTTGCCTCAGTTTCCTCATCTGTTAAATGAGCTAGGGAAGTAAATGGCAGACCACTCCAGTATCTCTGCCAAGAAAACCCCAAATGGGGTCATGAAGAGTATAGCAATATACAGTGTCCATGCCGATAATCTTTTTCAGCGGAAAACAAAATAAGGCTGTACCATCTTGTGGTCCATGGGGTCAAAAATGATCAGACACGGCTTGATAGCAACAATTTATGATTAAAGAACAGTTAATTTTTTCTTATGCTTTTTTAAACAGAGGAACATTTTTTCTGTCAAAAGCCTTTTCTGTAACTATTAAAACAGCCATATGAATTTTGTTATTACTATAGCCATTTATAATTTTCTCAATATTCAATCAATAGATATTTACTAAGCATCTACCATATGCCGCAGTGTTAAATGCTAGGATACAAAAAGAGGGAAAAGACAGTCCCTGCCCTTAAGGTGCTCACAATATAATGTGGGAAACAACATAAAAATAAATATCCACGAAGCTAGCTATATACAAGATAAATAGGAATTAATTATAATAATCAGAATTAATTAATAATTGACTACAATAATACATAAATAACTAATGATTAATTAGCTATGATTATTATTGATATTATATTGTACATTATATATTATATGAAATATTATATTACATTATGAACAATGAATAATGATTAATAAATAGCTAACAGATGGCTTCCATTAAAAGATGGGATTTTAGTTGGGACTTAAAGAAGTCCAGGGTGGTCATTAAGTGGAGTGGAGGGAGGAGAATATTTGAGTCATGGGAGACAACCAGAGAATATTCCTGGAGCCAAGAGATAGAGTGTCTTGTTCATGGAAAAGCCAAGAGCCCAATGTCACTGGATCAAACAGTACAAGTTGAAGAGTAAGGTCTAAGAAGAATTGGAAGGTAGGAGGGGACCAGGTATGAAGGGCTTTGAATACCAAACAGGTGACATGATCAGATCTATGCTTTAGGAAATATATTTAGTGGCTGAATGGTGAATGGATTGGAGAAGGGAGAGACATACGGCAGAAATGCCCACCAGTAGTCTGCCACAATAATTCAGCACATATGGTTAGAGGACATGATTTGGAAGATGATTCAGTCTTCCTATTTGGTCTCCTTGCCTCAAGTCTCTTACATATCACTGCCAAAGTGATTTTCCTTTAGCACGCAAATGACCATGTAATTCCCTGATCAACTCTAGTGTCTGCCAATTGATTCTTGATTTCTCCTGATAAAAATATGTGCAATGATCAAGATGTGGTGAGTAAAGAAGCAGTCAGATAGATAGAAGAGCTAGGAGAAAGTGGTTTCCTGTAAACCTGGAAAGAAGAGAATGTCAAGGAGGAAAGGGTGATCTATGGTGTTACAGGTTGCAGAGAGATCGAGGAGAATAAGGACTAAGAAAAGGCCTTTGGATTTTTGAAAATTATTTTATTTGTTATCAGTTTTCTACAATCACTTCCATATATCTTAGATTTTTCCCCCTCCCTCTTTTCCTACCCCCCTACATCCCCACACCCTCCCCCAGACAGTGTGCATGCAATCTTATATAGGTTCTACACATACATTCCTATTAAATACATTTTCACCTTCGTCATGTTGCATAGAAGAATTAAAATGAATGGAAGAAACCATAAAACAAAACATAACATAGCACAAGAGAAAATGGCCTGCTTTATTCTGCAGTCCAATTCCATAGTTCTCTCTCTGGATGTGGAAGGCATTTTCCCTCGAGTCCATTGGGAATTTTTTAGGTTCTTGCATCATTGCTGTGAAGGGCTAAGTCTAACAGAAAAATTCCTCATACACTGTCGTTGTTGTTGTGTACAAAATTCTCCTGGTTCTGCTCCTTTCACCAGCATCAGTTCATGTAAGTCCTTTCAGGCCTCTCTGAAGTCTTCCTGTTCATCATTTCTTATAGCACAATAGTACTCCATTACATTCATATGCCCCAACTTGCTAAGCCATTCCCCAGTTGATGGGCATCCCACTGATTTCCAGTTATGGGCCACCATGAAGAGAGTTGCTATAAATATTTTTGTTCATGTGGGACCCTTTCCCATTTTTATGATCTCTTTGGGATACAACCCTAGAAGCGATATTGTTGGGTCAAAGTGCATGCATATTTTTGCAGCCCTTTGGGCATAGTTCCAAATTGCTCTCCAGAATGCTTGGAAGGCATTTAGATTTGACAACTAAGAAATCATTAATAACTTTGGAAAGTGAGTTTCAATAGAATGATAAGATCGGAAGCTAGATTGTAAGGGTATATGGAATGAGAGGTAAGTAGATGCCCCTTATATAGATGGCTTTTACAAAAAGTTTAGCTACAGAAGGCAGAAGAATATAGGATGATAACTAATAGGGATGAAGAGATTAAACTAGGATGTTTTATGATAGAGGAGACATGGGAATGTTTGTAGGCAGTAGGTAATGAGCTAGTAGACAAGGAGAGACTGAAAATAAGTGAAAGAGTGGGGATAACAGAGGGAACAATCTGTTAATGGGAGAAAGGATTTAATGGGGTTACTTGAACAAGTAAAGCAGTTAACTTTGGTAAGGAGTAAGGCTACTTCATCATGTGAGATGGGGGTGGGATGGAGGGAAGGAGGAGAGAGTGGAAGAAAGCATCTGAGCAACAGGAGATGAGAAAGAGGAGAGAAGAGGGGTCTCTGTAAACTGTGAGACAAAGCTCTCAGCTGACAGAGTGGAGAAAGGGGGAACCATGAGAGGTTTGAAGAGGGATGGAAGTCTTGGAAGAGCTACTGTTGAGAATGGGATAGTGATTCGATAAAAGGGTCATAGTAGGATTGCACTTCCTTGAAGATCTGCTAACAGAAGCTGGATTATTGTTTGTTAATCACATTATAGTGAGTTAAGTTTATGGATTGGACTAGGTAGCCACTGAAGTTCCAACCATCTCTCAAACTGGATACTTCTATGATTCTCTTGAATTACCAGCCCCAAAAAGCAATAATTAATGCGTCAGTGTCAATTGGACAAAGGTTTCTAGTGAAGTATTCCATTTCTAGCTTTGATCCCTTGCTATTTATTATTTTTATTAATGTAACTGTCTCTTTTGGTAACCTCATTAGTTCCCAGCACTTTAACCCCATCTCAATGCAGATGACTCATCTCTTTATGAATCATAGTTTCTCCCTTGAATTTCAATCCCCCATCACCAATTGCCTACTGTACATATTAAATTCAACATGTCCAACATTGAACTAGTTATATTTCCCCAAAAAACTGTCCTCTTTTCCATATTTACTCATTTTTTGAAGGTTCCACCATCCTTCCAAACTCCAAGGTTCATAATATCTCAGCATTATTTTGCATTTATTAATCTCCCTCACCCCACATAGCCAATCAGTTTTCAAGTCTTGCCATTAAAATCTTTATGACATCTCCTTCATTCAACCTTTTCTCTCCACTCACATGCATACTACCTCACATACTTTTTATCTTCATCAGCTATTGGCCATGTTATTCTAAAACCTTTCTGTTTAGTCTCCCTGCTCAAGTCCCTTGTCCCTGCAGTGCATCAATTCTAGTGCCTTTAGTTACCTCTTGATTTCTCCGGATAAAAATATATGCAATGATCAAGATGTGGTAGGATGAGTATCAGACACTATGCTTTGCTCCTTTTTCATTTTTTGACCCTGAATACCGCTTAAAAACTAGAATAAGAAAGAACGCAAACTTTTTACCTGAAACAAGCCCATGAGGATGACCTCAGGATACAATTCATAATAGCAAGAGTCTCACATGATTTCTGATCCAGAATGTGAAAATGAAGTAATTTTTCTTCTGCCAGATTCTTTGACAAACGCTAACCAGACAATATGCAGAAAACAAAGAGAGCTTGGTGCTGTTATATATCAAAACTCAAAGGCAAAAATGCTTACTAAATTGTGAAAAAGATGCATAGTTTTCTGAAATGTGCTGAACTGTGTAACTGAGGTGTATAACTTAGAGGTCGATATGTTTAATGGAATCTCATTCCCATTCCTTTCACTAAGTCAGGAAAGGGAAAACATAATTCACTAGAAGGTGGAGGTATTTTTTGAGACTCGAATGTTGGCTTTACCCAAATTGCACATTTTAGATGGGAGAATTGAGATTGTCAGATGCTTTGGGGATTTGTTTTACTCTCCAATGTACTTCCTCTTTGACATGCAATTAATCAGGGTGACTAAACTGCACATTCTTCTTAGTTGGGAAAATTCAATGTCAATAGGGTAAATATTTCATTGCAGTGGTTTTTCTCACAAAGGCACCCAGGTTATTTTTTTGAAGAATGTTTTTATTTTCTTTCTTAATTACACGTAAAAACAATTTTTAGCATTGATTTTTAAAAATAATTTTTGAGTTCCAAATTCTCTCTGTTCCTCTCTCCCTCCCATCCTTCTTTAGAAGGTAAGCACTTTGATATTGATTATATGTGTGTGGCCAGGTAAAGCATATTTCCATATTAGTCATGTTGTAAAAGAACACAGACCAAAAGGAAAAAAAGAAAAAAGTTTCAAAAAGTATGCTTTGATCCACATTCCTACTCCGTAGGTTCTTTCTTTGGAGGTACATTGCTTTTTTCATCAAAACTCCTTTGGAATTGACTTATATCATTGTATTGAGGAGAATGACTAAGTCATTCATAGTTGATCCTCATACAGCACTGCTGATATTATGTACAGTGATCTCCTGGCTCTGCTAATTTCACTTTGTATCAGTTCAAGTAAGTCTTTCCAAAATTTTCTGAAAGCATCTTGCTCATTATTACTTATAGTATAATAGTACTCCATCACAATCATACACTACAACTTATTCAGCCACTCCCCAGTTCATGGACATCACCTCAATTTCCAATTCTTTGCCACCACAAAAAGAACTGCTATAAATATTTTTATATTTATAAATACTTAAATACTATAAATATTTATAAATACTTTTCTTTGACCTCTTTGGGATATACACTTAGTTGTGGTATTGCTGGGTCAAAGGGTATGTACAGTTGCATAGCCCTTTGTGCAGTTTCAAATTGCTCTATAGAGTGCCGGATCAGTTCACAACTTCACAAACTCCATTAATGTCCCAATTTTCCCACATCCCCTCCAACATTTGTCATTTTCTTTTTCTGTCATATTAGCCAACCTGATAGTTGTGAGGTGGTACTTCATAGTTATTTTAATTTGTATTTCTCTAATCAATAATGGTTTACAGCATTTTTTCATATGACTAGGTGACTTTGATTTCTTCTTTTGAAAACTGCCTGTTCATATACTTTGATATTTATCAGTTGGGGAATGACTCATATTCTTATAAATTTGACTCAGTTTTCTATATATTCAGGTTATTTTGATGCAGAACCACCAGGCAAGTCCACTGGAAAATCAAAATATCCTTTTTCAGCTTCATCATAAATGCACTGCTTCACTAATATTTGTAATGGTCATATATATATATATATATATATATATATATATATATATATATATATAATAGGCTAACCTGAAGAGAGTGGAAAATAAAGTTATTTTGATTGGATTTTTCACTAAATGTGAAAAATATTCTGATATTTTCAATATGATTTGTACCTTCAAAGAAATATCTTTCAGGGAAAAATATATTGAAGAAATAAATATTAATTGTGTTAGCTGTGATGGAAAAGAATGGTAGACTTGTAGTCACCAACTGGGAAATTTCATATTTTGATATAAAATGAAAATCATATGGGGCAACTTACCATATGTTAGTGATGTATTAAATAAAAAATGGAAATGAGCCTAAATTATAGTTCAAGTGGGTCAGATACTGTGATCAATTACTTTAGCTGTAACATAACTGAAATTTGTAGTCTTAGGATATTCCTAAATAATCTAGGTATTGCCGTTACAACTCTCAGAATGTATTCTTATACTATTTGGGGAGTATTTCTACTATATGGATTAATAAGTGGCTGATAGAAGAAGACTATTCATTTAGAGAGTCACCAGAATAGCTTTGATTTGAGCTCGGATGAAAGCATAACTTTTAAGTAAGTTTTTAGGTACTTAACATTTTTCTCCAGTTATTTTAGAAATGTACATTTGGCATTACATGTAGTACTGTAACATAGGTCAACATTTTTATTGTCTTCTTTATCAATTTTAGGAAAAGTAAAATCATTAGGCTGGAAGAGAGTTCCAGGGTTGACCTTTAATTAAAATCACTCAAGCAAACTGCCTTCTCTCAATCTGAAAAGTATATGAACAAGAAAATTCTACAAACTCCTAGTTTATCAATGACTTGGAGAATTTTCCCTTATTCCTAAACTGTACCCTTCCCAATATGATATAAACACACTTGACCTTGCTGTATCATTCATACTCATAAGTTCATTCTGCAAACATTTTGTTACTCTTTTCTGTATACCTAAGGATCTCTTAAGTTCTGTGAAGACACAGTAATAAAAGTAATAAGAATTTATATTGACATTTATATAACATTTTAAGGTTTGAAAAACACTTTACCTGCATATTCTCATTTGATTTTCAGTAAATCAGTAAAGAAGGTAGACAAAAATTATTATCCTTACTTTGTGAATGAGTTGCTCCAAGTAACGTAGGCAGAACTGAAACTCAGTCCTTCCCTTTCCAAATTCAGTGCTTTTGCAATTTCATCATAGCTGTTCAAATTTTAAATAATTAAGACACATAGATCTAACCAATGAAGAATTCCCGTGCATATAGTGTTAAAAATACTTGAACCAAATATGCAAGAGATTGGGAATGGGGGAGCAGAGATAATCGTGGTATGATGGAAAGAGCATTGTATTGGAAAGAAAACTAGAAGATTGAGGATGTTTGGATTCTAATGTTAGCTCTACTATTAGCTAGTTGTGAGAACTTGAAAAAGTCATTCAAACTCTCAATTTGCTGATATGTAAAATGGACAAGAGGATATTTAAGACAGCTTTAAGAGTCTCTGATGAGCTAGGTAGCATAGTAGAGAGCTGGGCTTGTGGTTAGGGAGACCTGAATTCAAATCCTATCTCAAACTCTTACTAGTTTTATGGTTCTGGGAAAGCTGCTTAAATTCTCTCACCTTCAGTTTCCTCATCTGTAAAATGATAATTATTATAATACTGGCTTCATAGAACTGTAAGGATCAAATGAGGTAACATGTAAAGGGCTTTGCAAGTATTAAAGTTCTCTACATGCTAGTTATTTTCATCATTACCAATCATTAAATAAGACTATTTTTTAACCTGTGATTTGATTGGTATAAGAAAGAAACTCATTCTGTCAGTGCAGATCTGCAATGATTCTGAAATTTAATAGTGTTAATGAGTAGACCAGGACACTAAGAGATTAAATGACTTGAAAAGAGCCATATAGTCAACACTGCTTGAACCTGGGATTTCTTGGCTTCAAGGATGGTTATTTATCCTCTTTGCCACAATGCCTCTTAATAAACCAATATAGATCCATAAATGCTGTGGGAAAACAGAGATCCTCTATAGTATGAAAGATAAAAACATAAATGTGAGAATTTTAATCTGTAGCAAGGTCCCCTGAAATACAGGCTACCAAGAAAGAAGGGGATATTCACGGAAATTTCAGTTGACTGGAGACAGAATATAGTACACTAGAAAATGTAGAAATATCAAAGGCTATTCTTTCTAGCCACCATTTAGTGACAAGGTAAGACTTGGCAGTTAGATTTATTGGGCTATTGGATTTTATGATTCTTGTCTAGAATACTATTTTTTTGCATTGTTTTTATCTAAATAAATCTTTCTCCTATTTTACATTACTCTTTTATATTATTGCTTACAGATAAAGAGTTCAGGAAGTATAATTTGCTCTGCCCTTGGGACATGCTACCATGCATGAAAACTTGGTCACTAAAAAGATGTAAGAAAAAATGTCTGTGTGCTCTGAAAAGTTAAGAAACATTAGAGAAAAAAAATAAGGGGAATCACAAATTTATTCCAACTGCTTCATTTTATAAGTGAAGAACTGTTTTCCATTTTCAAAAATTCTGATTTAAAAATCATCCTGTCCTTACACACACACACACACACACACACACACACACACACATATGCTTTCTATATACACAGTAAAACATACTATTATACATGAAACTCAAAAGCTCTGTTATGTACAGCTTGCATATCTTTTAATGTATATGTAAGTCTGTATATGTGAACTGCTCTTGTCAGATGTGTTTATGCAAATTAAATGTCTAAACACATAGAGAGGCAACTTAAAGGTAAGCATGGAAAGATATAACTGGAATCTTGCCCACTACTCACCAGGGGAGAGTGTGATTTCTGTCTTGAAGGAAACAACAGAAAAGAGCACGAGGTTGGCCATTCTGTCCTCTGAGAAAGAGTTGCCAGACTTGAATTACATCTACCTAGCCCTCTAAATTTTGCTGATGTAGAGAACAGATTTAGATTCAAAAATTTGCTTCCCTAGCCACTATCTCTTAAAAAGAGAAAACCCTACATTTACACCATCTTGATTTCTTTTCCCCAACCACTAGTTACACAAAACACCATCACAAATGATAGCTTGCAAGTAAATCCATACATCCAAGTAGATAACAAAGAGAAATCAGAGTTTCCTAGATTAGGAGATACAGGGAAATAGACAAGAATGAATGAGTTTTACATGACCAGTAAGATGGAAAATTAAACATTTTTTTTCAAATCCTCATGGCCTCTCAAACATGGGAATTTTACTCAATAGATAAATTTCAACTTCCTCAATGAACACCTAGAATCCTAACAAGGTAAGAATATTGCAAACTGACATAGAGAAAATTAATCTCCACTCCCTAATGTTCAAATTTTAGCACCCTCCTCCACCACTGCCCATTAATACTCTGTGGGTACACAAGTCAGTCCACAGGTTTAAGATTTTGCCTCCATTCTCCCTACTCTACCTTCCCCTCATTTCCAGTGCCACAGAATTACAAAAGATGTATCCTGACTGAGAAAGCATTGCTGTTTAGTAAAAAGAGATCCTCGATCCAGCATAAAGGAACCTGACTTTGCGCAAGGTGCAGAAATAGGTGCCAACTGGCAGCTCTATTGTTTACCACTGAGCTCCAAGTCATAAATTCAGGGTGATCAGAGAAGGGGAGCTGGTCCCAAGTGTGGCAATTCGGACCCTAGGCTGTGTATCAAGCAAAGGAAAATTTAGAAACAAATAGCCGTTGTGGCTCAGGCAACAGGAGGAGAGTACGGCCTCAGGTCCCACTTCTAGCCCACTCTGAGATCTCCAGAAAAAGAGCCAGAACAGGAATCCCATACTGATGAACTAACATAAAAATGTAGTCAGAAAGTATGCCAAAAGAATGAACAAACCAATAAGCAAAAAAAAGGATCTTACCATGAAAAACTATTAGAGCGATGGAGTGGGGGAAGAGGAGTGATACTCAAAACACAAATCCAAAAGAAGAGAATGGCTGAAAAATATTTACAAGTCCCAAAGGGAAATAGAACTTCGGCACTAACTGAAGTAGAATTCCTTAAAGAGATGAAGTGAGTTTTAAAAAACACACGAGTGTTATTTTTTAATAAATGAAATAAAAGTCCTGGAGGGGCAAACTGAAAAGAAGTGAGAGTTATGGGAGCATTGTAACAGAATTTAACAGCTTAGCACAAAGGGTACAAAACTTTGCCCAAACAACATATTCTATGAAAATTAGAATGGAAGTCAATAACTCCATAACACAACAAGAAATAATAAAACAAAGTGAAAAGATGGAGAACTGGGGAAATGTAAAATATCTCACAGCATAAACTTACCTGTAAAAGAAATTGAGGGGAGAAAATTTAAGAATCATTGGATTGAAACCCATATCTGAAAAGAGAACCTAGACATCATATTTTGAGAAATAACAAAAGAGGCTGCTCAGATTTCTTAGAACCAGAGAACTAAGTGGGGGGAAAGGAATCCACCAGTCTCCTCATAAAATGAATGCTAAAATGAAAATTCATAGGAAGATCAGAATCAAAATCCAGAACTTCCCAGTCAAAGCAAAAATAGTACAAGCAGACAGAGAGAAATAATTCAAGTATTAAGGAGCCACAGTCAGAATCACAAATGATTAAGCATCTACCAGAGTTTGAAAGGCAAAAAATGTAGCTTACAACCAAGAATAACTCACCTAGCAATATCAGGTATAATGCTAGACCTTTAAAATAGAGGATTTCCAAGCACTTGTGAGAGAAATTGACAGAGAGGAAAAAAAGTAACTGAAAGGAAAAAGTGGGGAAGAAGTAAACAACTTTATAATATTTATATATATTATATAAATAATATATAAGTATCAAATATTTATATATGAACTTTTATTAAAAAAAGAAAGAAAAAGGAAACAATGAGTTAAGCAAAACCGAGAAAAGCAAACAGGAGGGGAGGTTTCAGACTGAGTGAAATAACAGTGTTGACTTAAAGTAGATTAAGTGAAAATAATTACATAATTACTTGATAAGTATATAATAATTTTTTTGATATTTAATAAACTTGTATAATTATCATATAATATATAATAGATATATAAATAAAATAGTAAAAATAATAAAATAATTAAAGGGACAAAGTACTGTATTTATAAATAAATATTTGTATACTTATATATTATTTATATAATATATATAAATATTATAAAGTTGTTTACTTCTTCCCTACTTTTTTCTTTCGGTTACTTTTTTTCCTCTCTGTCAATTTCTCTCAGAAATGCTTGGAAATCCTCTATTTTAAAGGTCTAGCATTATACTTGATATTGGTAGGTGAGTTATTCTTGGTTGTAATGGGGGAAGGCAGAATTCTAATTTTAAAAAATTTTTAAAAATAAAAAATTTTTAAAAATTAAAAAAAAAATTAGATGCAATTGGAAAAAAATATAACTTGAAATGTGAATGGATTAGATATTTCAATAAAATGAAAAAGAGTGATTGAATGAGAAAACAAAACCCAGAATCTGTTGCTGACAAGAAACACAACTAGAAACAAATTCGTACATAAATAAAAATTAGAGAATGGAAAAATTAATATGCATAAAATGATGCATAAGAAAAAAGTAGGAGTTCCAATCATGCTATGAGACAAAGTAAAATATATGTGTGTGTATATATATAAACGTGTGCGTGCATATGAGTGTATATGTGTATGTGTGTATATATGTGTGTGTATATATGTACTCACATATATACATATACATACATATATATATATATATATATAATATGTGGATAAATAAACAAGGAAATTTCCAATGCTGAAAGGAACCAGAGATAACAAATAATATCATTATTAAATTTATATACGCCAAATGCTTTAGAATCCAAATTTATAAAGGCAAAATAAGACAGAGAGCAATACAAAAGAGACAGGAGATTTCAATGTCCCTCAGTTTGGGATATGTCTAACAGAATGATAAAAAAAAGACAAGTTGAGAACGAAACAGTATACTAGAGAAACCAGAGATAAAAGACTTATGGAATCTTCTAAAAGGTAGTGCCAAAGAATAAAAATATCTTTTAGCATCCCATGAAACTTTTCAAAAACTGACCACATATAGCATAGAGATATTGCAAACAATTGTGAAATGACAGAAATACTAAGCATATTCTTACAGACTATAATGTAATTATGGAAGACACAGACACAAACAGAGAAATAACAAAGAAATTCCAAGTAATCCATTAGCCAAAGAACAAACTATCAAAAAATTATGTGAAGCAAAATGATAATGATGAAACAACTGAAGAAAAATTTTGAGATGCACTTAAACCAATACTCAGGGGAAAAGCCATATTTCTACAAATATACAACAACAAAACTAAAAAGAGAATTTATGAACTGAACAGGCATTTTTAAAAATTAGAAAGCAAAAAAGTAAATGCACCAAATATAAGCACAAAAGAGGTGATATTAAAATTAGAGGGAAAATATGTAAACTGGAAACTTATAAAAACTAACAGAAATTACAAATAAAAGTTGGTTCTTTGAAAAACTGAAAAAGATGATAAACCATTAGCCAACCTGAATTTTTAAAGAGGTTGGAAAATCAAATCAACATAATAGCACATGAACACGGTTAATGCCCAACAAAACCAGGAAAAAAGTCAAAAAGAATGATCAAAACTCACTATGCAGTTATTTGCTAACAAAAGTGAGAGCAAAAATAATAGAAAAATGCTTTAAAAAACCTAATACGCCTAAACAAATCAATGAATAGAAATCTTAAAAAAAATAGTCTCAGAAGATATAGGGCTACCTGCAAAGGAATTGCCAAAAGAAAAACTAACTGGAGAATTCTATTAATTTTTAAAGGACAATTAGTACCAATACTATATAAATTATTCTTATATATTGAAAAAGAAAGCACCTTACTAGATTCCTTTTATGTGAAAAATATTGTCCTACTACCTAAACTGAGGAATGATAAAACACAAAAAGCGAACTATAAGTCAGTATCATTTAATGAATATTCATTCCAAAATTGTAAATAAAATCCTGTCAAACAGTCTAAAATATCAAGGGGAATTATAGCAAGAGGTAGGGATGAAGGAAAAATAGCACAACCAGACCTTATAAAGCAGGAGTCATCAAAACATCTGATATGGTTAAAAAGAGATAGGTAGATCGATGGAACTAAAACTATGAAGAGACAATTGGTAACAATGGAACTCAATAATCTGGTTTTCAATAAATCTAAACACATAAATTACTTAGGGAAATAGCTCCCTTTTTGATAAAAACTGGTGGGAAAATGGTCTGGCAAAAATTACGTTTGGACCAACATCTTACACCATATTCCATAATACTTTCTAAATGAATTCATTACCTTAAAACTAAAGATCAAAATTTTTAGAAGAGAAATAGATTATAGACCATTTACAACTATTCTGAATTAAACAGGAGACAGAGGTGATTACAGAAGATAGAAAAGATAACTGATTACATTAAACTAAAAAGTTTATTCCCAAACAAAATTAATGTACAATCAGAAGAAGGGATGCAATAGGATGTGGTAAAATCATTGCATCAAATTTCTCCAATAAGGCTTGGTATCCAAGTTACATTAACAAGTAATAATGTATTAATTAATACATTATTATATTATATACTATATAATATATGTGATATATAATATAGAAATACATTAATAAATTAACACATGTATATACATATATATATATAAGATACATACCCACACACCCATACCCATTCCCCCCCATAACACAGCCCCAAACCAGACCTATAGATAAGTGATCAAATGATATTAACAATCAGTTCTTAAAAGAATTAAAAATTATTAATAACATATGAATGAATTATCTATATCACTACCAATAAGGGAAATGAAGATAAACAGAACTTTGAAGTTTCATACTACACCTGAAAATTGGTAAAGAGGACAAAAAGTGACATTAATCATAATTGGAGAAGTTGTGGAAAGTTAGGTACTTGGTGGATTGTTATTGAAGTTTTAGATTAGCACAACCAGTTTGGAATCCCTAAGGAAGCAATGAAAAGAAGAGTCATCATATGCACCAAAATATTTATAACAGCATTTTTTTTGGTGATAGCAAAGAATTGTAAACAAATTAGATTCCCATGACTATTATAATTTTCATTGATGTATTTTTTATTTCTGTGGTTTGTTCTTTAACAAATTCTTTAGGATCAAATTATGTAGTTGCCAATGAATTCTTAATCTTTTCCCCAAAGGCTATTTATTGAGCATATTTTTATTGCACTATAGTCAGTAAAAGATGTGCTTAATATTTCTGCCTTTTTGCACCTGTTTATGAAGTTCTTATGCCCCAGAACATAGCTATATTTTTTACAGGTGCCATACTTACCTGAGAAATATGTAAACTCTTTTCTTGTCACATTTAGTATTAGCCCAAAGTCTAAGTTCTATTCAAATTTTTAACTTCTTTCTTGCTTATTTTTTTTTAGATTTGTCTAAAGCTAAGAGGAGTATAATGAAGTCCCCTCCTGTTATAGTTATCCTCTCCTATTATATTTTGTCCATTTCTCCCTGCAATTCACTTCACTTTTCTTTTTTATATTTAGATGTGATGGTATTCAATATATATGTTTTAAATAATGGTATCAATTTATTGTTTATGGTGCCTTTAGGCATAATATGACTTTCCTGCTTAACTCTTTTTTTATTATCTCTATTTTTAAGTGCAAATAGGGTCTGAAATCATAATTTCATTTTGTGGGTAAATTCATCCTTTTCATAGTTAGAGTTGCTAATTCTGCATTTCCATGCCAGATAAAGTAGCTTTGCTTTTTATTACTTTCTCATCTATAGTGCTATCACTCTTAAATCTCACTCCTATCCTTTTCTTTCCCAACTTATTTCCATGTTCAGAATAATATCTTTCTACACTAAACTGTTTCTGAGAATATTTAGGTGAGTGCATTCAACCTTCCTTTGTACAGATCAGATGAACATGAAGTTCATGGGAAGCTTATTTCTCCCTCCCTTTCCTCCATATTTAAATACTTTCATTTCATACTTTCTTATTTATATGTGATAGTAAGCTATTTTTTCCTTCCTTATCCTTTCTCCCTAAGTACATTTCCTCTCATTTTCTCAAGACCAAGAAAACAGAATAACTACCTTTAACCCTTCTGAATTTCTAACTTATCTAGCTTTATGACCCTAAAGACATTAGGAATCAGAGAAGACACTTGTTTCCACTACCCTAATTAAAATGTAAATGATTTATCATCATCCATTCCCTTCCAAATGATCAAAATTTTTTCTCTTGACTCCTATGTTTACATTTCAAGGTTTCTCCTCTGGGTTTTTTTTTGACCTTTTATCAGGAATACTTGAAAGTCACCTATTTCTTTAAGATCCTTTTTTTTTTTTGCTCTTGTAGGATTATATTCCATTTTTCCAGATATGTTATTCTTCATTGTAAACCTTTATCTTTTGGAATATTGTATTCCAAGATGACCTCTCCTTTAAGTGGTCACTGCCAAATCTTCTGTGATCCTGACTGCATTTCTTTGGTACTTGGATTTTTTCTTTTTTGACTGGTTGCAGTATTTTTATTTTGTCCTGGATGTTTTGGATTTTGGGTATGACATTCTTGGAAAGTTTTTATTTTAAGGATTTTTTATTTTTCATTATTTTATTTTTTACAGAGGTCATCTGTATTTTCTTTTCCTTGTGCCCTCTGACTCAAATACATCTGAGCAGTTTTAAACTATAATTTCTTAAAATTCAGCATACATTTCTGGAAAGCAGCTTGGAATTATGCTCCCCACAAAAACATTAAACTGTGCATATACTTTAATTCAGCAATACCACTACTAGATATATAACCCAAACAGACCAAATAAAAAGATAAAGGACCCATATAAATAAAAATATTTATAGAAGCTTTTTTTATGGTGACATTGGAAACTGAGGGGATGCCCAACAAATGGGGAATAGCTGAAAAAATCATTATTGTTAGATATCCTGGTAATTATTACTTCTTGTCTTGTTTTTTAGGCAAGTATTTTGTTAGTAGATACCTTATATTTTATTCTTTTTTTCAACTTTTTATTTTATTTTAATACTTCTTGTCTCACAGAGGCATTGATTTTTGGTTACTCATTTTAATTTTCAAGGAGTTTATTCTTACGTAATATTTACCACCCTCTTTTCTAGGCTATTCATTCTCTTTTTCTTTCCATCTATCCTAGCTGTTATTTCTGTCTCCTTACGTCTTGTATCTCTTGCTTCATTTCTTTCATGTATTTTTTTAATCTTTGTGGACAAGAGGTTATTGTCTCTTAAACTCCCCTCTGACTTGCCTAAATTATTCTTTTCTTGTGAGTTTGCCTGTTTGAACTCTTTCAGTCCAAGGTGTTTCTTCACTGTATACAACATTTTCTTCTGTCCACCCAATACTTCCATGGTTAGTTTCTAGGTTAGGGCATTACATATCTGGGTGTGACTCTGATCCCTTCTGTACTGCTAGATGATTTGGGTAAATCCTGCTTGGTCTTAGATTCGATGGCTGAGACCTAAGATCCACATCCTGCAGAAATTTCTGGGTTTTGGCTCAGACTCCTAATGGTCCCTCCATAGTCCTTAACCTTTTCTTGTCTTTATTCCTTTTTGTGACCCTTTCAGGACTCAACCAAATGTTGCTGATTGTGTGGTTAACAGGTCTCCTGCAAGAAAACAGGTACTACGCTTCCCAGGTACCGCTCTGGCTCTTTCTTCAGTTGTGTCTCCTCTGTGGCTTAGAAGTGTGTTGCCTGGGCAGAGGGCAGTCTAGATGCTGCTCTGGCTTTGTGTTCAATAGTTTTTCCAGGATGTACAACATGGGTTCTCAGTTTGACATAATCAAGTCTTAGCTAGTCTGACCTATTTTCCTACCTTTCCATGAACGTTGGCTGTATAGGTGGTAGGCCATTATCTAAACCCTCATCTAGTCCTGTCTTCTGAGTATGCTCAGGGGGCAGGCCCTGGGTTCTAGTCTGGTCCTGTCTCCTGCTGTAAAGGATAACACTGTTAAAATAGCTCATTTAATCCTTCTGGCAATATGATGACCCCTAAAGTTCACTTATTTCCTTCCTCTGCAACATTAGGGAGTATATTTTAGACAAGAAGACTACAATCAGCCCTCAATTAATAAAATTCCTAAATTCAATCTTTAGTTAAGCCCTGGCCTCTTTGTGGATGAGGCAAGATTTAGGTTTCTGGAAACATTTGGGTAAAAAAACAGCAGATTGTAGTAGAGGCTCTCTAAACACAGGCACCAGGAGGAAAAGCTGGGGAAAGAGCAAATCTTTAGGAACTTCCCTCACGCCTTGAGAAAATGGGAACTAGTGGCATCAGCCTTAGTCTTGTGCTCCAAGAGGCTCACAGGACCAATGGCTGTACTTGATACCTCTACTTTCAGACACACTATGTCTCTCCTCCCTTTTCTTTTTCCATTTTCTGACTAAGGCTGTCAACTCTTTCCAGCTCAGCTCTTGTAACTCAGCACTATCCTCTTTGCTCTCAGACCTTCAGATTTTCCATCTCAATCTGAGATCGCTCCTCTTTTTATAGGAATTCTCAGGGCATGACCACATCTCTCAACAACGGCTTTGATTGATGTTAGGAGGTGTACAGTCCTAGCTCATGTTCAGTTATGGTTGATTGGTTGGCCTTCTCTCTACTCTGGCTTCTCTCTCCTTAGAGCTTTCCCAGGCTTCTGATGAATGGTAGAGTTTAAAGTTATTTCTCTTAGGTTTTCTACGTCATAGTTTCTTCTGGTGCATAGTTTGAATGAAGAATATGAATAGATCTAGGACACTGCCATATCTCCACAATTCTTCTACAAATGACAGAGCTGAGTCTCAGAAATTAGAAGTGAATTACTCAAAGTCACACAAGAACTAAGTCGCAGAGCTGAGATATGAACCCAGCTTCTTGGACTCCAAAGCCCAAGTGCTTGTTCTGCTAATACACATTGTCTGTTAAAGGCTGAATTTCCAATTTTACTCAATATAGTGTTTTATACACATTAATGCTTAATGAGAAATAAATCTCAAATATGATAGCTAAAAGGTAAAATATTACCCCCTCAATCTTCTAGTTTTGAAAAACTCCATTGTTTGAAGGCATGGTTTACTTTTCATACTTCAATGTCTCTTTGAAAAGGAATTCTTTTTTGGACTATATTGCAGTCATTTTTCAGTATTTTTTTCAGTCATGTACAACTCTTCATGACCCTGGTGCAAGCTGTGGTTGCCGGGGACACTGAGATGCAAGGGCAAAGGGTGTGGGGCTGCCTTGAAAGAATTCAACCACTCAAGCCTTCTTTCAGAGATAAGGTTTATTGTGTCACCAATAAAGCAAGTGAGCAGGATTTTAAGAATCTGTGCAATTTGATGGGGGCAAGATGGACACTTTTATACAGAAAGACTGGGAAGATCTGGAAGGGTTTAAGGAGTGGAAAATACTCTGGGATGGGGCCAGGTGCAGACAATGGGGGCCTCAATGAAAAGCAAAGAATTGTCAACTGGGATGAGTGATGCATCGGGAGAAAACCAGGGACTAGACCATGTGGGAAAATCCAGGAACTTTTCCTTTTTGGAGTCCAGATCCTAAAGATATGGTCTTCTCCTGTTAGGAGTTCAGATTCCCTCCTCATCACCTCCATTTGGGTTTTTTTTGGCAAAAATACTAGAATGGTTTGCCATTTCCTTCTCCAGTTCATTTTACAGATGAGGGAACTGGGGAAAAGAGGGTGAAGTGACTTGCCCAGGGTCACACAACAAGCTAGTAAGTGTCTGAGACCACATTTGAACTCAAGAAGATGAGTCTTCCTGTCTCTAGGCCTGGCCTTCTATCCACTGCACTGCCTAGAGTATAGACTATATGTATGAGTTCAATTCGAAAATAAGAAAATTGAAATACAATTTGAATTATAAATAATGACAAAAATTTGACCCCTTGCCATAAACACACACACACACAGTCACAAATGTAAATAAATATTTTCCACATAAAAAACTTGTACATAAAAACCTGCATTTTTATGCTTTATTTTCCTCTCTCCTCCTAGATATCTATTCCCTAGCCACACCCTTTTACTGGTTCAGCTTTAAGATACCTCTTGGTAGAGCTTACAAAATTGGGTGGGTCAAGTCACTCCCACCCTATCCCATACCAAAACATTATGCTTTATAGCCTTTGTAGCCCTGTATGTTGAGTGATGCTCTCACCTTTTCTGCCATGCAGGTCAAGCTACTTTTCCTTAAAAGATTTTGAGATGGTCCTCAGACTAGTGACATCATTTCCTCTTTGTCTGGGTTCAAGGCAATCAGAGTCGCTGGATGGATCAGGATGGGAGCTTAACTCAGTTGAATCAGTCCAGGGGGTTCCCAAATGATTTTGCTGAATATCCTTCTCTTCCTTTTGTTAAATGCTGAATGACCTAAAGGCAACTCATTTTGTTCCAGTACTGAGACTAAATTAAAAGGGGACTGGCCTGAGTCAGGCAGGCTTAGCCAAAAACAGTCTTGAAGAATTGGAAAACAAATGAATTCACTGAAGTGGAGGATGAGCAGTTCCGAGGAACATGAGCCTGGATTAATCTTTTATGTTTCTAGTGGCACTTTTGGTAGTGCTGCTGAGGTTGCTGACCCCAAAATACTGACACACCAGGTCCTGCCTGAATGAATTCTACTCAAGCCTTCTTTCAGCCAAGATAAAACAAAGTTTATTAAAGATTCACCATATTGGGAAGACTCTTAAGGAGCCTAAGTATTTGTGACACTTGCATTGACAAGAGAGTTAGATTGAATCTGAGTGCCTTCATGGAGGCAAGATGGAGTTTATATACAGAAAGATGGTGGGAAGAATCTTGGGGTGGGCAAATAACCTGGGGTGATGGGAGGAGGGGTTTAGGGAGGGTCTTGAGAAGGAGTCTAACTAAGCAGGATCTTGATGGGACTGGGGTGACGAAGTCAGAATCAAGAGAATTGGATTTTCTTGGGAATCAAGGGTGGGAAGCAGCTGAAGGCAATCAGGAGGTAACAGACAATGGAGGGCTAAGCTAGGTAAAGGGTATTTTGATAGGATCAAAGATGGGAAGTAGCTGGAGGCAATTGGACAAAGTGGTAAGGAAAGGCTTATGAAATCTGGTGAATGTCAGATCAAGTGGAAAAATTCAAGGAGAGTTCAAGGAGATTCCCAGAGCCTGTACCCCATCTGTACCTCTAGAAAAGATGATTGTTTACCATAAAATTCCTCTGAATCTGAATCTAAGCTATTCTAATCTGAAGATTGAAGTGGACATTATTCCTCCCTGGGCCCCTAGGTTGAAAGATATCTGTTAGGTTGCTGGGCAGGGTTGGATAACTTGCCTAGCAACAGGCTTTTGTTGGGCCCCTATCAAAACATTATTCCCCCCCCTGGGTTGTGAAATATCTGTTGAGTTGCTAACAGCTATTTTCCTGTTGAGTCCCCTTGCATGGCAACAATTGCCCGCCCCCCTCGTTGCCAGAACTGTTCATGTTAGACCCCTTTGCCAGGCAACTACCTTCTGCTGGGCACCCCCTCCCTGACAACCACTTTTTGTTGGGTACCCCCTTCCTGATAACCATCCTCTGATTGGGTCCCTTTCCTGACACCTACTTTCTGTTGGGGTCCCTTGCCTAACAGCACCCTGACAACCACTTTCAGAACTATGTTTGTTGTAGAAACCGCAAGGCTGTACCGAGAAGCGCCAAAATGCTTAAAATGCACACACCCACCTTAGTTCCGGGCTGTCTCCTCTGGGTTTTTCCCATGAGGCAGCTGCCAGCCTGGCTAATAAAGACACTCTGGAAATTCCCAATTGACTCTTGCCTGTGCATTACTTACTCCATCCATTTCAAAGATTAGAGAGGAAATTCTCTATGGTCTAGAAAAAACAATGCAAATAATATCTATATCCTTAAAGAATGTGCCTTAAAGATAACTACAGTAAACTATGTTTTAGGTGCTCCAGCTTTGTTGGGCATCGGAGGCTGGTAATTTAAGCTTTCTACAAGTTCTTCTAAGGGATTTCTTTAGAATTCAGTTTACCCTGAAAATATCCTGGAGAGAATGAAATTTGGGGGAGAGGAGAAAGATATTTTCCTCTCATTAGAAAAGGACAAATTCAGGCAAATATAGCTTTGTCCTTGCTGAGATTATTGCTAATGACCATCAGAAAATTGCCTGGGGAAGGAGGTGGATGAGTGGGGAGGCTTCTAGAAAAAGGCCCTTTTTAATTCTAAGGGAATCATAATGATATGAAGTTTTTGGTTTTGAATGGCTTTTTACAAATAACAATGAAGCTGAACCAGTAGTCCTAAATCCTATAATTGTATATGATCAAGGCCAGCTTTTGAGTGCAGGGCTTGAGGGACCCCAACAGAGAAAATGCAAGCCAAGGCAGAACCCTGGAATTTTAGGGTTGAATAACAGTGCTCTAAAGAAATGTTTGTTTTAATTTGGAAGTTGAAAGGCTAACCACAGTTTTGCACATGGCTTTGTTGTGATTCGAGGCACTTAAGAAGCCAATGTTCAATTCTGCCCAGGCAGCCAGGGATATTTCTGGAAGTGGGATGGCAGACAAATTCACTAAGTGCACCTCATTTAAATAGCTAAGGACAGGTTGGCGTACTGAATCAGTTTAATAAGTTTCCATTCTCAGACCTGAACTATGAATTGTAATTCTTTCTTTTTTCTAGAGTTTCTATTGAAAGGCCCCTAAAGAGAACAAAATTCCAGCCAACAAGCATGTCCCAACCCTGGCAGAAATGGTTGCAACTTACATATGGGCAGTAGAGCACATGTAATGTCCTAGAAGAGTTTTGGACCATGTAGCAATTTGTGCTTTGTGTCTTTCCCAAACCTAAGAAGGACTCCAGCAACAGTATCACCCACAGCATTCCTGCTAATCAAGGGAGGGTAATGGCAATGCATGCCTTCAACAACTGTCTACACAAGGGGCTGTCATAGTGAGCGCCTAAGAGCAGTCACAACAGTAGTGATATAGTACTGCTCAGGCCTGTGGCAACGCTACCCTAGGAGTGGGTAGCAGAGGCTAAGTGGTAGCTGTTATGCTGTCCCAGCACAAGGGTAGCAGTTGAACTTGACAGAGAGGGCAGGGGACACAAACATGGGCACCAGCAGCAGTAGTCAGTGATCCGAGACATGGGCTCTAGTGGCGGGAGAATGGATTAGTTCTCAGAGGCAGGGGCAGCCCAGTGGGAGAAAAATGGGCACTGGCACGTGCAGTGGCCAAAGGCAGGTTTACTATAAGGTGAAACTGATCAGCTACTCCACAAGTGACGGCAGTAAAACACCCAGGGATCATTGTGGAAATCCTCCCTAGGGAGGACTTGGAGGATCAGGAGGTGGCATGGATGGTAGGGAGATTGCTTCCTGGTAACAAGAGGCAGGTTGCCATAAATCTTCCCCAGAAGAAGGGAGCATGTCGCTTATATGACATCCACAGGGGCTAGGCGAGGAGGGAGGAGTGCTGGCTACTAGTCAGGAAACATGAGGTGGATGAAAGTTCAAGGTGATTCTCCCATATCAATGATAAAGATCAGGAACCATGCAGGAAGTATCATCCTCTTTACTATGGTGTTGTTCCTGATTATAGTCTAGAAAGAAAACACATTTAGAGATGCTCAGCGAACTGCAAAGATTTGGCATCTCCTGCTACATAGATCTGATCATTTAGACTTAGGACCTAGTTGTCTCTGGGACTTTCCCAGATTCAGTCCTCCTTCTAGGGAGAGAGTTATGTTATATTTTTGTTTTTTTATGTTTCTGGAGTTTGTTTTTTTCTTTCCCCTTTAATGCTGCCTGTATCTTCTTCAGTACTGGAGGTCAGGGTTGTCTAGTAATAGTCCTAAAGGCATTTAAGTGGTGGATGATAGTTTAGAAGATTTTAGGAACCTTCCCACTCTGGGATAGAGTGTGGTAGGAGCAATATCCTAACCCCTGCCTCAATGCAGATTAGGCTAGTTTTTCCTTAAAATGTATTAAGATGTGCTTAGTATGATTGAGAGTTCCTTATAGTAAGGCCTGGTCAGTTTCCCTTAATTTAGCACAGGTTATTAGAATTTGACTATAGTTAATATATGAGACAGTTTCCAGTGATTCCTATGCTCCACTAATCTATGACAGTGTGTAAGTGACTTCTAGGTTCCACTTTGCAATCTTATTTCTTATTATTGTTACCTTATACTAACTGCTTATAAATTTATTTACTATACTGACTTTCAGAAGAGGATGGTTGAGGGACCAGAGCAAAACATAATATTAATACTTAAACAAAATTGAAAAGGTACCTTTCTTTAAGGAGTTTAAATTCTGTCTTATGAAGCAACTTATAAACAATATGTGGTTTTCTAGTTATTTCAGTTGTGTATGACGCTTTGTGACCCCATTTGAGGTTTTCTTGACAAAGTTTCTGGAGTGGTTTGCCATTTCCTTCTCCAGTTTATTTTACAGATTAGGAAACTGAGGCAAACAGGGTTAAGTAACTTGCCCAGGATCATACAGTCAGTAGATGTTGGAAACAAGGAAGTTCTGAAATGGACGGAATTAATAAGTCACAGGCAAAATTAATTGAAAATTTCAAGAGCGTCATTTATTAGCCAGGCTGGAGGCTGCCTCATGTAGAGACCCAGAGGAGATAGCCCCGAACTGAGGTGGGTGAGTGCATTTTAAGCATTTTGGCGCTACTTGGGTCCACAACAAACAGAGTTTTGACAGAGCAAGAGGAGGGGCTTGCTGCTAGGCAAGAACCCCCAAACAGAAGGTGGTTGTCAGGGGGCTACTAGGCAAAGGACCCCAACAAAGGAGAGGTGCCAGGAGAGGTAGCCAATCACAGACTGCTTGTCATAGTTGTCTGGAAGGGGGCGGTGCTCAGCAGAAGGTGGTTACCTGGTAATGGGGGTCTAACATTAGGTGGGGCACAGGTGGTTACCATGCAAATGGACTAAACAAGAGATGACTGTTAACAATTCATCAGATATTAAATCAAAGGGGAATAACATTTTGACAGGGGTCTAAACAAGAAACCTGTTGCTAGGCAGATTATCCAACCCTGCCCAGTAACCTAACAGATATCTCTCAGCCTAGGGGCCAGGGAGGAATAATGTCCATTTTAGTTCTGTTTCCAAGAGTTGTGACCTAGTACAGTCAGGCAGATGTCAGAAGCTTGTGCACAGGCTTAGTGAGCTCTTTGAGGGAAAGCCTACCAGAAAGGAGAACATGAAGTCACATGGCCAGGGGACAGTGGGGCTCTGAGTCCAAAATTCAGAACAGCATAAGAAGCTTCCATTGATCTGAACAAGTTGTATTCTTCCTGTAGCCTTACAGGAAGCTACCCATTCATAATGAACTTAGAAGGCACTCTCTCCTCTGAGCTCTATTTTAATAAATTTTCCTTGATACTATTTTGTGTGTCAAGTGTGTCTCTAACAATTTGGTGTTCAATATGGGACTTGACTCATTGATTTGAGGTGTCGAGATAAAACACAGGGACAGCACTCCTGTAAAATAACTTTTTTATAGTCCCTGTAAGTTAAATCTACTCCAGTTCAAGCATGCAATGTTGGACCATGGGAAGGGAGTTCAGAGAAATTGGGGAGGAAACTTGCTGGCTCACCAGGAAAGCCAGTATAGTGGGTAAAGATCGGGCTACCCTGGGAACTTGCACTCTGGGTCAGTCTTTTACTGATGGACTGAAGCTGGGCATGGCAAACTCTTCGTTGGTCATATCCCTGTCCACAAGTTTCCTGGTTGGCCCTAAACTAATAAGTGAACTCGGACAGAGTCCCAGTAATTTGAGTAAGGGCAGGGAGGAGAGCCCCTGGGGATGTTGGGATGAGGCTTCCAGGTGAAAAGGACTATGTTGGTTGCTGGGGTCCAGGGATTTTAGTCTCAGCAACGACCGGCATTTTCCTAACTCATCTAGTGTTGTAGGAGATAGACAAATGATCTCTAGGTTCTTGTTTGTCCCAGAAGCTGGAGTAAACCTATTAGGGAGGAAATTCATCCTTAAAATTGACCAGAAATCACAAGTTTTTGAACAGGTCTGAATTCAAATTTGAAATTGATGTACACTACTCTCTAATGCTTTGTTAAATTCTTGTCTCTGTGTGTGTTTGTGAAGTGTTTCATAATGGTGTTAACAGAGAGTTGAAAACACTTTTTAAAAAAATCTTTCTGTACTCTAAACTCGGGTCAAGTTTTTGAATGTGAAAAGAAAGATCCCTCAGATTGCTTTTTGCAGAGTATTCAACTTTAAAAAAATATGACTCTCTTGATAAGTTAAATTGTTAGGCTTTTAGCTTTTGAGGTTTCTTTTTTTTTTTTTGAAGGAGCAGAGAAGGCCTGAAATAGATTGGTGAGTATTTGGTTTATTTGAAATGTAAGGGGAGAAAGATGTGAGTGGAACAGTAGATCATCCATGTGCTTTTTACTGGGGGAAGTTACCCACTGTCCAACCTCCAATCTGATTCAAAAGCTAGAATGGGACTGGGAAAGCTCCTTGTCTGGTGAGCCTTGGAGGTGGGAAAGGAGGGAGAAGATACAATTTGAGCTCTTTTTTTTTAAAGCCAAAGAATAGCAAAGTTGGCTTTTAAGGAGCCTAAACATTTGTAATGCTTGCATTCACAAGCAGGCCAGACAGAATCTCAGCTAGACAGGGTCTGAGCTGAATTGAATCTGAGTGCCTTCATGGAGGCAAGATGGAACTAAATACAGAAAAAGACTATAGAAGGGATCTGGGGGTGATCTAGGGTGATGGGAGGAGGGTTTTAGGGAGGGTTTTGAGGAATCAAGACTGGTCAAGGGTTGGAAACAGCTAGAGGCAATCAGGAGATATGAGACAATGGAGGGTTTGGGTGGGAAGCAGGTGTGGCAATCAAGCAGTAACAGGTAATGGCCACAGATTCAAGTAGGAAAAGCCAGGTTAAGTGGGGAGATTCAACGAGAATTCAAAGGAAGTTCCCAGAGTCTGAACCCCATCATTCCCACCTCAAACAGATTGGACCCAAATTCTTTTGGGGTAAAGGGCAAAGGTCTCAGCTTCTGAAACTGTTTCCTGCTGGCAAGGGGCATGGAGCTATCCTTGCCTTGATGGGTCCTGTTCAAGGGGTCAGACTTCAGAACCTGAGTGGTGCCAGGTCCAGTGGGCTGGAGACTTTGAATTCATTTGGAGGTTGGTATATAGCCTGGGCTGTCATCTGGAAGTTGATGGCTTGCACTCTGGAAAAGACAAACGTGGCAAGGAGGTTAGACAAACGCACACCAAACAGGCACAAAAGTAATATAAAGAAAAGACAATTTCCCTGGCATAAAAGATAATTTCTCTGGAGAGAATCAAAGAGGACCATAGCAAGGCCAAAACATAGAAGGGCATGTTTGATAGGGGAGTTTTTTGCTGTCAGATATCCCCTTTCTTTCCAGATTGCTCCATAGGCATGTAGAATGAGGAAAATATATTTTGAGTAAAAAAAACATCAACTGGCCTGGGGTCAGGTCCTAAGGAATGGGTTAAGACTCCCAAAGCTTGTCCTCTCCTTTCATCAACCTACAGAGTGAAAGGTTTTCCCAGATTGGGTAGGCCTAGTGCTGGGGTGGTGGTCAAATTTGTTTTTAGAGTCTCAAAAGCTTTAGCCTGGTCTAAGTCAGTGCCCTGAGTAGGGTCATAAAGGGTTTAGCAATAAAACCAAAATTAGGAATCCAGAGTCTACAAAATTCATCCATGCCTAAAAACACTCGAACTTGTCTCTTAGTGGATGGAACAGGGATAGACAGGATTGTCCTTCTTCTCTCAGAGGTTAAGGAGTGAGAGGTGGGTGTGAGTTCATGGCCCAGATACCTTATGGACTGCCATGCTTTCTGGACTTTGTTCAAAGAGACCCTATAGCCTCAAATGCCCAAGAAATTAAGGGCTTCTGTGGCAGTAACCAAAGAACCTGCCTGGGTGGGGCTACAAATAAGAATATCGTGCACATGCTGAATTAAACTACTGCCTGCTAGTTTCAGGTGCCTTAAATCCCTTCCCAAAGTCTGGCCAAAGAAATGAGGGTTATCTCAAAAGCTTTGGGTCAAGACTGTCCATGTTAGCTAATATGGACTTGATTCCCCAGGAAAAGTACATTCAAAAGCAAAAATAAGTTGTGAGTATTCTCCATTAGGCTTTTTTTGCAGGAAAGACTGCAGTGTTGCATGGAGATTGACAAAAGACAAGGATTTTATACTTAAGGAATTTTTCAATTAAAGGTTGTAGTTCTTACCAGGTCTCAGGCTTAATCAGATACTGGCTGAGATGGGGGAGCACTTCAGGGTCTGGGAGGCTAACAAAGGCTGGGGTGGCAGAAGTAGCTTGCCCTGGAATTCCCAGGTCCCAAACAGTAGGTTCAACTGTCTCCCACACTCTCAAGCAAACGTGGGGAGGTTTAGTGAACAGAAGGAAAAAGGAGATGGGAAGATTAACTAGAGAAACTTGACTCTCCAATTTCACCATCAGGTCCCTTTCCACCAAGGGGGCAGGGCTAGAGAAGAGCATAAGGAAGGAGTGTTTAAACAACAGATCTTCAAGTAGGCTGAGGAGGGGGTTTTCTGGAGACATTCCTTAGTTTCCCCTTCAATGCCTATGACCTGAGGGTTCAAGGGGCAGGTACCATTAGAGTAACTGGTTAAAGCAGAGAATTTAGCCATGTTAAAGTGGGTCACCTTACCTTCAGTCTTCGTTTTTGCCCAGAGCTTGGCGAGAAAGGTGGAGAAAGTGGGAGCACTGCCAGCACCCAGGCTTTCCTGTTGGTCCAAGTCTTGAGAAGACTAGAGGACAAGGTACTGGGGGTGGCTCCACCACTCTTCCAACCTGAAGGACAATCTTTCTTCCAATGTCCCTCCTGGTCACATGGGCACAGTACCACAGACACTGGCTCCGGGGGCTCCTTCCGGGGGCACTCCCTGAAGGGGCACTCCTTGGACTAGTAACCCTCTTTGTGGCATCTAAAGCAGATTTCCACACTGCCCAAGTAACTGGGCTTCCTCCAAGGGAGCACCCTGGAGGGGTCTTTTCCTGGCCATGGCAGCAGCCAAGAATTGAGCATGCTCCGTGGCCCTGACCCTTCTCCTTAGTTTTCTTTCCTCTGCTGCAATGAGGCTTCTCTTATTAAAGACTCCGAAGACCATCTCCAGTAATTGGGCCTGAGGTGTTTGGGGTCCTTTTGCCAATTCCTGGAGTTTCCTCCTGAAATGGATGGACATTTCGAATAAATTTATTTTTTATTTATTTATTAATATTATTTATTATTTATATTATTATATTATATATATATTATTTATTGTTTATATTATTAATTAATTAATATCATTTATTAGTATTATTTATTCGAATAAATGATAGGCAAAATCAATTAGGAATTTTGAGAGCATCATTTATTAGCCAGGCTGGCAGCTGCCTCATGGAGAGACCCAGAGGAGACAGCCCTGAACTGAGGTGGGTGAGTGCATTTTAAGCATTTTGGTGCTACTCGGTGCAGCCTTGTGGTTTCCATAACAAACAGAGTTCTGACAGAGCAAGAGGGGGCGGGGCTTGTTGTTAGGCAAGAGCCCCCAAAACAGAGGGGGTTGTCAGGGTGCTACTAGGCAAAGGACCCCAACAGAAAACAGGTGCCAGGAGAGGTACCCAACCAAAGACTGGTTGTCATAGTTGTCAGGAAGCAGGGGGGGGGGTGCTCAGCAGAAAGTGGTTACCTGGCAATGGGGGTCTAACATTAGGGAGGTATTGGTTGTTACCATGCAAATGGACTAAACAAGAAATAACTGTTAACAATTCATCAGATATTTCACAACCCAAAGGGGAATAACATTTTGACAGGGGCCCAACAAAAAAAAACTGTTACTAGGCAAGTTATCCAACCCTGCCCAGTAACCCAACAGATATTGCTCAACCTAAGGGCCCAGGGAGGAATAATGTCCACTTCACTCCCCCCTTTTCATATAACTAATTCAAACTGGGGACTCATCAGAGTCCAAAGGGGAATAAGCCAGATGCAAAGCAAACAGTCTAACAGATTGGAGGCGATCCCTAATGTACTTAAAGGCACAGTTCACAATGCAAGGGGCTATTAGTAGACCAAGGCACAGGAGGGCCAGGGGTCCCGTTATGGTGGACACCAGAATAGTTAACCAGGATGACCAGTTGAACAAGGACTGGAACCATGTCATGGAGTTGAAGTGGACATTATTCCTCCCTGGGCCCCTAGGTTGAGAGATATCTGTTAGGTTACTGGGCAGGGTTGGATAACTTGCCTAGTAACAGTTTTTTTTGTTGGGCCCCTGTCAAAATGTTATTCCCCTTTGGTTTGTGATTGGAAAATTTCACTCCTACCTGAATTCAGAGTCAAAAGATGTTTTACTCATTGTCAGCAGTTACTCTGAGTGCTTTTTACCAGTGAGGACTGCGACCATATCCTCCTGGAAGCCCAAAAGGGCATCTTGGAACCAGATGGCCACGCCTCCTCTGACCCTGCCTGTCTTAACTGCCTACTCCCTGGAACCCATCCCAGCCGAGACCCCAACGATGACCAAGTTAAGGAGGCTCTCGACAGGTATCGCCAGTTGCTTTTGCGAGGGCTTAGAGCTGCGGCTAGAAAGCCCACAAATTCTAAGGTTAGTGAAATTAGGCAAGGCAAGGATGAGACTCCCTCTGCATATCTCAAAAGATTGATGGAGGCATACAGATTATACACCCCTATTGATCTGGAGGATCCAAACAACCAGAGGGCCATAGTAATTGACTTTGTTTCCAATTATGCCCCTGACATTTGTAAAGTCTCCAGAACAGTGGTTGTGGCTGTAGCTGAAGCTTCCCCAGGAGTCGAGGGTGACACTCTCTGTGGGGAGTGGGGGGGTGGGGGTTTCATCTGCAGCCTTGGTCTTGAAGAAACCCCCAGGCCTGTTGTCTCACTCTTCCATCTCAGTTCAGAGGGCCACTGGCCAAGTTAGGAATGTTCCTGTAACCACAGCAAGGGACGTCCACCTAGGCAAGGGCCTGGTTTCTCATTCTTTCCTGGTCATGCCTGATTGCCCATATCCTTTATTGGGCTGAGACTTCCTTCATAAACTGCAGGCTGTCATTTCATTCTCTAGCCCTTCCCCTTCTCTGGAATTTGAGTCTCTACCCCAGCTGGTGGCATCCTGCCCCCTCTTGGAAGAACCAGCCAGATGCCCCTTCACCTACATTGTCAGAATTTTGGCAGGAAGTTCCTGGCATATGGGCTGAAACCCATCCTTTTGGTTTGACAAGGCACCAGCCCCTGAGGTAGTTCTGCCTCCTGCAATTGCTGTGCCCGGTCAGACAGTATCCCTTGGCACGGCCAGCTAACACTCTGCTCTTGCCTGTTTGTCGGCCTGGGTTCTGGGGATCTCCATCCAGCTCCAGACCTCCATGAAGTGAACAGCTGGGTAGAAGCCCACCATCCTATGGTTCCTACCCACACACCCTTCTCTCCTCTCTGGGCCCTTCTTTAATCTGGTCCACAGTCCTGAGCTGGGAAGATGCTTTCGCTACTGTTCATGTGCATGACTATGTGTATCAACAAAAGGGTTTGTTGACTTTGGCGGGAAAAGGGGTGAGGAACCAGCATCAAACACAAGATCTGTTGGATGCAGTCTGGCTACCTAAAGAAGTTGCTGTCATATGGCCCAGTTTTTGTGTCTCAAGGTGTGCAAGCTCTTTCAAAAGCTATCAGGGTTAGGTGGAAACTACACTGTGCCTATAGGCCCCAGAGTTCAGGTCAGGTAGAAAGGATGAATAGGACCCTGAAGGAACATATTGCTAAGCTTAAGTTTGAAACTGGCGAGACCTGGGTGAGGCTCCTTCCTTTTGCTCTGCTTCGGGCTAGGTCTCTGTCTCTGTCTCTGTCTCTCTCTCTCTCTCTCTCTCTCTCTCTCTCTCTCTCTCTCTCTCTCTGTCCCCACTTCGAAATCGTGTTTGGAGTAGCCCCCCCCCCCAGTTGTTCTGCGAGTTGTCTTATTCTGAGTGTTGGCTTCCTGACTTTTCTAATGTTGTCTTCCTCAAGTCCTTACAGGCTCTGCGCGAGGTCCAGAGTGCCCTCAAACCCCGGGCCCTTTCAAGTGATCCTGTCAAGTCCATCAGCGGTTAAGGTCGCAGGATGCAAGGTATAGATACATCATTCACACATCAAGCCAGTAGCATCACCGTCTGCCCAATGGACAGCACATCTGGCTGGAAACCTCAGGCCCCATCTTAGATCGTTCTGTTCTCCCTCCTTTTGTTTCTCTTCTTTCCTACAGGCGCTCCAGGACCCATCAACCCATCCCTCACTTGTGGACTCTAAGTAAGACTGGCGATGGGACAGTTATTGCTCGGAATTCCTCCTTTGTGGCTGTCAGTTTTCACTTCGATCTGTGTGCCCTCATTGGCCTCTTCACCCATCTGTCAGGATATGGGTGTGGGACTCTGGTTCATGTCCTGCCTCAGCTTTATTTGTATTCTGAGCCTGAAGCCTGGAAACACTTCAACCTACGAGGATGTGTTCCCAGGGCTGCTCCTATCCTGATTCCCATTCTAGCAGGATTGGGTATAGCTGGTTCAACAGCCGTGAGCGCAGCTGCCCTAGTCACGGGCAACAGCCATTTCAATGCTCTTAGTGCCGGCATAGACCAAGACATTAGAGATTTAGAGTCCCAAATCTCGCATCTAGAGTATGCTTTAGATTCTCTAGCCAAGGTAGCTCTGTAAAACCAGAGGGGTCTAGACCTTCTGCTCCTAAAACAGTGTAGCCTCTCCATGGCTCTGGGAGAGACCTGTTGTTTTTTATGCAAACCACTCTGGGGTGGTCCGAGAGTCTCTCACCATGGTCTGCAGGCATTGGGAAGAACGGGAGTCAATTTGACAAGACCCCTAATGTCTAGGGCAGACTCATTAATAAAATGTGTGCTAAGGATTGCTGCCCCTCCTGTGGAGTCAGGATCCAAATTTGTCTGCTTTTTAATAACTTCTACTAGCCAGTTTTGAAAAAGGGCAGGGTTTTCCTTTTCTCCCTGAGTAATTTCCCTAATTTTTCAAAAATTTACTTGTTTTTGGAATGCAGTTTTTAGGTCTTCTAACAGGCAAATTACCATGAGATCTCTCTTTCCTCTATCCTCACTCTTTTGATAATCCCATCCTAGGTCACTAGTGGGAGCAGCAACTGCTCTTGGGGGGTATTTTATGGGATCATTACTAGCCATAGGATCCCCAAACTTTAGGCGTGTTCCCAAATTCTCCCCTTCTCCTCAGTGATACAACAGGCAGAGAAAAAAATATGCAGATCCTTCTAAGAAAATTCAAATTGTAGGGATATGTTCCTAAAACCCTCAGTAAAACTAATGAAGTCTTCTGAGTATCTCCCCAGTTTCTCTTTAACCTGAATGAGACACAGAGCATGAACTTCCCTCAAGGGAAAAAACTTTGAAGGTGCTGTGGGGGTAGGGGCTTAGAGAGATAAGAAATCCCAGTTTTCATGAGGAAGGGACTGGGGAATGCTGACTTAACTGGTTTGGGCTGCAAGACCAGGGCATCTGACTGGCAAGGAGAAAGATCAGCCGGCACCTGAGGAGGTAAAGGGGTTAGAAGGGGAGATACCCCAGAGACTGCTGTAGCAGTGGGGCCTGAGGCCTGAGTGAATGTTGCCCCAGTGAGAGGGGCTGCAAAGGGAGGTACTTCAACAAGACCCATGGCTGGGAACTGAGTGAGCATTGGGAATGGAGATAGGGGGAGGAGATGAGGCCAAGACTATAACATCCAGTTCACCACCATTGTCCTTTTGTGGAACAGCTCTGGCTACAAACATCTTACAATTATTTCTGAGAATGGCATCCTGAGAGAGTTTGACGAAGGCCCTTATGTAAGGTATTTCTATCCATTTTTCCTTTTGGAGACAATATAATTCTAACTGTAAAAGAGTATTACGTTGTAAGGTCCCAAACATGGGCCACACTTTATTGTCCTTCTGGTAATACTGAGGCCAAAGTGTGTTGCAGAAGAGCACTTTTTCTTTTTAAGTTCTTTAGAGAAGCTAATTTTTTTTTTCAGTTTTGTAAGAGACATCCCAACGGTGAATTTTTTGGAACTGAACAGAATTTACCCATTACTTGGCATGGGGCTGGAAGTCCCTCTCTCTGTAAAAGAGGATGTGGGAGTAAGCCTTGAGGAAAAAAAAAAAAAAACAAAAAACAAGAGGATGGAAAAAAAAGTAACTGAGTTTTCCCTGATTCCCTAGCACTCAGGAAATCCAGAGAATTGGACACTCACTTAACTGACATTTTTCTAACTTCCTTGCACCCAAGAAATTCAGGGACTTAGGCACATACTTCCTGATTTCTTTTATGCTCTTATGAAGCAGGTCCACTGCCTCAAATACAGCCACTGGATCAACAATTTGAGTCTCTAACTCCCTGGCACCCAGGAAATTCAGAGACTTTACCTGATACTGGGACCTGAAGCCAGGTCCTAAAATCCACTTCCAAGGTGCTTAGAGAGTGAGAAGGGGATAGGGAGAGGGGGAGGCTTACATACCTTCCAGTCTTAGCAGAAGAACTTGAGATTAGCAGATTTTCCTGGTCAGGGAACCATAAATGATAAGGTTTAGGGGTACTTGGGACCAAAAAATAGTGATATACTAGGACCTGCTCAAATGAATTCAACCCAAGCTTTCTTTCAGCTAAAGAAGGTCAAAGTTTATTAAGGTTTCTCAATATTGGGAGGACTTTTGGGGAATCTGAACATTTGTAATGCTAAAGCAAGATGTATCTTAACTACAGATGGACTGAGAAAGGAGTTTGGGGTGACCCTTGGTGCTCTGGGGGTTCCAGGGATGATCTTGATGGGGGTGGCCAGTAGCTTAGAGAATTGGATCTATAGGGCATAGTGATAGGGAAAAACTTATGGGCCTTAAGAGAGGCAGTTAAAGTGGTGAAATCCAAGGAATTTTCAAAGTGAGGTTTTCCAGGCCCCTGTTAGACAAATGAGACTAAAATTTTTGGGGGGTAAGGGACAGAGGTCCAAGTTGCAATAAAGTCTTTACATGTTACAAAGACCAATTGGGTAAATACAATTGACTGAATCAAATTACTGAGACTAAACCAGAGACATCTTCAGTTTGGGGAAAAATAAATTCGGTGTAGTTTCTTAGAGGCAGGTAACTTCTGGAAATATTTTGTACTGATGGAAAAGTTAAATGTTTCTGTTTTGATTTGAATTCATTTTATGAAAATACATTGAAGTGAGTGTTGAAACTTATATGCATAACACATTCTTTTAGACTGAGCATATTTAGAAAGAAACAGAGAAACTTGGGAAGTAGATGTGAATCTATTAGAGCAATAACATGGTTTTAATGGTAAATTTGATTTTATGATTGTTATTTAATCAGGAACTAGAACAAGTATAGAAAAGTATGCAAGCTACTTAAGACTTGCTTTCACCGATGTTCCTTAGCCAATGTGAAATTATAGTCATATCTGAAACTAATTATTAGAACTTGCTATTTTAAGATTTTATGGGACTATTAACTGACTATTCTTCTGAGTCTAACTCCAGATGTGGATAGTAAAAATGGCTGTCTGAGCCATTGATCTATTATACCAGTGAGCCTGTGAGATGCTGGTATAAACTGCAATAAGGTGATCTTATAGGAAGGTTGGGAGAATGGCTCTTCAGCCTGAGCTGAGGTAGGATTCTCCTGACTCAATTTCCCAATGACATCTGGAAGTCTTCAAGTCTGGATAAATGCCAGTTGACAATTTACTCCTGCCTGGAGTTGACGTTAAATTAAGAGAGATCATGTTTCCCTGAAATATTCCTACTCTTCGTGGCAATTTCCTACAATCAAAAGTTTTACAAACATAATACCAGATCTATTGAATAATAGATTGTTGGTAGGGGAACATCTGAGGTTAAGTCCAAAAATTTAGCTATGAGGCTTAGGATTTTAGACTAGCAACAATAAGTTAGGGTCCTTTAATTCTTAGTAATACTATGGAGACAATCAGGTTGAGGGCTTGTGAAGTTAGTATATGTAGCTAGTTAATAGTATTTTTGTCTCAGATGGATAATGTTAAAAGAAGGATGGTTTGTGGTCTATCTTGTAATTGCTTTAAAATAAGCATCACATGACCAGAAATTGGAATTGTTTTAGGAGGTGATATATACTGTGTTAAAAATGATGACTTATTGTATTTATATATGTACTGGAACCTGTTATTAATTCCTTAGTGAAATCTCATCCTCCTGATGGAGGAAATGAATTGTAAATTAATGTAAAATGTAAAAACTGGGTCTTAATGTGAATTTCTTAAACATGCCAATTGGCCAAAGTTCTAATTTTGATTTTGTAAGAGTGATAAGAATATAAAGGTTAGGAATGGTAATCTGAAATTGTATTAAGGTCAGTTTTGTAGGAGAGTGGACATCTGGATTTCTACAAGATAAAGGGAAGAAGATGCTGAGACACTGTGCTGAAGATGGCTTGAACAAGCATTTAGACCAGAAAACTGCTGGTGAAGATGATGTTCCTCCTCAGACTGTTGTATGAGATGGAACTTCTTAAAGGACAATTCATTGATTTACCTTTTTCTTCTGAGTCTCGGTATCTGTATTTATGAAAGGGGACTATTCCCCTTGTAATTTGTCATTGTGTGGGTCAACTTTGCTGCCTTCCCGTATTCATATAAAGGTGAGCTAGATGAAGGGAAGAATTCATAGGGGGAAAAAAGTGAGGAGGTATTGATTGAATGTAGGTGTGGAAACAGAAATTTTAATAAAGGGGAAAAGGGGGAAGTTTGTGGGAAACAAGGAAATTCCATTTCCACAGAGTTGTGACCTAGCACAGTCAGGCAGACATCAGAAACTTGTGCACAGGCTTGGTGAGCTGTTTGAGGGAAAAGCTATCAGAAAGGAGAACATGAAGTCACATGGCCAGGGGACAGTGGGGCACTGAGTCCAAAATTCAGAACAGCATAAGAAGCTTCCATTGATCTGAACAAGTTGCAGTCTTGCTGTAGCCTTACGGGAAGCTACCCATTCATAATGAATGTAGAAAGCACTCCCTCCTCTGAACACTATTTTAATAAATTTTCCTTGATATGTTTTTGGGTGTCAAGTGTGTCTCTAACATAAGTGTCTGCAGTCAGATTTGAACTCAGAAAGATGTGTCTTTTTGGCCCAGCACTCTATACACTAGTTCACAACACAAGTAAATACAAATTTAATACAAGGTAGTTATAAAAATAACTGAGGGGAAAAGGAAAGTTCTCAAGTAGGAGGTTGTGTAGAAACTTAGTTCTGCGACTCTAAGACAGGGAAGTGAGGAAGAAGTGTGCTGGGTACAGCTTGTGCAGAAACATCAAGATGAGAGATGGAAAACTGTGTGTGAGATTAGTCTAACTGGGCCTTGGAGTGTAAAAAGGGGAGAAATATATAATAATGCTGGTGAGATGGGTTAGAGCCAGGTTGCAAAGGGTTTTAAGTGCCAGACAGAAAAATCAGAAAGCTTACAGATAATTAGGACCCAGTAGAGTTTACTGATCATGGTCTGCTCTGTTCATTAGGAAATCACTTTAGCAGTTTGTATAGTAAACTTCCTAATATACACAGCAGGGCCTGCTATCTCAGGTTCTCTGATCTGCTTTCTCTAAAAGGAAAGTCAGCGTTTAAGGAGTTAATCATTTTAACCAAACACATGCATTATTCAGTTAGTTCAGGGGGATAAGTCAGCACCCTGAACTTCATAGAAAAGACGCAGAAAACAAACATCAACAGGCATAGCTTCCTTTGTCTGACCATAATCAATACATATATCACAAATCAACACAGAGGTCCAACTGTCTGACCATAGTTACCAAATAGGGAAACACCGATATCTGGGTTTTCAAAGCCGGGGGGCTTCTTAGTGTCTTTCTAGAGTCTTGTCTACCACACATCTTCTTCCTAAAACTAAACCCCAAAGTAAAACCATACCTCAGAGTCTTTATACACTTTGTAGAGCCAGAGGGCATCACATCCCTCAAGAACCAGCACCTCATTAACAAAAGGTGTGGGGCTTCCTACAAATCTTCCCAGGTCCAACAATGGGTGGGGAAGATCCCCCTTGAACACATTATTCAGAGGCATTATACTTTTTGGTATAAACTAAAGCAACAAAATTTCTACTTTGTTTGCCCTCACACAGTTTTATGGAGATTGGGTTGGATAGGAGAAATATTTAAGAAAGGGAAAACAATTAGGAAATTATTGAAATAGTATAGGTAAGAGATGAGGAAGGCTTGAATTAGAGTGGTGGCTGAATGAATGAAATACTGGAAAGATTTGTCCTGGAGGTCAAATTGACAAGACTTGGCAACTGATAGGATAATGGGGATCAAAAGATGGTGAGAGCTACAAAACTATAAACCTGGGTGACCGGGAGAATCATAGTGATTTTGGGAAAATAAGGAAATTTAGAGGAAAGGACTTGGAAAGGAAAGGGTAAGGTAATGAGTTCAGTTTAAGACTTACTTTCAGGCAGAGATGGTGAATGCATCCTTCTCAGATCATAATGCAATAAAAATTATATGAAATAAAAGGCCATGGAAAGATAGACCAAAAATTAATTGGAAACTAAATAATATAATCCTAAAGAATGAGTGGAGTAAACAACAAATCATGGAAACAATCAATAATTTCATTGAAGAGAATGATAATAATGAGACAACCTACCATACTGCAAAAGCAGTTGTCAGGGGAAGATTCATATCTTTGAATGCCTACATAAATAAGACAGAGAAAGAGAAGATCAATGAATTGGGCATGCAGCTGAAAAAACTCAAAAAAGAACAAACTGAAAGTCCCCAAATAAATACCAAATTAGAAATAACAAAAACCAAAGGAGAGATTAATAAAACTGAAATTAAGAAAACTATTGAATTAATAAATAAAACTAAGAGTTAGTCTTATGAAAAAAACAATAAAATTTATAAGCCTTTGGTCAATTTGATTAAAGAAAAGAAAGAAGAAAACCAAATAACTAATATCAAAAATTACCAATATCACTCTTTTCATGTGAACTCACCTCCAATGAGAAAGAAATTAAAACAATAATTAGAAATAAATTTGCCCAATTGTACACCCATAAATTCGACAATCTAAATGAAATAGACGATTATTTTAAAAAACATAAATTGCCCAGATTAACAGAAGAGGAAGTTGAATACTTAATTAACCCCACCTCAGAAAAAGAAATTGAACAAGCCATCAATGAACTCTCAAGTTACAAATCTCCAGGGCTGGATGGATTTACAAGTGACTTCTATCAAACATTTAAAGAATAATTAATTCTGATACTACATAGACAATTTGGGAAAACTGGGGAAGAAGGAGTCCTCCCAAATCCTTTCTATGATACAAATATGGTTTTGATACCTAAACAAGGAAGAGACAAACCAGAGAAAGAAAATTATAGACCAATTTCTCTAATGAATATAGAAGCAAAAATTTTAAATAAGATTTTAGCAAAACAAATACAGCATCTTATCACGAGAATAATACATTACGATTAGGTACGATTCATACCAGGAATGCAGGACTGGTTCAGTATTAGGAAAGCTATTAGAATTATTGATCATATCAACTAACAGAAATCACATGATTACCTCAATAGATGCAGAAAAAGCTTTGAACAAAATGTAACACCCATTCCTATTGAAAACACTGGAGAGCAGAGGAATAAATGGAACTTTCTATAAAATAATAAGCAGCATCTACCTAAAACCTTCAGCAAGCATTATATGCAATGGGGACAAGCTAAATGAATTTCCAGTAAGATCAGAGGTGAAACAAGGATGTCCATTATTACCTCTATTGTTCAATATGGTACTAGAAATTTTAGCTGTAGCAACAAGAAAAGAAAAAGAAATTGTAGGAATTAGAATAGGCAAAGAAGAAAATATAAATCATCACTCTTTGCAGATGATATGATGATATACTTAGAGAATCCCAAAGAGTCAAGTAGAAAATTACTTGAAATATAAACAACTTGGACAAAGTTGCAGGTTACAAAATAAACGCACAGAAATCTTCTGCATTTCTATATATTACTAACAAAACCCAACAGTAAGAGATGGAAAGAGAAATCCCATTTAAAGCTAGGGTAGACACTAGAAAATATTTGGGACTCTACCTGCCCAGACAAACCCAGGGACTATATGAACACAATTACAAAACACTGCTCAGACAAATAAAGCCAGATCCAAGTAAGTGGAAAAACATCAGTTGGTCATAGGTAGGCTGAACCAATATAATAAAAATGACAATTCTACATAAATTAATTTACTTACTCAGTGTCATACCTATCAAACCATCAGATAATTATTTTCTAGAGCTAGAAAAAAAATACCAAAATTCATCTGGAAGAACAAAAGCTCCAGAATATCAAGGGAACTACTTAGAAGAAAGGGAAGGTGGCCTAGCTTTACAAGATCTCAAATAGTATTATAAAGCAGCAATTATCAAACCCATTTGGTAGTGGCTAAGAAACAGAAGGGTAGACCAGTGGAATATGTTATGTACTCAAAACACAGTGGTCAATGAATATAGCAATCTACTGTTTGAGAAACCCAAGGATTCCAACTTCTGGGATAAGATCTCACTGTTTGACAAAAATTTCTGGGAAAACTTGATAACAATGTGGCAGAGACAAGGCATAGACCAATGCCTGACACTGTACACCAGAATAAAGTCCAAATGGGCACATGATCTAGGTATAAAGATTGACACTATGAACAAATTTATCAGATTTATGGACAAGGGAAGAATTTTTGACTAAACAAGAGATAGAAAATATTATGAAGTGCAAAATGGATAATTTTGATTATATTAAATTGAAAAGTTTTTGCACAACCAAACCCAGTGCAACCAAGATTAGGAGGGAAGCAGAAAACTGGGAAAGAATTTTTACGTCTAATATCTGTGATAAAGGCCTCATTTCTAAAGTATGTAGAGAATTGAGTCAAACGTACAAGAATACAAGTCATTTCCCAAGTGATAAATGGTCAAAGGATATGAAAAGGCAGTTTTCAGAGAAAGAAATTAAAACTATCTATAGTCATATGAAAAAATGCTCTAAATCACTATTGATTAGAGAAATGAAAATCAAAATAACTCTGAGGTAACACATCATACCTATCATATTGACTAACATGACAAAACAGGAAGATGATAAATGTTGGAGAAGATGTGGGAGAGGTGGAACACTAATTCATTGTTGGTGGAGCTGTGAGCTGATCCAACCATTCTGGAGAGCAATTTGGAACTATGTCCAAAGGGCTACAAAAATGTGCATACCTTTGACCCAGAAATATTGCTTCTAGGACTATATCCCCAAGAGATCATAAAAATGGGAAAGGGTCCCACCTGTACAAAAATATTTATAGCACTCTCTTTGTGGTGGTCAAAAACTGGAAATCAAGGGGATACCTATCAATTGGGGAATAGCTGAATAAATGATGGTATATGAATGTAATGGAATGCTATTGTGCTATAAAAAATAATGAACAGGAAGGCTTCAGAGAGGCCTGGAAAGACCTGTATGAAATGATGCTGAGTGAAAGGAGCAGAACCAGGAGAACTTTGTACGCAGTAACAACCACAGTGTGTGAGGAAACTTTCTGGTAGACTTAGTACTTCATTGCAATGCAAGGACTTAAAAAATTCCCAATGGTTGCTTAAGGCAAAATTTCTTCCACATCCAGAGAAAGAACTATGGAATTGAATTGGGGAATGAAGCAGATCATTTTCTTTTGTGTTATGTTTTGGTTTGTTTTATGATTTCTCCCATTCATTTTAATTCTTTTGTGCAACATGACTAAAGTGAAAATTTATTTAATAGGAATGTATGTGTAGAACCTATATAGAATTGTATGCCATCTTGGGGAGGTAGTAGGGAGATAGGGAGAGAGGGAGGGAGGGGAAAAATCTAAGATACATGGAAGTGATTGTAGAACACTGAAAAACGAATAAAATAATTTAAAAGAAGAAAAAGTAGACTTACTTTCAGCTTGAGAATTTGACATGTGTACTGGACATCTGGTTAGAAATGTCCTGTAGACAGTTGATGACGTGACTAGAGCTGAGAAGAGACCAGGGTTGAATACAATGCCCATGGCTTTCTGGTTATAGGATGTCCTTGCCCTTCCCAGTTCTGCTTTGGAGGTGTTAGCCCTGGCCATAGTTAGGGAGGGAGGGATCAACTATAGTATGCCAACAGTACTACAGGGAATACAGTAGTATTCTTCCGTTGCTTTTCCTGCCTCCCCTTCCATGCTCTCTTGAGTGTTTTCAGTAAAATCTTCCTTTAAATAATCAAATTAAAAGGCCTGCTTGTTTCAGGGTTGACTATCTCTTCTAATTCTTCTGTGAAGCTCCTTAAAGTCCATTCTTCATAAAAAGCGAAACCTCAAATCTGAAGTAGTTTTAGAAAGAAATATATTAGATTATTTGGTAGAGGAAAGTGAGCTGGAAAGGAAGTGTGACTCCCTCTTATCCAGGCTGTGGAAGTTATACATTATATAGGATTTAGACAATATCCATGCATGAAATACATGCATACAGTTAAGTGACTTTGTCAAGAGGGCAACTTGAAAGCTAGGAAGATTAAGATGGATATGAATAAATGTAAACATTTAATAAAATTTGTGTGAAAAAAAAACAAAGAGAACTCAAAACACAAGTTTGGGTGGATCCAAAACAAGTCTAGAGTGTTTTGTGTGGATCCAGATAATGAGGGAACTCCAAATTCCTTATAGCATTCTCCAGCATTCCTAGAGAGTTACTAAGGTTAGGGAGACAATCAGGGTTCAAACAATCACTAGACACATAAAGTTGAGTTCACACAATACAATAATTAATATTTTTCCAAAGTAATAAAGAATTTTCCACAACAGGTCCCTCTTTTAAGTTTATTAAAGCCCAAGAGTTTCATGATAGCAGTAGCATGAGTACAGAGGAAGAAAAGCTGGGTTACAGTATCAAAGGGAGTTCATTATAATAACCCAACTCAATGGTATCCTACTCAGTATCTAGCTCATCTAGATATTGATAGAATTCCTTAAAAGAAGGGTAGTTACCAGATAGGTAAAAACTTTTCCCAATGACTCACAGTCAAAGGAATAGATTTGGGTAGGTCTAAGGAATTATAGAAGACAGCTAGATGGCACAATGAATAAAGTGCTAGAGCTGGAGTCAGGAAGATTCATCTTCTTGAGTTCAATTCTGACCTCAGACACTTACTAGCTGTATGATCTTGGACAGTCACTTAACTCTCTTTGCCCTATTTCCTTATTTATCCAGTATCTTTGCCATGAAAACCTCAAATGCAGTCACAAAGAATGGAATCTTGACTGAAAACAACTGAACAACAACATTTACTGTAAGTCAAGGAACTTATATATTAGGAAACAAGTGCATTGTGATGATGAGTATCACAAAAAATCATAATTCCATGTTTCCTTCAATGTCATAAAAGTAGAACAAACTTAGAGATCACATAAGAAACCAAATCTTGTTCAACAGACTGTAGATAAAGTAAATTAGATTATAGATTAAGTTACTTAGAATTCACAGCAGATTTATTTGAAAGGCAAGAGTTACTATATTTTTACCATATCACTAGTTAGGTAAGGGAGCTGACAAATAGCTAAATTGCTTTAGAAAGCTCAAACTTCCCTTTGGCTTTTATTTGAGGGATGTCAAACAGTTAACATTATTATATATGTCAAGTTTTGAACAAATGAATTTAATAAAAATAGAAAACAGGCTTTAAATTAATCAAAAGAGTGAGGAGGGAATGGCCCAATCCCCAAAAATAAAAAACAGAATTTGGGCATGCCCTTCTTGCAAGTAAATGTAAATGCCCTGAAATACCAAAGCAAAAGTAATACAGTAATGATTATCAATGTTAAATAGCAAAAAAATCTTTCTTGATATCACACTCCCAATATCCATTCAAAGAGAAACTATAGTTTGAATTACAGCTGTCACATGGAAGCGTCTTCCCTTGGAAATTTTGGAATAAGCCTCATTCTCAGGGCAGCTCTCCAGGGAGCCCTTCCTGGCATATCTGCTTCTCTTCTTCTAAGTCACTTGCAGAGATTCCTTATCTAATATTGCTAAAATATGCCAGTGAATAGGACTTAACACAATTTAGTATAACCTCCTAAATTTGATTTAACAGCAACAATTTCATGTGACAACCAGCTCAAACTTTACGGATCTAATCCTAGTAACAACAGAACTATAAGAAGAACATGAAATTAAAAACACATAATTCACCTGAAAGTTGAGAGAATTTCAGTTTTTACATGATGCTTTCTCTTTCTATCTTTAATTGAATCCTGTACCTGATATGGGCAATGCCATCAACAGGCTAAAGAAAAAATATTTTTAAAAAGGGTCCATTAGGGCTTGACTTGTAAAATGAATTCTGTCTCTTAATATTTTGTCTCTTAATATCATCAGAGAGAGACTTCAAAACAGGTTTTAAAAAGCATGACTTTAAAAATGTCTTTACAATTATTAATTCAATTTTTATGTGTAAAATTCTAATCCACTTTTGAGAACTTATTGCTAAAAGATGCTAAGGCCTGTATATCCATTAGAAACATTTGGAAGCCAAACATACATGTACATATGTATGTATGTATGTATGTATGTGTATATATATATGTATATATATATAATATAAATCTTGTAGCTTTCTCAAAGTTTGCTATTCCATTAAAATATAAAACTTCTACATCTTTGCCCTATCCCCTTCTTTTGAGGATGTGTTATCCTTATACCATCCTGAAAGAATGAAATACTTTTAGGACCTACTCTTATATATGAAAATACAACCATTAGCAAGGGGTGACAAGCCTAAAAACTTATTTTACCTACTTGAAAAGAATATGAATAGGCAGCTAGATGTTACAGTAGGTAGAGCACTGGCCAGCCCTGGAGTCAGGAAGATCTGAGTTCAAATCCAGCCTCAGACACTAATTAGCTGTGTGGCCCTAACAAATCACTTAACACTGCTTGCCTCAGTTTCTGCACATGTAAAATGAGTCAGAAAAGAAAATAACAAACCTCTACAGTATCTTTGCCAAGAAACAAAGCAAAACAAAAACAATAACAAACCATATGGGATCACAAAGAGTCAGACACCACTGAAAAACAGACCCACAATAACAACAGTGGATATGGAGTTAACCACAAATTCAGATTAAAGGCAGTAAGCTCTTTCACACTTGCATCCCATTATAGTAACTCAGAGATGTCTTAGTATTAATCCATTAATTAATATAATTAGTATTAATACAACAAAAATTGCTACAATTCATCTGCCCTTATTTTAGAAATTTTCCATGGAAAGAAAAAGGAGGGACACGCTTTTAACAATATCGAGATTGTTTCTTCTTTCTCTGAATGACACAGACTGACTTGACATAAACAAAACAGGAATAAACTTCCTTAGGTCTGTTTGATTCCAGGTAAAAGTTCTACTTAGTAGCCAATCATACAGCAAAGTTCCACACTATTCACAGGATAGTAAAGTTAGGTTCATAATTAACCAGGTGGGTAAATTTCCTCTTCAGAAAGGAACTAGCACAACAAGGAAACTGGGTCAAAAGAATCATACCTCCACTTATGTAAAGTTGTCCCCTCAGTTTTCCTGAGCATAGACATGAACCTGTATCAATTCTCAGACCACACTCTTGTAGCACATGGCATATCCTATGAATGGTGAGTTATTGACAATGACAATTCAGACAATCATACCTGAAATCAAACTCAAAACTATATCAAATTATAGCCTCAAAAGATTTTTACCTCCAGTATCAAAATTTCACTCACCATAGCTTAGGGTTAGGTTACTATTGTTTTTCTTATGTTGCAGTAACCATTAACATTAAGCAAGCATAAGGACATATGAGCATGACAGGGATGTAACTCAGCCACAGAACTCAAACTTTGCATATATAAGGCTCCAGGTTCAATCTTCCAATGTCTCTATGTTTTCTTTTGGTATAGTGGATAGAGCACTAGGCCTTGAATTCAGAAGGCCTGAGTTCACATCTGGCCTCAGACACTTACTAACTATGTGATCCTGTTTATTCTGTAATAGGTGAAATCATCTTCTATTGGAACTATATATCTGTTACCCTGCAGGAAAGGGAGAGAGGCTGTACTGTTTGCCTTTAATCTTAATTCTAGCTGGAAACCTCCAAAAATCTAAGATGTTTTTTAGCAATTACAGAAACCTTTAAACCATAGTTTGGAAATATACAGTAAACATACATTTCAGTTACAAATTTTTAGTCTCTAGTTTACAATATCATAAAATTCTACAAACCAAGAAAAATATTTTCCTTCTTTTCTTGTCTATCTTAATCTCTGCACTCCCCAAACTGGTCAGAGTTCTGAAAGAAGAGAGAAAGAATCTTATGGCTTTTTTCTGTGTCTCCAACTAATCTAGCAGGGACTAGACTGTATCCAATCTGACACTGAGGGATTCACCAAGTTCTCACTGTGATGTGATCTCATGTTGGTTGGATCCTAGCTATGCTTAATCCTAAAATCACAAACACTTATTCGGTTTTTGAAGTCTCAAAGAGTTTTCAGATTTAACTCAAGGAATTCCACATCTGATACCATGTTGTTATTGATGAGAACAAACTCCAAAATCTGAAATAGTTTTAGAAAGAAATTTATTGGGTCATTTGGTAGAGGAGAGTAAGATAGATAGGAGATGAGGCTCCCTTTTGTCCAGGCTCTGGAAATTTAATATTATATAGAATTTAGACGATACTCACATACAAACCACATGTATACAGTTGAATAATTTTACTTTGAGGGCAACGTGAAAGTCATGTAGACTGAGATGGTTATGATTAAAGGTAAACATTCAATAGAATCTAGTTGAAGCTACAACACAAAATGAATCCAAAACACAAATTGAGTGGGCCCAAGATAGAACATGGGTGTGGGCACTCCAGCCAAGAATGCTTTGTGTGGACCCAGGACCTGGGGGAAATCCAAAATTCCTTGTATCCATCTCCAAAACTCCTAGAGAGTTACTGGGGTCAGTGAGATCCTGGGTTCAAACAATCTTCTGTCACAATATAATAAAGCATTTCCCACAAGTCCCATCAATAAATCTCAACAACTGACAATTAATATAGCCCCCTTTCTATGATTAAAGTGAAAATGAGATTTTTATTTTTTGTAAACTGAAGGTAAAAATAATGTACTCCCTTATCTTTATCCATTTGTCTCTCTTATTTTTGTATGTTTTATGTTTTCATCATCCTAAAGCAAGTTTCAGATAAAATCTTAAAAATTTTATAGACTGCAAAATTTTACATAGAATCTTCATGTGATGTCTACATAGCCTTAATATATCTACTACAATTTAGAGTTAGGGGAGGGAGGAAAGTCCCTTAAGAGTTCTGAGGCATGTCTAATTCAGTGTTCTTCTGACAGAGACACAGATATGATAGATAAGTATAGAAAGATAGATAGATAGATGATAGAAAGATAGAGCAATTATTAAGTGATTACTATTTGTTAGGCATTTTGCTAAGCAGTAGGGATATACATACCAATAAACAAAACAGTCCCTGCTTTCAAGGAGCTTACATTCAAATGGGAGAAGGCATCACATAGAAGGCAACTGTAAAACAAAGGGGTGGGAATGAGAGAAGCATATATGCCTTTGTGCACATATCATATCATGTGCACAGTGTAAAGATAGCTGCACATTGACATATTAGAAGTGGTTCCGATTCAGGGTGGTACTCTGTTAGTTCAGGCTTGATGCTAGAAAGAAATGAGAGGTAAGGTTTATTTAGTCATAGAACAGAAAAGATATTAAAACTATTCCAGCACTTTCTCAGATAAATGTGGCTCTCCTAACTCCTATTTGGAAATATGTCTGGCCAACTGGGCAGGGTATGATTACTTAGTTACCTCAGGACAATCACAAAGTCAAAAAGTCCCCAACTCCAAGTAAATAAAATTTTTTTTCATGCCCTTGGTCCATGAGGAAGCCAAGTAAATATGACCAGAGGCTATGAGGATGCTGCATTAAGTGAGTCTTAACAACCTCAGATAATCAAGTCTAGGAAGAGCTCTGTCACCTTTCAGGAAAAAATAAAACTAATTGCCATGGGGAAATTAGTTCTCCGTGGATATTACTTTACCACACATGAGGAGAAACCTCATATTTCCAGATGACAGGCTATAAAACTTTGAGCAAAGTCGCCTTCAGTTTTTGTGTTTCAAAGGTTCATGTGTATATGAAAAAGTAGAGAATTTTGAGGTTAACAATGAGGAAATATGGGTTTTCCAGAACTATTTTAAGATTATGGAACAAATGTAATTTACCTGATTGTGGCTTAAAGACAAAGGATAAAAATTTGGTTATAAGGTGTGGTCTCTCAACAGAAAGGACCCAGATGATGAAATAGGACATTAGGTAAAATTATATTTTTCAGAGCTGTGTCAAAAAGAGGCTATAACTCTCTCTATACTGTCATATGTTGCCAAAAGAAGAAAATGGAATAGAGAGGATATATTTGGCTCTCTATTGCCATCTGTTGTAGAGAAGAAGAAAACAGAAGAGAGAAGAGAAGACAGAGGGTACTTGTATTCATTGCCACCTGGTTTTACTAAGGAGTGAAGAGGAAGAATCTTGCCAGAGGAGAAGAGCTGGAAAGGCTTTTTGCCTTTAGGAAAAAGGCTGTATGCCTAAAAGAGTTTAAGTTTACTTCATTTAAAGATGTCCACTAAGCCTAAACCTAGAACTAATGGACTCTACAATGGCTTTTAAAGTACAAGGTCAACTGATCAATTTATTCTTGTCCAGTGAGATATTCATACAGCAAATTATTAATTCAGCACAGCATAATCAGTGAAATTTAGTAGTAGAAGTATTTGTTCACATGAAAGCTAGATTCATCAGGGGACTTTGCAGACAGTTCTTGAAGTGGAAAGAGAGTATCAAAGTCTATACTACCAAAGGTATCACTTGCCCCAACACATCCTTATTCTCCTGGGAATTTAAATGTCCCCTCTACTCATAGATAATGAGTACTTTGGTGGGAGAGTGTAGTTGAGGTTTATTCATTGAATAACATGTAAATATTAAGTGTTTGCTTCGTATTTTCAGGAAATGTTTTGATTAAGCTTAATTGACTATTAGTGGTTGATAGGTTCATGGGAAATACACTCATGGGGACTCATGAGTTACAGTGCTAATGGGAGCAATTACCCAGTAATGGTTACCTCTAGGATCACAGAGTAATGAGTTCCCCTTCCTCTGGGGAAATTCTAACTTGCCTAGAGAGAGGTTGAGGGGAAATGAACCACAGAAAATGAGTGTTCCTGGAGGCAGAGGGACATGACCAAGGGAGGTACTATATATGCATTTGTCTTCTCAGTCTGACAGAAAACATTGATTTTTTTTCCCTGACACTTTTACAACATGTACAATTTTATATTAAAAAAAGTATCAGTCACTTATGCCTCACTGAATTGATTAGTATTCTGAAATATCCTAATCAACTGGCATAGTTCCATATGTCAAATAAACAAAGTATTTTAAATGTGACTTTTGATGTTAAAATTACCATCCCCAAGTTAAAATAAGTTGGTGAAATTGTATGCCAGTAAATAAGCATGTTTTGTTAAATTCTGCTTTAGGGATAAAAATTAAGTTCCTGGTCCAGGGAAAGAAATGGGATTTCTTACATATATTTTTGTGCTAATTCTTGATGACACATAGAAAAATTATGTTTCTTCCTGCAATAAGTGATTGCTGATGCTGTCTGAGGACTTAGGAAGTGACCAGTGTTTGAAGAGGAGAAAAGATAGTAGTGTTTTTTTTTTTTATTTCAGGAGCAGCTAGGTGGCACAGTGGATAGAGTGCCAGGAAAACTTGAGTTCAAATCTGGCTTCAGACCCTTACTAGCTGTGTGACCCTGGGTCATTTAATCTTGTTTCCCTCAGTTTTCTTATCTATGAAATGACCCAGAGAAGGAAATGGCCAATCACTTTGCCAAAAAAAATACCAAATGAGGTCACAAAAAATACCAAATGAGGTCACAAAAAGTCAAACATGACTAAAGCAATTTTCTATTTCAACTGGAGAAATGCAGTACTGCTTTTCATTTGGCATTGGACTTTCAAGTATATCTAACTGAAAATAGGATTGTTTCAGGCCTTCCTATAAAACACAGAATCTCTAAATTGGAAGGGAGCTCAGAGACCATGTAATCTGCACAGGAGTTCCCTCTATCACTATACAAACAGTGTTGGTGCATCTTTTGATTGGTATCTATCAAGGGGAAGTCTTTCAAGGTAGCCCATTTTGCTTTGAGTCTGATTATTAGAGAATTTTTCCTTAAAATTAATTGAAATCTACTTCTCTGCAATTTCCATCTACTCTTTCTAATTCTACCCTCTGGGACAAGCAAAACAAGTCTTGTCATTCTTCTGCATGGTAAGACTTCAAATACTTCAAAAACATTTCTCTTGTCTCTTCACCTTCTTAGACCAACTTATTGCTTCTCCAGACAATAGAACCCCCTTTTCCTTCAACTAATTCTCAAATGGCAGAAAAGCTAGACACTATCCTAGATCAATAATTCCTTCTTCCACCATTTATGGGATATATCAGTCACCTCTTATTCAAACATTGAACATGATAATATTGAAGATGATAGTTCTGAGGTAGATAAGCAGTGCTCACTGGTGATATAAGCAGAAGATATCTAAAAGGTAGTTCCAGTGGTTATAAAATGCTGGGCCAAAAAATGAACACCAACCATAAGGGCTGTGTTTTCCTAGTTGTTGACAGTGGAAGGCAAGGAGCACAGAAGAGGAAAATTAATTTGGGAAGTGGACAGCTGGCTATGAAGGTGGCTTCTAAGAATGGAATTTGGATTTCTGAATCAAGACTTGCAATATAGGCTAGCAGATTTCTGGCCAGAAATCAAATACACCTAACAAAGATTAGTAAAAAAAAGTATATTTGCTGAGTATCTTGCTCATCTAATCAAAAGATCTTTAAGGGGGGAGGAGCTAAGATGGTGGAGTAGAAAGATTCACATATGCTAGCTCCGAACCCACAGCCCATAAATTACCAGTAAAGAGGAACTCCCAACAAATTCTGGAGCAGTGGAAGCCACACAACAACAGAGTGGAGGAGATTTCTGTTCCAGAGAGTCCTGAAGGGCCAACACTAGGGGTCCATGGAGCATCAGACCCGAAGCGGAGCCCAGCCCTACCTTGGCTGCATGACACCGAGAAGACCAGATCCAAGTGGGCTTCAGGGATGGAATCTCCAGCAACCACACAGGTCCATCCACACATAGACACCAGAGGTTAGTGAGAGAGCCTGTCTGACTTGCAGAGAGGGGAGTGGGGTGTCCCCGTGACTCAGGCCACCTCAGGGGGCAGCAACAGAGGCAGCAGTGGACATGGCTCCCGGAGCCAACAGAAGCTTGGATCCATTGTTGAAGTTCTCCGCATAAACCCCTTGAGGGAACTGAGCCCTGTGTGGTGGCCCTGCCCCCACCTGAGCACCAGAACTTAATCTCACACTGAATAGCAGCCCTGTCCCCCACTTAAGCACCTGAATTTAATCTCACACTGAATAGCAGCCTTGTCCCCCACCTAAGCACCTGAATTTAATCTCACACTGAATAGCAGCCCTGACCCCACTGAAAGCCCTGAGGCTGGGAAGCAGCATTTGAATCTCAGACCCCAAGCACGAGCTGGGTGGATCTGGAGGTGAGGTGGGGGTGGAAAGGAATCTCAGAAGTCAAGTAACTGGTTGAGAAAATGCCCAGAAAAGGGAAAAAAAACAAGACCATAGAAGGTCACTTCCTTAGTGAACAGATATTTCCTCTATCCGTTCTGATGAGGAAGAACAATGCTTACAATCAGGAAAAGACATGGAAGTCAAGGCCTCTGTATCTCAAACATCAGAAATAAATATTCAGTGGGCTCAGGCCATGGAAGAACTCAAGAGGGATTTTGAAAATCAAGTTAGACAGGTGGAGCAAAAACTGGGAAGAAAATGAGAGAGATGCAAGAGATGAAAAACGGGTCAACACCTTCCTAAAGGAGACCCAAAAAAATGCTGAAGAAAATAACACCTTGAAAAATAGGCTCACTCAACTAGCAAAAGAGGTTCAAAAAGCCAATGAGGAGAAGAATGCTTTCAAAAACAAAATTAGCCAAATGGAAAAAGAGGTTCAAAAGCTCACTGAAGAAAATAGTTCTCTCAAGATGAGAATGGAAGAGATGGAGTCTAATGACTTTCTGAGAAACCAAGAAATCATAAAACAAAACCAAAAAAATGAAAAAATGGAAGAAAATGTGAAATATCTCATTGGAAAAACAACTGACCTGGAAAATAAATCCAGGAGAGACAATTTAAAAATTATGGGACTACCTGAAAGCCATGATCAAAAAAAGAGTCTAGACATCATCTTTCATGAAATTATCAAGGAAAACTGCCCTGATATTCTACAACCAGAGGACAAAATAAGTATTGAAGGAATCCATCAATCACTGCTTGAAAGAGATCCAAAGAGAGAAACTCCTAGGAACATTGTGGCCAAATTCCAGAATTCCCAGGTCTAGGAGAAAATATTGCAAGCAGCTAGAAAGAAACAATTCCAGTACTGTGGAAATACAATCAGGATAACACAAGATCTAACAGCTTCTACATTAAGGGATCGAAGGGTATGGAATAGGATATTCCAGAAGTCAAAGGAACTAGGACTCAAACCAAGAATCACCTACCCACCAAAACTGAGTATAATACTTCAGGGGAAAATATGGTCTTTCAACGAAACAGAGGACTTTCAAGCATTCTTGATGAAAAGACCAGAGCTGAAAAGAAAATTTGACTTTCAAACACAAGAATGAGAAGAAGCATGAAAAAGTAAACAGCAAAGAGAAGTCATAAGGGACTTACCAAAGGTGAACTGTTTACATTCCTACATGGAAAGACAATATTTGTAACTCTTAAAACTTTTCAGTACCTGAGTAGTTGGTGGGACCACACACACACGCACACACACACACACACGTGTGCGCACACGCACATGCACACACGCACATGCACACACATGCGTACACACACACATACACACATGCATGCACACACAGAGACAGAGAGCACAGAGTGAATTGAATAGGATGGGATCATATCTTAAAAAAATGAAGGTAAATGGTGAGAGAGAAATGTATTGGGAGGAGAGAGGGTGAAATGGAACGGGGCAAAGTATCTCTCACAGAAGAGGCAGGCAGGAGACTTTTTAGTGGAGGGAAAAAGAGGAGAGCTGAGAGAAAAACATGAAGTTTACTCTTATCACATTCAACTAAAGGAAGGAATAAAGTGCACACTCATTTTGGTATGAAAACCTATCTTACAATACAGAAAAGTGGGGTAGAAGGAGATAAGCAGGGTGGGGGGGATGATGGAAGGGAGGGTAATGGGAGGATGGAGCAATTTGAAGTCAACACTCTTGGGGAGGGACAGGATCAAAAGAGAGAACAGAAGCAATGGGAGGCAGGATAGGATGGAGGGAAATATAGTTAGTCTTATACAACTTGACTATTATGGAAGTCATTTGCAAAACTACACAGATATGGCCTATATTGAATTGCCTGCCTTCCCAAAGGGAATGGGTGGGAGGGAGGGATGGGGAGAAGTTGGAACTCAAAGTTTTAGGAACAACTGTTGAGTATTGTTGTTGCTCCTAGGAAATAAGAAATACAGGTAATGGGGAGTAAAAAGTTATCTGAACCTACAGGACAAAAGAGAAGATGGGGACAAGGGAAGGGAGGGATGATAGAAGAGAGGACAGATTGGTGATAGAGGAAATTAGAATGCTTGGTGTATTGGGGTGGGGTAGGGGACAAATGGGGAGAAAATTTGGAACCCAAAATTTTGTGAAAATGAATGTAAAAAGTTAAATAAATAAGTTTATTTAAAAAAAGAGAAGAAAAGATCTTTAAGCTGAAAAGGAGGAAGGGAGAAGCCTATATACTCAAAATTAGATACTATTAGGAAGGTAGAAAGAAGGAAGAAGTATAATAACTGAGGCACCTAGGAAGTTACAGAAGACAAAACCTCCAAAAAGAGACAGTAGTAAAACCCCTGACCTCAAGTGTCTATACAAAAACTTGGAAATTACTATTCAAGAAAGAATAATTAGATGTCCAAGGAGAAAATTTTGACTGATTATCATTGAAACCCTTCACTGGACAAATGATTCTGTAAGAGTATGTTATTTTTTTAAATGGAATAGATAAAAAAGGTTAGTTTTAGAATCTTAAAAGAAATATTCAGAAAATGGAAGCAAGGCCAAGTAACAAATGTTCTGTAAAAATATTGTCAAGAATGCCAAAGCTCTAAATGTGCTGAGGCTGGCAAGAGAAACTAAAAGGACAAGGAAAAAAGCTTATTGGACTTACTTTGGGAGAAAAGGAGGGATCAAAGGAGAGAAAGAATCTTGGTTTGGGGTGGACAGAATGATGACAACTGACAAGAGAAAAGAGATAGAGTTGCCCGGTTCTTATTTTGAATATCATTGTGTGTTCGTTGCCGAAGAAGACCATGCCATCAGAGAACTGATGATGTGACTTGCACTTGACTTTGCTTTGAGTGAGGGAGGGCTGTTCAGGTCACCAGCCTCACTTCTCCTCCAGAGTCATCTGAATCCAGTGACCAGATATTCATCAGGATGACTGGAGATGATCCAGGATGAGGCAATTGAGGTTAAGTGACTTGCCCAAGGTCACACTGCTAGTGAGTGTCTAGTGCCTGAGGTCAGATTTGAACTCAGGTCCTCCTGTCTCCTGCACTGGTGCTCTATCCACTTCACCACCCAGGCTCTGGAGGAGAAGTGAGACTGGTGACCTACACAGCCCTCCCTCACTCAAAACAAAGTCAAGTGCAAGTCATGAATATCATTGTATCTTAAGAAAGAATACTCGTGTGAGAAATTCTAGGAACCAGAGAGGGAAGCATAACAGAGTGTTTGAGTGAAGGTTAAAGGATGAAGAAATAAAAGTATTGATGTCATTGGAATATACTAGAGACCACCTGGACAGAAATAAAAATAGATGGAGTTTGGGAAACAGATCACAAGCTTGACACAGAGACATCACATAGCAAAGCAGAGCCACTAAGAACTTTTTGACTTACCTTAGTGAAAATTTCAAGTTTGAAAAGGTGGAACCAAGAGGAGGAAATTTTATTCTAAATAAAATTGTATTTTATTCAAGAATTGGTTGCTGGGAGTGGATGTGATAGAAACATTGTGGGGGAGCGATGACCCTTTCCTAGAATTTACGATAGAGGGGAGGAAATCTGAGCCTAATCTGACATATTTTCAGGACTTTGGGAAAGCAGATTTCAATGAACTCAAGGGAAGGGGTGCATGATGCTCAAGAAAGATAATGGATATAAAGAATTTTGCCAACTTTATATTACATTTATATAAAATATATAATATATAAATATAATATATGTGTAAATATATAAATGCCAGACTATTATTGTTGCTTTATTGTTATAGCTTTTGGTCCCCAGACCTCCAGTCTGGTGATGACTTCATTCTCTGAACTTCTATGCACTTTTGCTGAGTTCAAGCCATGTTTATAGAGCAGTACAGGGGTGTGTTCATAAATACTTAACAACCAGGGTGGGCGGTGGGGGGAATGTATGTGCACCTAGTTTCAAATCTAATCTGTATTTTCTTAAACTTTCTTAAGTCTGGACTAGCAAAAAAATAAATTTCAAGCCATGGTTTGTAGCAATTGCCAATTTCTGAGGTGTGAATGTTCACAGTTACTGCTGGCTCTAGCACACCTCTGGCTCGGAAAAATGATAAAAAGATCTCATGGAATGCTTCAGGGAAAGTCAGCCCAGAAAGGATGAGTAATGCTTAAGGGCGAAATTCTGAATACAATGAGAAGAAAAAATGGAATTTGTCTGAAAGGACTTATGTGGATAATACACAAAAAATTCACCAACCAATTTAGAATTTTAAAGGAAATGTGCAGAAAATAGAAGCCAGGCCAAGTAACAAATGTTCTGTAAAAATATTGTCAGGAATGCCAAAGCTCTGAATGTGCAGAGGCTGGCGAAGCTAAAAGGACAAGAAAATGAGCTTATTTGACTTATGTTGGGAAAAATGGAGGGATCAAAGGAGGGAGAGCACCTTGACTTGGGATAGACAGGATGATGACAACTGACAAGAGAAAAGAGATAGAGTTGCCTAATTCTTATTTTCTTTCTGTTTTCTTTTCAAGGAAAATGACCTTGATGCTGGAAACAAAAGAACAAAAATGATGAACAGAGAGTTAAGGGGGGAAGAAAACAAATTTATTTAGTAACCACTCTTTATTAAGAACGTGTCAGGTATTGTGCTAAATACTTTACAAGTATTATCTCATTCAGCCCAAAATAAGGAAAGAGTTAGTAAGATGTCACTTAACTACTCTTGATGAGTTTATGCCACCTGTCCAAGTGGAGCCATATTCTCAGGCATGGAAAGAACCTAAAAATGTGACTGCTGAGCTAGTCAGTGATATCTGGAAGACTGTGGAAAATAGAGAGGCAGCCCAAGAATGGAGAAGAGGAAACCTCATCCTAATTTTCAAAAAAACAAACAAACAAACAAAAAAACCCAACAGAATCTGCAAACTGTAAGTGACATTTCCCCAGAGTCTCATGGCAACGGAAATGAAAACAAGAGCACAAGAGTTTGGTAAGAGCCATTCACTTCCTCTGTCTTAAACCCACACCTGGTTGTTGTCCTTTGTTTTCAGAGGGGACCAAAATGACATCACTATGTTGAATTCAAGGTAGAGTGTGTCTGACTGTGCCTGATCAGACCAACAACAGCTTGGAAAGCTCTACCACAGGTCAAACACAAATAGTCTATGTTTGAACAGTAGAAATGGCTCTAAATTTGCACATCTCACATTTCTTTTGAGGTACTGCAATTCTGCTTTGCTAATAGAACACAGAGCCTTCCTTGAGGCAGGCATGCCATGCTGGGCGGTCCTGTGCCAGTATTTCCCATGTCTCACAATCAATTCCAAAATTCTTCAGAGGGACCTTGGGAATGTCCTTTTAATGCTCCTTCTGAGTGCTTGCCCTGTTTGAATTCTTCATAAAACAGTCTTTTAGGAAAACATACATTTAGCATTTAAACAATGTGGTCAGCCCATAGCAAATGTGCTTTTTGCAATAGAGTTTGAATGCTTGGCAATTCATTTTGAGAAAATGCCTCAATGCCTCATATCTTCTCACCAGTTGATTTTCAGAATCTTCCTAAGACAATTCAAATGGAAATAATTTAATTTCTTGGCTTAGTGTGGACAGATTGTACAGGTTTCATAGGCATAGAACAATGAGATCAGCACAATGGAACTGTAGGTCTTCAGTTTGGTTGGTAGTCTAATATCTGTCCTCTTCGACATTTTCCTTCAGAGCCTCCCAAACACTGAGCTAGCTTGGCAATGCCTGTGTTAACCTCATCATGTATGTGTACATCTCTGGAAAGTATATTGCCAAGGTAAATGAATTTATAATCCACATTATTCAAACTCTTTTCATTTACTGTAACCAATGGTTCCACATATGAATGATGTGATGCTAGCTGGTGAGAAACCTGTTTTCTTGGTATTAAATGTGAGGCCAAAATGATCACAAATAGCAGTCAGTCCCTTCTTTGTTGCAACTCAGCCTCAGAGGCTGCATTGAGCATGCAATCATCTTTGAGCAAAAGTCATGTACTAACTCCCACTCTACTTTAGTCTTTTCAAATTAAATAATTTATGATCAGTGTGACAACTGAAAATTATGCCATTTTTGTCCTTGTTGAAGGTGTCCAACAGTATTGCTGACAATATCATGCTAAAAAGCATGGGAGCCAGCACACAGCCCTGCTTCACTCCACTGCTGACTGGAAAAACATGATAACATTGTCCATTATATAGAATCTATGGAAGTATGCCATCACAAAATTGATATACAATACTGATGAACTTCTCTGGGCAATCAAATTTTTTTCATAATTTTCCACAAGCTCTCACAACTGACAGTTTCAAAGGCCTTGGTCAGATTGAAGCTTCTGGCATTTCTCCTAGAGTTGTTGGGCAGCAAACACCATATCAACCATCCCTCAGCCCTTTCTGAAGCCTCACTGTCTCTCAGATAGGTGACCATCTTCCAGGTGAAGGATTAGCCTATTAAAGGAGGATTCTGGCAAGAATCTTGCCAGCAAAAACTGAGAGACCCCAACCCCCATCCCCTCTGTGATTGTCACAGGACAATCTATTTCCTTTACCTTTGTAGAGATGGACAATGGAGGCATGAGACCCCTAGAACCCCTGGAGAATGACTTCCCCTTGCCATATAACCCAGAAATTTCAGTCACCTTTTCTATGAGCTGCAGACTCCCTGCCCTGTAAATCTCAGCAGGAATATAATCAGCACCAGATGCTTTGCCACACAAAAGTAGCCTAATGGCATTCAAAACCTGTTCTTCAGTTGTAAGTTTGGTTAGGAGGATCTTCATCCTGAAGTTACTAGTCAATTGCTTAAGCAATGATTGATGACTGTTAAAAACACTGCGGAAGTGTTAAAATCATGTCTTTCTCACTAGTAAGGTGACTCCATCAGCATTGAGTAGTTGAGATGCACCATAGATCTTTGGCCCATAAATAGCTTTCAAGGCATCATAAAAGCATCTTGGATCGTTACTATCAATGTAAAACTGAATTTCATCTGCCTTCTTACTGAGCCAAGAATCCTGCATCTCTAAGCTTCACTTGCACTTTACTTTTGATAGAGTTAAATGCTGTCTTCTTAGGGATGGGCGGACTATCTTGCTAGTCATTTTTTGTTTAGCAGTTTCTGAATTTCCCCACCATTTTTGTCAAACCAATCTTGATATTTGTGAATGTTCTGTCTCAGATGAGTAAATATAGTGCTGTGTACCAAATCTCTGAAAAATTCTTTTCTGTTCCATTATTGTCAAGTGTGTGTTGACTCAACTTTCCTTCCAAATTATCATCAAACTGTTCAGTGCTTGGAGAAGCACTCTAATTTGTTGACATAAAGTCTTCTGGTAGTTGCCTTGCCTTCCAGTTACTGCTTTTGTGGAATGAGAATGTTTAACTTGGAAAGGATAAGTCTATAATCAGTCCAGCACCCTGCACCACGCATTGCCTTCATCAATCACACCCTGTCTTTCTCTTCTCCTTACATAATCTTTTAAATATCAATGTTAGCTTTGAAAGGTCATCCATAATGTTTTGTGTTTAGGTAAATAGAAGACAGTGTTGTGCTTGAACAGATCACTACCTCCTGTGCATTCATTAAACTGTCCCAGGTACCTTCATGCCATGAACAATTCTTCAGTAGTAAGTGACCATTACTGTTACTTTTTCCAGCTCTATTCCTCCCAAGGACTCCTTGCTATGCCTGTGCCTACTCTGGCATTAAAGTCACCCAGAATTATAAACCTGTCCTCTTTCAGCACATTGATGATGAAGGTCTCCAGGTCTTCATAAAATTTTTCTTTGACCTCATCAGGATCTATTAGGATGGAACATACGCACTGGATATGGTGGCACAGCCCTTTCTTGCAAGTGGCAATTGCATTGTCATGAGCCTGTTGGTACACCACTTTTGGTAGGCATACAAGCTTGTAGACTTGATTAGTTTTGATTGCAAAATCTATATCAACTTTATGCTGCTACTTATCCTTCTGGCCACTCCAGATGAACATGTATCCAGCTTTCATTGAGCTGGTCTTCATTTACTAGCCTTGTTTTACTCAGGGCTGCTATTTGGATGTGATAACAGCTAAGTTCTCTCATTACAAGAGCAATTCATCTTTCAGGTCTACAGGATTTTGTGTTGTCGGTAAGCATGTGCACATTCCATGTACCAATGGTGAATGTAATCATTTTTACAAAAGTTTTATGTTTCAATTGCAGAGTGGACTCTCTTGCCTGCTGTGGTAAGCAGACCAGGGTTGGATAAAGCATGCTATTTTAGGGCACCTTTTCTAACCACTTTCTCATGCCAGGAGGTGAATAGTTTGGTCCTTTATAAAGCCTGCTCAGATGCTCAGGAGATGCCCATTGCTGCTTCTGTGCAGTGAGAAGACAACCCTATGACCTGGGCCACCTATATGTGAGACTGTGACTATATGTGAGGCTCCCAGTGTATCAGCACCTGCTGCTTTGTCACTTGCCCATCACCACAGGACTTGGGGGTAGATAAAAATGGTAAAATGGTATGGATTATGTCTTTTGATTCACACATAAATTAGATTTAAGTGAAGCAGAGTTGAAGTCATCATCCTCATTCTCTCTTCCAGAGTCATGGGTATCTAGAGGCAAGATAAAAGTCAAAACAACTAGTGATGGGTAAGAACACAGAGGATAACCTTGGCATCTTCAAAGTCTGACCAAGTTCTAAGGACCCACCCACAGGGAGACTGAAAAAGGAACAGCTAAAGAAGCAAGTAGCAAAGTATAAGACTATTGTAGTTGTAGTTGAAACTGAGGCCATTCTCAAGTGACTCAAAATGCTGAGGAAAAGCAAATACTTTGTGGGGAGAATAGAAGAGGAATACGGAGACTGGGAATATGGAGGAACTAATAGCCTTTATACCTCCTTCCTCACTTCAGTTGCCTACGACTAGCACCCTAAGTTTGTTCTTTTAAATTCTATTAGACTACATGTTACCAATCTATTTTTATCCCCCATAAACACCTGTGGTTTACTCTAACCTTTGCATTTCCTTATGTTTCTTTGTTCATGGCATGAGGTACTTGGGACAGTTCAGTGAATACACAGGAGGTAGTGACCTGTCCTAGCACAGGGATGGAATATCAATCATATCTCACTGAGAGTTTGTCTCTCTCTGGAGAAATAATTGTAAATTATTCATGTGTTTCACAACTATAGTCCAAAAGGAAGAATTAATATGAACCTGGGTCTTTCAGTGTGCCCTATTAGACTGTGAACCTAACTTTGTAATACCTTATAACCCTACTTTTAACTCCTGGTTTGTGCTTTGCCTTGTCTAACATTTTTATCAATAACTTGGATAAAGGAATAGGTATATATGATTATGTATATCTGTGTGGAAGATATACATACATGTACATATATGTATACACACATATACATATTATACACATACACACTTATAAAATTTGTGGATGACACAAAACTTGTAGAGATATCTAACAAATCAGCTAACAAAGTCAGGGTCCAAAAGGATCCTGACAGGCTAGAATATTGGACGGAATCTAAGATGAACTTCAGTAGGAACAAATGTAAAATCTTATACTTGGGCATAAAAAATTAACACCACAAATATGACAGGTTGAGACATTGATAGATAGGACTTGTTCTGAAAAGTCTCATGCTTTTAATATGTCAGATGTATAATATAATATCTGAAAAAAACTAGTGTAATCTTGTGCTATGTTGGGAGGTACATGGCTTCCAGGAAAATGAAGGTGATAATCCAATTATGCTTTACCCTCATCAAGATTCGTCTAGAATATTGTGTCCCATTCTAGCACCATAGTTTAAAAAAGATATTGATAAGCTGGAGAGGGTCTAGTGTATAGCAACTGGGATGGTAAAGGGCCATGATGGTTCATGATATTTAAGGATGAATTGAAGAAACAATGTTCAGCTTCGGGAAAAAAAAAGACCCAGAGGGAACATGAGAGTTGTCTTTAAGTATCTGATGTGCAGAAGTGGCATAAAATTTGATTTGTTTTTCCCCAGAGGGCAGTAACAGGAGCAAGGGGTGGAGGTAACAAAAAGACCAATTTAGGCTTGATACAAGAAAATAAAACAAAGCAAAACAAAATAAAAAACTTCCTAAAAATTAGAGATTATTCAAAAGTTTTCTCTCCTGGGAGATTTTCAAGCAGAGATTGGACAACCACTTGTTAGAAATGTTATACTAAGGATTCCTTCTTGTATGGGTTGAATTCTGTGGTTTCTGAGGTGCCTTCCCAGTTTGAAACTCTGTAAGTTTTATAAGTGATACGTCTTATCTCCCCTGCTGGATTTCAAAGTCTCAGAGGATGGAATACAATAAGCCACTGAAATATTATTGGGCCATCAAAAATTATAAAATACACAATTTCAGAAATAATCGGGAAGATCTTTCTGAACCAATTCAGAATGAACTGAAAACTAAGAAAAAAATTAATACCAGGCCAGCACAACATACAACCTGTGGGCCACTTGCGACCCACCAGAGGATTTTGGGTGTGAAAAATGTAGGGATGTCATTTTGCACTCTCCTGTTTATCATATGACCCACATCAACCAACACCGTTAGTCTGTCTCTAATCTAACAGATCTGTGGTCTGAAGAAGTTTAGCCTATTTTAATTTTGACCCCTACCTACTGCCGATTTGTACGGGTCTGACTTATACAGTGATAACAATATTATAGGGAAACACAACTTTGAAAAGCTTTGGAACCTTGATCAATGCAATAACAAGACCCAAGTCCAAAGATAAAACACACCATTCATCTCATGTAATACAGGCAATGGACTTAAAATGCGGAAAGATAAAAATTTTTGGACCTGGCTAATGTAGGAATCCATTTTGCTACACTATGTAGATAGCTATCAAGAGATTTGGTTTTTGTTTTTAATTTGCTTAGGGTTTTTTGGGGGGAGGGAGGTAGTAGGGAGAATAGAGTTAATTTTAAAAATACTCTGTTTCTTGAAAAAAATTAAGTTCAAGAGAAAAAAGAATCATAGGTCTCTGAGGAGAAATTTTTTAAAAATTACAACAAAGGAGAAATACTACAAGAAAGCAACTCAGAATATCTAAATACAGAAGAAAAACCACCACTTGAGATACTCTAAAGATAAAATATTAAGGAAAAATTATAGCCCTAAAAACACACATCAATAAAAAGAAAAAAGATTATAAATGAGCTGAATATTTAATTAAAATAGAAAAATAGCAAATAATGCCAAAATAAGCATAAAGGAAGAAGTCTGTCAAATTAGAATATAAATACATAAACTTAAAATAGAAAGACTATCGAGCTGATAAAAATAAAAGCTGGGGTTTTTTTAAGTCTAGTATAGGAGAGTGTATTTATTTTGCCTATGTAGTTTATACATGTCCACATGAGTCAATCTAAACATGCCACATAAGAAAGGATTCATGAATCTATCTCTAGAATTTCCTCAAAATATCCTCTTCTCCAAGGGAGACTTTTAATTCCTACAGGAGGAGAAGAAAGGTTGAGGTGAGAGTCTGGACAATCCACTGTTCTTAGGGAAAGTTTCCCAGACTAGAATTATATCTGTCTGCCTCCCTTAAATATTATTAGTCTAGGGGGGAAATTAGGTTCAAGCTGTGGTCCTGATTGTTCTTCCTTAGTGAGGAAGAAAGACCTCAAAGCTTATCTCACTAAATGCCAGTTCCACAAAGAACACACATAGTTAAATGCAAATTTATCCAAGACAATAGCAAACAGAAATTGGAGAAGTTATGGAAATGAGAATATACCAAACAATACACAGTGAATGAGTTCTCAGAATGAGAACAAGATGTGAGACAGAGTTCTAGAACTCACTCAAAGGAAAATTCCCTGAAGTCTCTAATATATTAAGCTAAGAAGAGGAGCGGTTCTTCCCAGAGTTTTTTCTCTGCCTTCAGGGAACTGAGGACAATCTGGAACCTGCCATCTTTTTTTTTTTTTTAATTTGGAAGCCTGAAGACTAGGATCTCTCTCTAAAACTTGCCAACTCTGTCCCTCACTCAGATGCAAAGAATTAATTTCAGTCAATGAAGAGATTCTTATGCAAATATGCTGTGAGACTTAAGTTACTCAACAAAATTGATAAAGTTAGCTCACCTGATTCAAAAGAAGTGAGAGAAAGTCCAATTAATAAAATAAACATATGAAATAGAAATGATAAGTTATTAGAACTTACCACATAGAAATATATATACATAAAACTGGGAATTCTAAAGAAACAGAGAATTTTATATAAATATATAAAATGCCCAATTCACAGAACATCAAATATATATCTATAATAAGACCATGTTAGAAAAGGAAATTGTTCTAACTATAAAGAAAAAAAAATCCTGGGCCACATGGATTTACAGGAGAATTCACTCAAATTTTTAAACAACTATACCTAAACTACATGAAATACTCCCATAAAGTGAGAATGCACATTACCAGACTCCTTTGTAGCCAAATATTATCCTAATAACAAAACCATGGAAGGATAAAACAAAGAGAATTATAGATCAGTATCATTAATTATATTAATTCATAAAATATTCTTTAAAATTATGCCAAAAAGACTACAGTAATTTAACCAATTTATCCTTCACTATGATCAAGGTTGCATACATGCCAGGCATGCAAAAATGATTTAATATTAGGAAGACAATTAACGTATTAATCATATTGAAACGAAACAAGGTAAGGTGGGTGTGAGTACCATCTGCTACAGTTTGTGGCAGGTCCTGGCCCCTCGGAGCTCTGCCCCAGACTGGGATTGAGCGCGTGAGAAGAGCAATCCCCTCCCCCAAACACCCTCCTCACTGCCAGGAATAATCAAAGTTTGGGGCTGGAACCTTCTGCCCACAGAAAGAGTGCAGGATCAGACAAAAAGAAACACAGACCAAGGCTCTGAAACATATTAATAAAGAATTTAACAATTTGACCATTGACCCTCCAGCACACTGTTCTGCAGGTTCGTATCAAGGGGTTGTATTCTATTTAACAATTCATTTCTTTACAGATTATGCCCTCAAACCACCTAAGGTTACATTTACAGCAAAAATTTGTCATCCAGATATTAACAGCAATGGTAGCATTTGTCTCAATATTCTAAGATCACAGTGGTCTCCTGGTTTAAATATTTCAAGTTCTTTTATCCATTTGTTAACTCCGGTGTGATCTGAAAACAAAACAAAAAATCCCAAATCACATAATTATCTCAATAGATACAGAAAAAGCCTTTAGCAAAAAACAAAACTCATTTATTCTAGAAGCCCTACAAAGCAGTTATATAGTATTCTTTTTAAAAAGATGTTTAAAAGTACCTAGCTGATCCCAATAGCTATCATTATACGCAATGGAGAAACACCAGTGTAAAGCAAGGGTATGCCTTCTCCCTGCTGTTATCTGGCATAGTTATTTGCAATATTAGCCACACTAATAAGACAAGAGAAAGAAAATAAAAAAGATTGCCAAAGAGGGGGGAAAAACTATGCCTATTAACTGATGGCATTTGCTTAGAAAATGTTACAAAATAAGCAACTAAAATTCAGACAAAATATATAGGTTTAGCAAAGTAAAAGGTAACAAAATAAAATCACAAAATAAAAAAAAAATTATCTATAGCAATAACCAAATCCAGGAGGGAAAAATAGAAAGATTAAGTCTCTTTCAACGTAACTATAATTATGACTGCCTATCTATCTGTCAATCCATCAAAGCACACTCAATATCTTTGCAGATATAATTACAAAATGTTCCTTAAAGAAATCAAGAATAACTTAATCTAACTGGTCAGACATTCAGTGATCATGGTTGGCTTGTTCCCCTCACTTTCTGTCAGTAGATTATGTAAGAAATATTTGACTTAATATCTGAAATAGTCCAGAGAGAAGGCAGATGCCCTTTCCTCACTCTGGGCTACAGGATAATCATTCTTATGTGCCATCTAGAGCCAAGAGGCACAATTATTAGATAAGTCTGAGTCTTGAACCTGGTTGCTTTTTCCATATTGTGTTTTCTTTCCTGAGTACAGATAGCTAAACATTAATTCCAAGATGGACACTTCCTATCTTGGAAGCAACCATGTTAGTGCGAATAACAATAAATGTCCACTGTGGGACCCAAGGAGATGGCATCCCTCTCCACTCCTCTAAATTCATGCACCCAGTGACCAGATTCAGTGGCAGGGAAGCTCCTTCCCTCACCCTATTTGGATCATTACACCACCACCCTGGAACTGCAAGGAGAAATTACTTAAAAATTTAGAGTCATTTCGTGTATTTCTTTTACTTCTTTATCTATGATGCCTTTAAATATAATGCAGTTTCCTTGCATATTTCTTTTAACCATTTCTGTTTTGTCTGAGATGATGATTACTACCATTGTTTTCTTTTTAATTCACCTGAAACATAATAGATTGTGTGCCAGTCCCTCATTTTAACTGGAAGGCACTATGTTCCATCTGTGTTTCTTATAATTAGCATATTGTTGGGCACTATTTTCTAATCCATTCTACCACCCTCCTCTATTTTAAGGTCAAGTTTGTCTTAATTCAAATGCACTTTTATGACTCTTAAGTGTATATGTTCCTCCATCATATACTCCTACAGTTTTTCCCATCATTCCCTTTATTGCTAAAGAAGGAGATAGAGAAAAAGAAGAAATGATTCACAGTAGTAATCTATAATAAAATGTAAATATATGTTTATATAATTACATATAATTTATTATTAAAGTAGTCTGTTTCTACACTTCTGTCCTTTGTTTTACCAAGTCTCTGACTTCTTGTTCTTATACTTACTTTTTCTCTTTAATAATTCCTTTTTGATCCACCTTCCAACGCTGAAGTTTGTTTTTCTTGTGGCTGTTCCTTCAACTCTGCCCATTCTCTTAAAACTTTTCTTTTCTTATCCCTGCCTGTTTTCATGTTGAATTTATTTCTACAGCAAACTCTGTGTGTGTGTGTGTGTGTGTGTGTGTGTGAGGGAGGGGTTAATTGCCTTTGCTCAGTTCAGATAAGTGTAAATTTCATGATATGCCTCTTCCTCCATGTTTGCATATTCCTTTCTCCATGAACTCCCATTATATGAAATAGTTCATATCTCTTCTTCCTCATTTTTTCCAATGTATTTCTTTGTCTCTCCCTTTTCTTCACTCTTAAAAAAAAAGAACCAGAACAAAACTTGTGTTTACATGCTACTTAACACTGTGACCCTTGAAGACAGAATTCTGAAGGGACACTAGTCACTTGTCAACCTGACAAAACATAGGCACTTCATCATCCATAGTCCCTTCTAACTGCTCAAAAGGATTTGTGTACCTAAGTTCCTTTTAATTCCTGTCTTTGTTCCTTTTAATTCCTGTCTTTGTACTTCCCAATTTCTACTCAGTGCTGATCTTCTCACCTGGAATACTTGAAAGTCCTCAATTCTTTTAGAGTATCATTTTCCATATTTGCAACATAGGATTCCATGATCCTGACTGGTTCCTTGGTGCTTGAACTTTTTCTTCCTTATTTCTCATAGTATGTTCTGTTTGACTTGGAAGCTCTAGAGTTTGGTTACGATGCTCTTGGGAATTCTCAATTTGAGGTTGCTCTCAGGATGTGATAGAGAGATTAATTATATTGTTATTTTTTTCCCTTTTGGTTCTAATATAGGTGGCAGTTTTGTGATTTCTTGAAATATGATATCCAAAGTTTTTGTTTGGTCATGATTTCCAAGGAGTCCTAAGATTCATAAATTATCTCTTTTTAATGTTTTCCAGGTTAGTTCAAATTTTCTTTTTTTAAAAAATCTTTTGTGTTCTACTATTTCTTATTGTCTCCTGGAGTCATTGAGTTCTAATTGCTTTATTCTATTTTTCAAGGAGTTCACTCCTTGGATAAGGTTCTCTACCTTCTCTTCAAATTTATTTCCTTTTTTTAAAAAAATAGAATTATAGTGAAGAATTGGAAACTGAGGGGATGCCCATCAGTTGGGGAATGGATGAACAAATTGTGGGTAGATGGTTGTGATGGAATTCTACTGAACTATAAGATATGACAAGCAGGATGGTGTCAGAAAAACTTGGGAAGATTTATGAGAAATGATGCAAAGTGAAGTGAGCAGAACCAGGAGAACATTGTACACAGTAATGTCAATATTGTAAGGATACTCAACTGTGAAAGATTTTACTCTGATCACAACAATCGTCCATGACAATTTCAATGAACCCTTGGTAAGAATTGCTATCTACTTGCAGAGAGAAAGACAGAGAGAGAGAGAGAGAGAGAGAGAGAATTATGAGTATAGGTTAAAGTATTTAAACTTTATTTTTCTTGGAGATTTTTATGTATTTTCTTCAGCAAAATAGCTAATATGGAAATATGTTTTGCATGACTTCACATGTATAATCAATATCATCTTGCTTGCCTTCTTAAAGGATGGAGGAGAGACAAGAAGAAAGAGAAGAATTTGGAACAAAATTTTTTTAAATGAACATTATAACTTTTATGTGTGATTGGAAATATTTAGTAAAATAAAAATATATTTAAAAGAAGAGGAGAAAAGCATTGAGTTATTGTTTTAATTCCAATTTCATTTTTAAAATGTCTTTCTTTGTTCTGGATACTCTTAGTTCTTATGGCCAAACCATTTTTGTGTTGTTTTTTTTTTTTTTTTGCCTTCTGTAGTTCTGCTTATACTTACTATGGAATTATTCTTTGCTTATGGGTTTACTTTTTTGCCTTCTCTTAATCTATGATACAGTATTTTTTTATTATATTTATTGTTTTCTTCTGTTTTTTCATATTTACTACCTTAGTTCTTGGACTGGGACTTTGTACCAGGGTCAGTATTTTCAGTATTCTTGTATAGGTTGGGCAATGTCTGTTTGACTCTGCCCCCTTTTTTGTTTGGATGCCATGGCTACTGGTGCTATTCTGGTTGAGGTGGGTGGCACTATGCCCTATCTGTCTTAATACCTACTTCTAATTTATTCTCTTGGTGGTTCTCTGTGGTGCTAGCTTTAGCCAATCTCTTTTTCTTTGCACAACCCTACCTTGGGAGGTGACTTCATTTCTTTTTGTGTCTATATATTCTAATTGGACATTGGGAATCATACTAGTATCAGGTCTCCTGTGAGGGCCCAAGTAAAGAGCTCTGTCTGCAGTTGCAACTCCTATGAGTATGCAATGAATGTAGCCAGGCCCTTTCTTCCTGCACAGTAATTTGGAGGGGATAGCTCTGTCCCCTGCTTCAGTTCCCATAAGTCATGGCCAGGATCTAGCTTCAGACCCCGATTAAGGGAGGTCACACTATCTTCTCTGGCACATCTCCTCTCTCTGTACTTTCCATTTATTGAGATTTTTTGCTGATTCCTGAGGAGTGTACTCTTTCCCATTCTCCTCCCTAGCTTCTGACCATCTTTCTGTGCAGTTTGGGACTGGTGGGAGGAGCTAAGTTTTGCTTCTCTTCAGATTTCTTTATCATTGATCTCTCAATGGTCCCTTTCAGATATATCCCAGGATCTTCTCTATAATCTTTTATATAATCACATTAACTGGAAATTTTCATAATAACAATTTAATATAGCTTAAGTAAAAAAGAGAGTTTCTAGTCAGCAACTCTGAGTTCACTGCATATTCTTGTCTCATTCTATTGTCTATATCCAAACAATCCATATATTCCTTTTGTCCATGGAGGAGGTTTTAAAATTCTCAAAATCACTTAATATGTCCTTACATATACATTGAGAAAGCAGAAAAAAGCATCGTGTTCAGAGCACAGCATGATGCTATGAAATGCTCTGGACATGAATCAGAAGATCCTGGTCCATATCTTATTACTGTTAACTTACTCTTGGTGTGACTTGGGGCAAGTTAACCATTTTGGGTCTCAATTTTTTCATGTGAAAATCAAGGGATTTGGCTCTCATGTCCCTTCCAGCTCTGAGTCTATGGTTCTCTGATTCCATAAGTATGAACCGGCTGCTTGGTACACCTTCCTGTGATAACTTCCAGGGTAATTGTATATCTCTATTTCACTCTCTACAGCCATCCTTCCGATGGGGAGGCTGCCACCAGCCAGAACATCTACTTCCAAGCCAGATCTATATCTCATTTGAGGAGTGATCCTCTGTGGAGGGAGAGGAATAACATCGGGTGTCTGCTTTTACTGCATCTGGACACTCAGAAGATTCCACAGCTGATATGCTGGGGAAATGTTTAACTTTTATAATGATTTTACCAGCTCCTCTCTCCCTTCCTCAATTATTAAGAAGCACCAATAGCTCTGTTTCCTGGTAATATCCTTCAAAGCTTATGCCCTAGACTAAATGGCACTAACCATAAGGATACCCATTCCTTACCTATCCATTGTCTGATTCACAGATCTATTTCTCTCATGCATATGTAAATATGAATTTTTGTTATAGTTATTTTGCAGAGTCATACATTCTGAAAGTTGGAAGGAAACTAAAACGTCATGTAGTACAACTTGACCTGAACAAGAATATCCTCTACAATAGGATCAAAAAGGGAGCCAACTGTTTCTGTTTAAAGACCTCCAGAGATGAGAAAAATAGTATGTCTCAAAGCATCTCATTCTACTTTCTAAACATTCTAGTTGGTAGAAAATCTGTGAAGCTTCAGTGTATTCCTTCTAAGTATGTCCTTTGCCATCAAGGAAATTTCACATGATAAATTTGCAATTATTTTAAGATGATCCTCATGGATTCCTCAAAGTCTTCTCTTCTCTAGAATGATTTCTCTGATTATCTTTTCTCCTTACTAGAATGTAAGGTCCTTGAGAATAGGAATTGTATTTTATGTCTTATTGTATCTCCTCCAGCTCTTAACACAACCCATGATGTGTAGGAGGCATTTAATAAATGAACTGCACATAAAATAGGAGAACTGAGCTTATGGATTATGAGTGACGTCAGGGTTTACTATGGCTGAACTAGTACAATAATATTGGTAGTCTGCTAGTGAATACTATTATCAATTGATCCAATTGTATTTGACGGATTGCTAAATATATTTTTAGGAAGCAACAATATTCACTATCAACTCGAAATGGATCCACAGCTTAATATACCAATATCTCTAATACTTGAATTCTCAGAAGCATCCTATTGAGGATATTCTATCATTTGATATTTCAACATACTCTAACACTTGATATTTTTCAAGAAGTTGTGATCTTTGTGGAGATATCCACAGAAACATATTTATCTAGATCTAGATATATCTATAAAAATATATGTATATATTTATATATGTATATACACATACATATATTTAAATATGTGTATGTATGTAGATAGATTAATAATTAGATAGCTCTATAGATATGATGTATGTACATCCAATGTTGTGACTCATTTAAAAATTATACTCATTCCAAGTATCACATTGAGTATTGAAATACATTTATCATCATTGTAGATAATTTTCATTTGAATATTTCTCTGATTAACCTGATTGTTTAAGAACATGGGCAACACACGGCGAATAGATACAATTGACTCTTTGGACATAAAATATGCAGAGCATAGAAAAATAATCATGCATGATATTAGAGGATAAAATATAAGACTTGAGAGTTAGGAAGATCTGGATTTGAATACTGCCCCTCTTGCTTGGTAACCATTAGAAATGTTAATTAACTCAGTCTCAGTTTCCTCATTTGTAAATTGGGGATACTGTTATCTGTAGAAGCTACAGGGCCTGCTAAGAACAGCTCTGTTCTGTTCAAGTTCAAGGTCACTCCCCATAATGACAAAAAGGTAAGGGGAGTTGTATCAAACCATCAAAGTACTGCTAAAGTACTGAAATATCTCTCTTTACATATATAAATAGCTATGAGAGAGGAAAAAGTGGGATAAAAGGAAGGGACTGGTCTAGGCAAAGTGAGATGTGTAATTTGAAATGAGCATTATCCTTTGCAGCTGTTCACCCTGAAATGTTTCTTTGCCAGTCTCCTCTCCCTTTTTACCATTCATGAGCTTTTCCTGGTCCATTGAAGGGAAGGGCCCAGGCTTGCCTACCTTCAATCTCCTCCAGGCCCTAATCCTGACTTTTTGAACTTCAGAAGAGTACCTTTTCTATTGCTGGTTAATCTTGGAATTTCCCTCAGCTTCTGAGACATCTTGCCCTTGAACAGTTTACCATACCTGTGACCTGCTCAGCCTGGAGCATGAGGGCTGCTCCATGAGACCTGCTGTCCTCCTTCTTTCATTGATGAGTGCCTCTAGGAACCTCCATTTTGTAGAAAGACGCTGGCTCTCCTTTTACCATTCTTGACCCTGTTGCTGACTTCCTGGACCTCAAAACCATGCGCCTGGTGTAGAGCAACCTTCCCCACCTCCAGCTTTTCAGCTTCTTTTTTTGTATGTTGCCTTTTCCCATTAGAATGTAAGTTCCTAAGCTTCTGGATCATGTGAGTAACAAGACAGAAAAGTAGACTTTTTCTCTAATTCCCAAGCCCTCTCAAACGTCTCCAAAACAGAAATGTTGCATCAAAGATAAAGCAACTTCAGCTGTCTCCATAGTCTAAGACATCCATAGTAATATTTCTGAACATTATAATAAAACACTTCCCGAAATTTCCCTCTCTTGGGTTTACTGAAACCCAACATTCTCATACTTGAGGAGGAAGCATAATTACAGAAGCAGAAAGTTGGGTTGTGTTTTCAAAGGGAATTTATTAAAACAAATCGACTTAATGGCTTCCTCCTCACTGCCCCACTCATGAAGAGTTTGATAAAACTTCTTTAAGGAGGCGTAGCAGCCAGATTTGGTGATGAATTTTTTCCAGTGTATCATAGTTTGAAAGATGAATTGGAGTAAGACTCAGAGGCTCTAAATCAGGGGACTTAATCTTACAACAGGAAACAGGTGTACTGTGGTCACAAATATAGCAAAAATCATAGTCTCAAGCTGTCTTCACTGTCACAGAAGTTGAAAGAACTTAGTTAAGCAGACTCATAACCCCATATATCCTTTAAGGAGGCAAACCTCCTTAAACAGACTTTATAGGCAAACTAAGTTAGGCTACTGCATAAACTACATTTCTAGAGGAGGTTGAGGGGAAATTTAGAATTACATTTCACCAAGTTGGTCAAGACAACTAGGGACGAGGAAATCCTTCTTTATATAGTTATCTAGGGGAATAACCGAATCGTTTTGGGGAGATCATATTTCCTTTGGCATATACCTGAGAAATATCGAACAGTTAACATTATTATTCTACAAGTTAAGTTTTGATCAGGTGAAGTTAATAAAAACAGAAGAAAAGTTGCAGGAGGAATGGCCTTGATCACCAAAGAATAAATGAAAGGAATTTTGATATACCTCTCTTCCAAGCAAAATAAACATCATGAAACATTAAAAGTAAAGTGATGCAATAAAATATTAAATAACATCAAATCTCCCTGTTCCTGGTAACCCACTGCCAATGTCCATGTAATCAGAATATTTCTTCTTGAGTCTCAGACGCCACTTGCAGTTGCCTGATCCCTGGAAACATCTTCCCTTGGAAATCTGGAATAAGTCTTACTTTCAGGACATCTCTCAAGGGGACTCCTCCTAGCAGATCTGCTTCTTTGGTTCCAAGTCAATTGCAGAAATTCCCTATTTAATGTTGCTAAAATCTGCCAGTAACAAGGACTTAACACATTTAGTACAACCTCCTAAATTTGGCTTTCCATAACTAGTTCATGTGGTGTAAACCAGCTCAAACCTTATAGATCTAATCCTATTAAATGAAATGAACATAAAATTAGGATTCCATAATTCACCTGGAAGTCCAGAAAATTTCAGTTTTTACATACCACTTATTCTTTCTATCTTTTCTTGAACCCTGTACTTGATATGGATAATGCCAAGGAAGAAAAAAGGAGAAGGGGGGCAGAAATTTATATGATTATTATGCATTTGGAGAAAAACCCTGACTTGAAAATGTCTTCTAATATTATTGAGCAAAGACTGATTTATACACGATTCAAAAAGTTCTTTACAATATTTAATGCAATTTTACATGTAAAATCCTCGATCTAATTTTGAGAATTTGTTACAAAAGCATATTCAAAGCATGTATATTCCATTAGAAATATTTTGGAAGCTGTAATACACATATATGTGTGTATTATAGATATAGATATATACTTTATATGTAGATAGATTTATATATACATATATCTACAACATCTAGTTCTTAGAGAGAACAGTCTATTCTTGTTTCTTTTTCAGAGTTTACTACTTCATTAAAATGTAAAATTTTACATATTTAACTTATCCCCTTCTTTTGAGGATATATATATTATCCACATACTATCCTGAAAGGAATAGATGCTTTCAGGACTTAATCTTATAGCTGAATATTTAACTATTACCAAGGAGTTGCCAAACTTAAGAAATCATTTAACCAGTTGTTTGCCACAAATTAAAATTCAAAAAACAATAAGATCTGTGCATCCTTTTATAGTAACCTTGAATGAGCAGATGAGAACAATTTGTTCCAATGGCTATGAAGACAGCTGAAGTAGGTTCTATGGAGCACTTAGAACTTGGTCATACATTGAAAACCCTAAGGTCATCCACTGCATTGTAAGTCATGGCAGTCGTCCTGACTTTTGTCCTGCCTCTGGACTTTGATGACTCTGGGAAAGAGAATGAGGCTGATGACTTTTGTGTAACTTTGACCCACTTAAATCTAACGCATATGCAAATAAAGATATCTCCCTATAATGTCTTTTGTCTTCTTTGAAAATGAAGGATGAACAATGTTAATCTATTATTTAATAGAATTAGTATTGTGATGATAAAAACTTCTACAATTCAATTGCCCTGATTTTAGAAATTTTCTATGAAAGAAATAAGGTGGGACATGGTTATTACAGTACCAAGATTGTCCCTTCAAGGGCACAGACTAACCTGACATAACCATAAGAGGGAAAACTATATCAGTTCTGTTTTGTTTCAGGTAAAAGTCCTAGTTAGCAGCCAATCATATAGCAAAGTTTTGAATTGTTAATGGGATATCGCAGCCAAGTTTAGAATTAACCAGGTAGGAAATTTTCCTGTCCAGAAAGGAAATAGCACAACAGAGAAACTGAGTCAAGAAGCTCTTACCTTCACCTATACAAAGTTGTCTCCTGAACTTTCCCATGCATCGACATCCACCTGTAGCTCAGACCGCACTCCCCTTTGGACAGCATGTGACATTTCCCTAGAACGGTGGAATATTGGCTTTATGACAGTTCAGATAGTCATATTTAATATCAAAACTCAAAACAATAACCAAATTACAGTCCAAGAAATTTTACCTCAAAGAGCAAACTTTTACTAATCACAACATAGGGTTACATTATCGACGCTTTTCTCATGTTGCAATAACCATTGACGTCAAGCTCATATAAGGACGTAAAAGGTCAGATAAAGCCTTATCTTATTTAACCTTTCTAGTTTAAATCCATCCTGAAGCAGAAATCAATCATTTAGAAGTTCAGAATAACCACAGTCTGAAGTCTTGCACACACAGTGAATATATGATAGTTCATTCAAGACACAGAAAAATGCTGGCTGCCCTAAGACTCCAGACTAGCAGATATCTGTATTATCTATTAACACCTAAGGAAAGATAAAATCTGGAACTGTAAGGTCTGTTGTTACTACGTTGGCTCAAAGATGTAATTCCAATACATACTACTTATTAACAGGTATAATTTTATAATTTTCATTTTTCTTGTCCCTCAGTCATCGTTTGACTCTGTGACTCCATTTGAGGTTTCCTTGGCAGAGATATCAGCGTGGTTCCCCATTTCCTTCTCCAGCCCATTTTACAGATGATGAAACAAAGACAAACAGCATTAAGTGACTTGCCCAGGGTCACATAGCTAGTGTCTGGGGCCAGATTTGAACCCAGGAAAATGAATCTTCCTGCCCAGCCTCAGCACTCTTTCTAATGTGCCATCCAGATGCAACGGTAAAAACAGTCAATCAGATAATACTCATTCTTGGCTATAAGCAAATTTGCAAGTTCTTTCACTTTAGCTGTGAGAGGTCATAGTTTCTCCTCAGATTACTTCAGAATTTCACAGCCTTTTGCCAGCAGCTTCTCTCACAGAGCTGATAAAGTCTTATGACCCTGCCCAAATGGCAAGTACCAGAAACCTCGCAGATGAGAAAAAAAAGGTCTGTGGTACCTTTCCCCAAATAATGTTATTATGATTCAATTTAAGGCAAAATATACCCAGCTAAGCACTTAGCAGTTTTCAAAAATTGTGACCACATTCTTCAACAGCACAATTTATAACCTAGCACCATCCAGATTAAAAGAGAAATTACTTTTCTAATGATGCAATTCAATAGCCTTTGAAAAACCAATATAAAAGCATTTCATATACAATAACTTCTCAAAAACCACAATACAAGAAAAAGTAGAAGCCTAACAATAATTTAACAATATAAAGGATTTAAAAAAAACAAGCACAAAAATTTTTTGCCAGCCAATTAATATTAATTGTATTAAATGCATTTTTATATCCTCTAACAGAGAAAATCACTTCATTCAACTATCAGTCTGGCATTCTATATCAATAACATAAAAAATCAGTATAGAGCAATTACACTTAATATAAAACAATAATAGTTAACATTTACACAGTACTTACTACATACCAGGTACTATCCTAAGCACTCTTCACTTATTATATCATTGGATCTTCACAACAACCCTAGGAAATAGGGAGACTATCCCATTTTACTGATGAGGAAACTGAGGCGAACAGAGGTGAATTGATTTGCTCGGGGTCATACAGCTAGTAAGTTTCTACTTATTTGAACTCATGTTTTCCTGATCCATATAGTTTCCAAGCATATTCCTTTATTGCCAAATATAAAACATAGTTTGCATTAAGTTTTGATTTACCACAATTGTCCACAGGATAACACATTTCACTTTAAATGAAACTACATTATAATTTAGTTTCAGGATTCATTTTAATCAAATCAAATCCAGATGTACAATCACAAATAATACCATTCTAAATCTCAATTTTCCCAAACCCATTAGCTTCCAGCACTTCAAATTATAGAACCCATTGCTTTTAGTTAATTCACTTTCAGTGATTCATGGTGGCAGTCTCACATGGCCGTCATCCTCTTTTTAGAGTTCATAAGGCTCTAAGGACTGGGATATGTTCTTCTAATGTTCCTTGAAGGACAGAATTTTAGTATGGTATTCTCAAATAATTTCATGCTACAGATTTCTATAGTTTCCATTTTTGTAAGTATTATAACTTGGTAGAATATTGTTTGTCTGAAATTGCTTACAGACATTTCTCCAAAAAGTTTCTCATATCTTTCTTATATCAATAAAAAACCTTCTCAAACCTCTCTTTCCAAAACTTTACTTTGGGTTGACCTCCATTTACGTTGTCATTGCAAACGGACTTTCTTTAAGGTTGTACCCACTCTTCTCTTTAGCTCTACTTGCTTAAGTCCACTCTCTTGAGGTTTTTTCTTTTCTCTCTTTCTTTTTTTTTAAACAATACCATTTAATTGCTAAACTCTTATTCCTCAAATTGCAAAATCTATTTCAATTTCAGTGACTTAGTGACTAATTTCCCTAAACAATTAAATTCTATTGAATCATTTCAAACTAGTTTCAATTCTGTTTGTGCCCTAGAAGGTAAAATTACTTTCAACTAGGAAAAAATGTATTTATCACCCTCCAGGAAGGGGAGAGAAATGGAGGCATGTGCTATTGCTTGTAATTTTCTTAATCCTAGCTGCATAATTTTTAAAAATCCCTAAAGAATTTTTAGCAGTTCTAAAAACCTTTAAACCATAATAGGGAAATTTATAGTAACCACATTATATTTCAATTATAATTTTGATCTCTAGTTTATAATGCCATAAATTTCTACAAATCAAGAAAAAAGATCTCCATTTTTGTCATCTTCCTCTCTCCAGTCTCTAACCTGACCATAGCTGTGAAAGCAGAAAGAATTGATCTCATAATTTTCCTCCTTATCTCCCACTGAAAGTCTAAATGAAAAGGTCAATGGAAGGATGTCCCTACTCACTATTACAGATAGGGAGAGTTATTTTAGGGATGAGATTTCATTAGTATTCACCATCTTTCCAAGCTCTCTTTCTGCATTTTCTTACAGCAGTCTTTATGGATGACCAGGTATTCCTCTTCAAAGTTCTCCAAGATAAAAAAAAAAACCTTGTGCTCCCAAGAGAACTTCAAAAGTGAAGGCCCCCCATCAAAGCACACATCACTGCCTGCCAAATTCAAGTTGCCCTCACTAACATAGGGTCATCCTAAGTGAATGAGTATAGAACTAATGCCTTTGTTAGCTATCCAGGCAGCTACTGGCCAGGCACAGACCAAGTAGCTTAGGAGAGTTGAGAAAGATAAGAAAAGAAAGAAAAGGACAAAGAAAAAGAAAACTCTACCAAAGGACCTCCAGCCTAATTTTAGTCAAATTTTTAGCAGCTGCTTACCAAGCCTTGAGGTCTCAAGTCAAGGAGATTACCCATTTTGTGGATCAGGGCAGTCTGAGCCAATTTTAATCCCTCCCTCCCTCCTTTGGTCTAAGGCCAAGAACAGCCCCTTAACTTTCTCAACACACAGAATCAGGGTCTAGACTATATCCAACCTGAACTTAAGGGAACTCACCAGGTATTTGATGGGATAATTCCATACCCTATTAGTCAGTCCTGGCCATGATGAATCCTAGGCCTTAGAAAACCTTCAGCTTCCTTGGGCCAATTGTCAGGATTACATCATTGCCACCATAGTTGTCACTCATAAGAACAAACGCTCCACATGATTTAGTGAAACTGCACTGACCTCCTTGCTGTTGCACAAACACTCTAGGCATTTTTGCTGCCTGTCTCCATACCTAGAATTCTCTCCCTCCTCATCTCTATCTACTGGCTTGTAAGAGAAGGAAAGAGAAAGAAAAAAAGAAAAAGGAAGGAAGGAAGGAAGGAAGGAAGGAAGGAAGGAAGGAAGGAAGGAAGGAAGGAAGGAAGGAAGGGAGGAAGGAAGGAAGGAAGGTAGGAAGGAAGGAAGGAAGGAAGGAAGGAAGGAAGGAAGGAAGGAAGGAAGGAAGGAAGGAAGAAGTGGCTGAAGCAAATTTTTAATGCACAGAAAAGAACAGAGGGAAGGCCGGAAGCAAAGACAAGCAGGACAGCTTTGGAAGTTTTCTGTTGATTTTATTACAGACTTAAAAGAAAAAGTAAATTGAGTTACAGAGATTTATAGCCAGTATATCCATTTTGGAAAGTAATAAAGAATTATGCAAATAAGGTGATTAAAACCCTTTTTATCAGAGATTCTACTAAGAGGTCACTGATAAGAAGAAAGTTTCCATCTACACCAAATGTTTATAGTAGCACTTTTTGTTGTAGCAAGGAATTGGAAGCAAAGGGGGATAATTAAAATAAATTGTGGCACATATGCTATAGGGAATGGAGAATGTGATGTATACAGTGAACTATGGAAAGATTTATAAAATCTGACACAGAGTAAAGCAGAACCACGAAAATGTTAGACATGAGCATTACAAGAATGTGAATTCAAAGAGTAATCATAAAACAACAAAAAATGAATGTGCCAAAATTCAAAAGAACAAAGCATGGCCTCAAAATACAGTTATGAGAAGATATTGCTATCCCACTCTTTGCCGAAGTGGGCAGTACACAAGACTGCTATATTGTTAACAACATTTACAGACTTTTGAAATATAGTGATTGGTTTTGCTGATTTTTGGTCTGTTTTTTTAAAGTGCTATATGAAATAGTTCTCATTCCATAGATACCAGGTGAAGTTCTGGTAACATAAAAAAAGAACGACAACAATAAAGATATCAACAAAATCATTATTTTAAAAAGAAGATATAGATTCCCAGTTACAGTTAGAGAACTCTTTCATTACAGTAGGGACATTTTCATCTTATTTAGTGTTTGTTAAGTTCAGAATTTAGAATATAAATTTTATTAAAAAAAAAAGGTTAGTCAGGCTAAACTGTCACTATCACTGGGGAAACAACCCAAAATTCAGTGGGTTAGCTATTTTTATAGATATAAGTTGTAAAAGTATGCATACACCAATCCATACACCAATGTGCAAAATACAAATCTCAGATCCTGCAACAAAGACTCTCTCAGGTTCTGTCCTAGGTACTGAGTAGGGATGCATATTTTACTAGAAACAATCATTAGTTTCTCCTGTAGCTAAAAAAGTATGTGTTTTTTGTTGTGTATTCATTTTTCAGTTGTGTCTGACTCTTTATGACCCCATTTAGGGTTTTCTTGGCAAAGGTACTGGAGGGATTTGTTTTTTCCTTCTCTAACTCACAGATGAGGAAACTGCAGCAAATAGGATTAAATGAATTGTCTAGGGTCACACAGCTAATTAAGTGTCTGAAGCCAGATTTGAACTCAGGAAGATAAGTCTCCCTGACTCCAGGTCCAGCACTCTATCCCACCTTGTGTATGCTATGGTTCTCCTAACTACTTAAGTAGCTTTGATCCACAGTTAGAGCTTGAGCTGCAGGCTCCAATCTGTTCCTCGAGTTCAAATAGCCCTTGCTTGCTCACCTTTCTCCCCTAGTCTATACTATTGAAAATAGCTATGAATAGTAAATAAATGCTGAGGTCAGTTCCATGTATCCCTTACTCCTCAGCATATGATGAAATCATCTCTTTAGATGACTTATCCCTCCTTAAGTCTATGACTTGTTCTATAATTTTTTATCCATTGCACTGTCATGTCACACGTAATGTAGATCCTCAATGCATGTTTTTCATTAAGTAAAAATTTGATCATTTGAATCAGAAAATGGGTGAGCAATTTTCTTTCCACACCTGTTTTATACATTGGAATGTAAGAAGAGAGGGAAAATAATCTTTAAAGTTAAAAAAAAATTGTTGTTTATTCTTGACACTTTTATTGAGTTTTAAATTTTCTTCCTCTCTCCACCCCCTCCCCCAACTATTGAGAAGGCAAGTAATATGATATACACATGGAATATGAATATACATATGAAATTCATATAAGTCATGTTACCAAAGCAAGAAAAATAAAGTAAAAAAATTATTCAATTTGCACTCAGCATTCATCAGTTGTAGAGAAAAAAATCCTTCAAAGTTGCATAAAGCTCATATAGTCTTTTCTTTCCATTAACTATAGCAGTCATTTAAAGAAAAGTTGAGTTCCAAATTCTCTCTCCCTCATGCCCCTCCTCTCCCCACATAAGGCAAGCAATAAAATGCCTATTATAAAAGTGAAGTCATGCAAAACGTATTTTCACATTAATCATGTTGCAAGAAAAATAAAGTGAAAAAGTGTACTTTGATCTGTGCACAGAGTTCGTCGTTTTTCTCTCTGGAGGTAGATAGCATTTGTCATCATGAGTCCTTTGGAAATGTCTTTGATCATTGTACTGATGCGAGTAGGTAAGCCTTTCATACTTGATCATAGTTACAATGTTGCTATTACTATGTACAACTGTTCTGGTTCTTCTCACTTCACTTTGTATCAGTTCATGTAAGTTTTCCCAGGTCTTTTTTAAACTATCCCCCTCATCATTTCTTATAGCACAATAATAGCTCATCATAATCATTTACTATAACCTGTTCAACTATTACCCAACTAATAGGTAGAATTCCCCTTAATTTCCATATTTTGTCCCTAGAAAAAGAGCTTCTATAAATAGCTTTGCACATATACTTCCTTATCCCCATTCTTTTGATCTGTTTGAGATATAAACCTGATAGTGATATTGTTGGGTCAAAGCTCATACACAATTTTACAGCTCTTTGATCAAAGTTCCAAATTGTGATCCACAACTCCCCCAACATTGCATTAATGTCCTAATTTTTCCACATTCCCTCCAACATCTGTCCTTTCCCTTTTCTGTCATGTTAGACAATCTGATAGGTATGAAGTGGTACCATAGAGTTGTTTTAATTTGTATTTCTCTAATCAATAGTGATATTGAGCATTTTTCCACATGACTTTGATTTATTCTCCCGAAAACTGCCTGTTCATTTTTAATCATGAATCAATTGGGAAATGGCTATATGCCTATAAATACAAAGTGTTTCATTTCATTCAATTCAATAAGCATTTATTGAATAGCTGATATGTGAAAAACACTTTTAGATGTTATAGAATGGAAGGAACATTTATAGGTCATTTAGCGCAACCACCTACTTTATGTAGGGATCTCCTTCATAGTATCCCTGATTGATCCATCCAACCTTTGCTTGAATGTTTTCAATATTAGAGAGTGTAGAACCTCATGAAAAATTTCACTTCATCTTTAGACAGTGATGATTTCCTTTACAATAATCCTGTAAGGTAGATTGTACAAGTACATGTACTATAGTTCAATTTTACAGATGAGAAAATAACACAAAACCTCAGTGATTGATAAAATCTGCTTTCCTGGAGGTTTCACTTTGGATCCAGTCTTTTTTTTCTCCTGGATTTGTGACTTCAATGGTATAGAGAACTCCCCAGTGAGAAAACTTCCTCTACCAATGCAGATTTGAAAGTGTTTTGTAACTGACAGTTTTAGAGATTTGCCTGGGGGACGGAGAAGATAAGTGATTGGCTCATTGTCACATACTCAGCAGAAATCAGAACTGGGACATGTCATCCTGACTCCAAAGTCATCCTTCTGTCTCCTATACCTTATTGTCTCTCAGGGTCAAAAACACTTAAGGTGAATTTCTCTTTCAATAGACATGCCCTTCAGATATTTGAGGGCAGCAAGTACCCATACCTCCAAGTAGATGTCCTCTGCACTTCAATTATTCAATCAGCACAGGTCCATTTTTGTGGAACAATGTCTTCATTTGTTCCAAAGACTTCATTTCCATCTAAGTTCAACATGACCCGGATAAGAGAAAGACTGAGGAAAATAAAAATAAAGTCCACAATGTGTGAGAAAGGAAAGATAGGTCAATTAACTTTTTTAAAAATTTAGTTTCTCTTTGATTAGACTGAACTAATGCAAAGAAATAGTAGTGCTAATGAAAGTAGGTAGAAATGACTATTATACATTATTAATCAGTCAACAGATAAACATTTATTAAGTATGTACTATGCACCAGGCATTGTGCTAAATTACTTAAAAGAGATAACTTTTGAAATACTAAGCAATGGCTAGCAATTAGCAAATCCAAATAAAATAGTTCACTCTTGCAAGACTCTGTATAGTATGAACATAATCTCTACTGGAAACAAATAAAGGGCAATAGCAGATTTTTAGAACTGTCTTCTTTGTACCAGTGTGATTATCTAAGAGATTGGAGGATATTTACAGGGTCTTTGGAAGTGATAGTCTCAAGAAGCAATATGGCAGAAGACATTGGGGTTACTAGTCTAGCAGTGGAGAAAGTAGGCTCCTAAAATTGTGAGGGGCAGAAGAGACTCAGAAGGTCATTTTTCACTGATAATTTTATTTCAGTAGATAAGGAGAGATTCAAGGGAGAGAGGATTTTTGAGATCTTAAAATGTTCTGGAGAAGAATAGAAGAGCTGGAAACAAGAACCTACATACAGAGGCTGGACTTGGCAAAAAAAAAAAAGGCTTCCTCTTTGTCAAACTGGGGGTAAGGAGGAGACAGCAGGAGATGGTGTCAAGGGGTTTTGAAATGAACAGAATGGGAAAAAAAGGAAGTTCACGTTGAATAACAGGTAAGGTCTTCAGATGGGTTGTGGGATGAGAGGGGGAGATGTGGAGGTTTGAGGAGAGAAGGTTTGAAATAGGTTCCATGCGGAGCAAGATATGGAGTTATTTAGGAAGACTAAAAGGACTTTCCTGTAGTAGTGAGGACCCTGTAGAGGTTGGATAACATGAATTTCTAATGTACCCAATCAGAGTAGTCTTTGTGAGATAGTCTCCAGATGCCTTCAGCGGTTCTCAGTGGGAAAGAGGAAAAGGAGGAGGCTGGGATTTATCCAGGGCTGAGGTTTGGCAAGAGACCAGTGGTAATAGGACAAACAGGCAAAGAATTTCATGGCGGAGAATAGTGTGGAGCTGAAATTGCTGAGTATTGGGTCAAAATTCAAGAGAGAGGGAAGTTAAGTCACTAAAGAGGCAAAGACCTAAGAAAGTACTGAGAGGTAGAGGAAATGGGCAAAGAATAGGTTTAGGAGAAGTAAGCCATAGGGTAAGGTAGAATGATAGGAGATTATGGAGAATGTCGGACTTTCTAATTAAGAGGAACACTTGCAGGCAATGATGAAGTCTACTGTGTGATGGTGCCTATGTCTGGCTGACATGGAGTGAAAGAAGTCATAAAATTTAAGAAGGCTGAGGAACTGGAAGTTGGAAGAGTTTGAGGGAGCATCTCTGGAGATATTAAAGTCTCCTAGTATAAAGGTATGAGTTGGAGAAGAGAAAATGGCAAGCCAAGTGCTAAACTCCTTGAGAAGAGGAAAATAGATGCTAAATGCAAATGTTCTGTGGTAAAATGTGATTGTCCTCAGTTTTTAATGGTTTATTTCCTCCTTGCTCCATCCAGAATTAAATTCTTCAGAAATCTACTTATAGACCATTGGCAAAAGATCTTAAATGTACAGAAAAATGTATGGATGCTGGGCTATTTTTTGCTGTCTTTTCTGCAAATACAGCTTTCTGAGGAGTGATGTAAGGGCCATCTGTTTTCTGTAAATGGTGAGGAAATGCTAACACCGGTTAGCTAGATTAGTTAGTAGATCAGGTAGTTAGATTATTAATGCTAGAGAGATTGGCACATTTTAATTCCAAACTCTTTGGAAAATATCTATAGCATTTCTGTTGCTTCCAATCCTGTTAACCCCTGGCAACCTCTAACCCCAACTGCTTCTATTGCAACATCTGTATTTAAAACTAAAATATGGTGCCTTCAGTTTATTACCCAAGTTACCAAACTGATTTCCCTTCTCTTGGAGCATCCCCACAGTGAAGAAAATCTGTCCTAACAATTAAGAATTATTTATTTCTGAAAAGCAGAAACAGTATTATTTTTAAATATCAAAATTAATTTTAAAAATTTTACTATTAAGAAAATCTATGATTAATAGATGAATCTCATCATGATCTATAATCCATTGTAATCCTAGAGTAGTTTAACTGATTACAATTTTTGTAACCGTTATGACGTAGCAATGGACTGTCTGTTTTCTAAGGACTGGGTAGCTAAAGTGCAAAGAAGCCCATCAGGGGCAAGCTGACCGTTTCACAGTGAATTATTTCTGCAGTGCTTGCTTTTATCAACTTGTAACGGAGGCAAATAGGGGAGATCTATAGAATGCTTAACTATTTCTGCACTCTTCGACACTATTAATCACCATGTCTTTTATATTCCCTTCTCTCAAGGTTTTCATGACCTGGCCCTCTCCTGGTTCTCCAAATATCTGACAGCTTCTCTTTCTGTTCTGCTGGGTCTTCCTCCATATGATGCCCATTATGGGGAGGTGTTTTCCCACAGGAGCTCTGCCTGGGCCCGCTTCCCTTCTCCCTCGATGCCATTTCATTTGGTGATCTCATAAGCTCCCATAGATTTAAGTTTCATCTCTGTGCTGATGACTATCCAAGTTACTTATCTGGCCCTAACCTCTCCACTGATCTCTAGCCTCATATTTCCAACTTACTCTCGGACATCTTGAACTAGATGCACCGTAGACATCTTAAACTCAACATATCCAAAACTAACCTCATTATCTTCTCCCACACAAAAACTTCTCTTTCTAACCCTATTCCTAGGCTTGAAACCAAGCTGTCGTCCTCATTCTTTGTCGCCCCTCCCCACATCCAATAAGTTGTCAAGTCCTGTTGAATCTAACTTTATAACAGCTCGTATACGTCCCCTTCTTTCCTCCGGTGCTTCCACCACCTTGCATAGACCCTCATCACCTCCAGCCTGGGCTATTTCAATAGCCTATTGGTTGGACTATCTGTCACAAGTCTCTCCCACTCCATTTTATTCTCCTCTTATGTGTCAAGCTGATCTTCCTACAGCTCAATTCTGACCATGTTATCCCCCTCTACTCTCCCCTCCCAATGCAATAAAATCCTGCATGATCAACTATGAAATCCTCTGTTTGGCATTTAAGACCCTTTATTATTTTCCTTTCAAGTCTTCTTATATTCTATGCTCCCCACCCCGTACCCTGCCCCACCAGGTACTCTGTTATCTAGTGATATTGCACCAGCCTCCTTGATATTCCTTAAAACAATACAGTTTTCTGAGATACTCTCTCCCACTTAATTTCCCATTTCTGAGCATTTTTGTTGGCTGTCTCCATAGCCAGAATTCTCTCCTCCTCATCTCTACCCTCTGGCTTCACTGGCTTCCTTGAAATCCTTGCTACAATCCCAGGTTCTGTAGCAAACCTTTCCTGATCCCCCTTAATTCTAAAGGTTTTCCTCTGTTGATTATTTCCGATTAGTCTTGTACATATCTTATTCAGACATAACTGTTAGTATATCCCCCAACCCCCAACCATTAACATACGAGCTCCTTGAGAACAGGGACTTCCCTTTGCTTTTCTTTATATCCCTAGTGACCAGCACAGTTCTGGCACGTGGTAGATGCTTAATAAGTGTTTATTGACCAACTGACTGGTGGGCCACAGGTTCTGACTCAGCATTGAAGGACTTGGCACTTTGAAACAATGCAGTAAACTCTGGCAAACCTCTGGCCTCCTTCAGGTCCCACAGTGATGCCTGGAGGCAGCAGGCATTACTGCTGTGTTAGCATGTTGCCTAGGCAAACTTGAGTCAGGCCTCCTCTGGCCTTCAGAGTTCTGGCTGCCTCTTTTGCTTCCCTGAGCATAGCTATCCAAAAGAAATCCTGAGATTTAGACTTTCCAATAGTGGTTGCCTCAGAAGTCTCTAGAGTCCTCAAGTTGGTGCTGGCTGTACTTTGAGAGGAGATACTCCAGCTACCACCCTGACTTGCCAGAAAGTCATCTACTTTAGGGAGCTGAGGGCACTTACAGAGCTGAGAGTAATGTTTTCAGAAGTCTCACCAAGTGTTTCCTGTTTTAACGCTTTTTTGAAAGACATCCGCTTCTCTGGGGTGGGGAGCTGGGGGTGTGTGGTGGGGTTGATAACAATAACTAGCTACTGTTTCATATTTAAGTTTTTAATCAAGCACCCTTGCGGTTCTTTTGTAAGGGAAGGAACAGATAGCTGCTCAATACTTGATTTAGGCTGTACGTTGAGTATCTTTCTACTTTCCTTTTTTGGACTAGACATGAACTAAACCTGACCTTTAAGTGACTTTCCCCAGGGCTACCTACCAGGTGGGAGCATAAAGAGACAGAGAATAGGAGGAAAGAACCTCCATCTCTTTGGAAGTCAAACTAATCTGTGAACAACAGCTGTGGTCTAAGGGTTCCCTGGAGGGATAGCAAAGCATCTCAGTTCCCCTGGATACAGCAGCAGTTCTACGTTGTTATACCTGTATTTATGACAGAAAACTATGAAAGAATGTAGGAAAAGGAAAGAACTTAGTCAATTTATCCTTTTTTTGGCACTTATTTGGAGGGGCTTGGTAATATAAGAACAAAGTACCCATATGTGCCTGAAACTACTCCAATATTTATTGTGATATTTATAAGTCCAAGTTTTATATGCAAAATTCTTTTTTTGGCATAGTCTAAGATCACATATTATGATTATAATTTTGTCAGAATTAAATGGCTTATGAATCATTGTATATGGGTGAATAAGGATATGGTTCAGGGAAGCAGGGAAGGGAGCAAAGTAAAGATACTTAAGATTAAGATATGATCTCAAGGTACACAGGAGTCACCAGAAACCGATAGGGAGATTGCTTCACTCCCATTGGAACTGTGGCCCCACGGATCTTGAAAATAGTCATAATAGCCAGGATTGTATTCTAAGAGTAAGTGGGAAAGTGTTTAATTTTACTATAAACTCTAAGCAACAGCCATGTTTGTTAAGTCAGTCAAGTTCCAAAAATATGAGAGTTCTGTACCTTTACTTATTTCCAATTCCCTCAATGCCCTCCCTCCTGAATTTCATCTTTTGAATTACTTCCCGTTCTTTAAAGCCCAACTCAAACGTGACCTCCTTCTCTTCTCTCAGTTCTGCTATTCCCTGCTCTAATTGATAATAAGCCTAATCCTCACATACCACATAAAGTAAAAATAAATGACATTATTATTGCTAAACACAAAACTGTTGCCTAGACCTGCTGATTTTACCTTTGCCACATCTCCCCAATATGCTCCCTTTTCACCTTTGACACTGCCACCACTACAGTGAAGGCCCTCATCACCTCATGTCTTGATAATTGCAATGGCGGCTTGGGAGTCTGCCATTGTCAAGTCTCTCCCCACTCCAATTCATTCTCCATTCAGCTATCAAAGTGATTTTCCTAAAACACAGATCTGATCATGTCAACTCCCTACTCAAAAAACTCCAGTGGCTCCCTATTGCCTCCAAGATTAAATACAGAAAGCTTTGTTTATCATTGAAAGCCCTTCATGACCTAGGCCCTCCTACCTATCCAGTCGGACACTGGCCTCCAGGCTGTCCCACAAATATGACACTATATCTCTTGCCTCCAGGCATTTTCTCTGGCTGTCTGTAATGTGCTCCCTCCTCCACTCTGATTAGTGACCTCCCTGTCTTCCTTCAAGCCAGCTAAAATTTCACCTTCTATAGGAAGCCTTTCCCAACCCCTCTTAATTTCGGTGTCTTCCTTCTGTAAATTATTTTCTACCTATCATATCTATCTATCTATCTATCTATCTATCTATCTATCTATCTATCTATCTATCTATCTATCTACATGTATATGTGTGTATTGATAATGTTTAATATAAAATTTTGGAATAATCTCTTTGTTCTCTCTGAAGCAAACTCAGAGAATGCCTCTTCCTATGTCAACAAAAGCCAGCCAGGGCTGACTTAACATTCCTTAAGAGACCTTTAACCTAAGATGCTCTCTTGAATAATGGGATGTTTTCCATATCTTAATATTTGTAGACATATACTATTTAATGGCATGTTAATGGTAAAGAAAATACAGGCATCTTAGGTTGTAATTTCTATTTGAAACTTTGTCAAATTTTATCTTATTGTATTTACAACCTATACAATTAAGAAATTCCTTTCTAATGGTCTAGTTAATCACTTATGGAGACCATAAATCTGAAGGACTCAGAACATTTCTTTGTCCTAAACATATTTAAGGCTGCTCAGTTCTTTGTATTGGTAGCCGGAACACTTTTCTGGCTTCATAATGCATTATGTTACTGTTTTCTTTAATAGGGAATTGATCAAGTAATTAATTAAATTATAAAATGTATGCATTAGCCTGTTGCCTTTCTTTTAACCAAGTTTTCAGGTCAACAGTATGCATGTATATATGTATGCGTATATGTATGAGTGTATAGCTAGCTTTGTATATATTTGTCTGTATGTTTTCTCCCACAGATTCAAACTCCTTGAGGGTAAGGACTATCTTTTGTCTCTTTTTACATATCTAGTGCTTAGTAAAGTTCCTGGCACATAGCAACCACTTAACAAATGTCTATTGATTGACTGGATGACCTATGTTACATAATCTCAATTGAGCCTTCATTGCAGCAAGGCAATCCTTTTATGCCTCCCTAATAGATTCCATATCCTACTCACCACAATGGCTTTTACAAGCTTTTCTATTACTCCTCAAGCATCCCTATGCCACCCCTGCTTCCCCTCACCCTCTTAGCTGAGAACCTGGCCTCATATTTCACTGAAAAAATGAGGTCATTCTTGGAGAAGTCTCTTGCTTCTCATCTTACATCACTCAAATGCCTTCTATAAATCCCTGCTTCATATGAAGAACTGACCCTTGTCTTTGTTGAGGCAAACTGCTCTCTGTGTCGTACAAGTGATTTCATTCCATCCTGAATTCTCTAGCAGATTGCCCCTCGATTAGCCCTACATTCTTACTCGTCTCCTTTTCTATCTCCTGGCTGCTTTGCTTTCTCACTGCCCATAAACAAATCCAGGTTTCCCTCATACTGAAAAACAATTACGACTTGACTTATCCATCCCTGCTAGCCATTGTCTTGTATCTTCTGTTTCGTGGCTAAACTCCTTGAAAAGGTCATCTAGAATAGGTGCCTCCACATAATAATGTTAATAATAGTAATGACAGGTCGCCCTTATGTAGTACCTACCATGTGTCGAGCACTGTGCTAAATGCTTGGCAAATGTCTCATTTGATCCTCATAATAACCTTGAGAGGTAAATGCTATCATTATCCCCATTTCATAGTTGTAGAAACAAAGGCAAACAGGTTAAGTGACTGACAATATCACATGGTTTACTTAGTAAGGATCTAAGGATAGATTTGAATTCAAGTCTTCCTGACTCTAGGTCAAAGGTGCTATCCACTGTAATACCTAAATACCTCTAAGCTGCAATTTCCTTTCCTTTCAATCTATTCTTAATTCTTTGTAGTCTGTAGGAATTTTGGGAATTTAATGAACCACATTGACTCCATCTTGAGACTCCATTCTGGATCTAGCTCAGTTCCCATTCTGTTCAATTATAGGTCCAGTCCAACATCTGTCTTGAGAGAAAATTTTATTCAGTTATGGGAACTTTGAAATAATTTTATTGCATTGTTTGAAATTAGCCTTGTATGCCTGGGAAGCTGGACCACTTCTGCCTATTGCTTAGAAACCCTTAACTAAGGACCTACATTATGCTGACCAGAAACGCACTTGGATCTCAAGGTTGATGCACGTTTTTTCACAGTTACACATCTCAAGCAACCCATGTGTCTTATCTGAAAACTGACTCCCTGCTGGTCAAGCCATTACTATTTCCTTGTTCATTTGATTGAATATAAACACTTGGGTGGGTGGGTGGGAAACACTAGAACTGGGTGGTAAAGGCAACCACACTGGCATACCCAGGATGGCTGCTAGCACAGATTCTTAGATCTGCTTTACTAGGGAAGATAGCTGTTTGAAGGATCAACAATCTTTCTTTAATTATATTCACTAGTTCAGGGAAAAAGTCAGCAGCCTGAACTTCAGAGAAAATACAAACGGAGGAAATACAGAGAAAACATAAGCAGAGAAATAAAGAGCAACAGACAGGGCTCTACTGCCTGAATCAAAGCAATATCGCTATATACTTTACATACATGCTTGGATGGAGAGAGCCATTAGATCTGAGCAGTTGGGGAGGTCTGAACACACAGCCACTCAGAGTCTCAACAAGGAAGTTACATAAGCTTCTCATAAGCAAGCCCCCAAAGCAAAACTTCACCTCAGAGTGTATACACACACACACACACACACACACACACACACACATACATATATGTATATATAATATATATTTTATATATAAATATATAATATGTAATTTATGTATAAATTATTACATATATTACATATAATATTCATATATATGTATATATATAAAATAACCTTCTCAGAGCATCACAAGCCTAGTGATTCAGTGCCTAATTAGAAGTTAGCAAAAGTGTGAGCCTTCCTACAAACAAACTTCCCCCGAAGGCCAGTCCACTCAAGGCCTATTAATGGGTGGGGAAAATCTTCAAATCCCATTAACATTACACTGGGACAACTCTTTTTCTGATTTCAGGGAATGGCACCTGTTTGCTCTCCCCCTCCCAATTCAGAAAGCTTCTTATCTTTCCTCTACTTAGAAATCAGATTACCTAACCTTATATCAAGATTTATATCTTATTGTTTTCTTTTAATGCAAAAAAAAAATCATCTCCCCTTTTATTCCCTTTCCTGCCAAGCAGATGCCTGGTTCTGATTTGTTATGCAATTGGCATGAATTGCTTAATAAATCATTAGGCTTGGAAGCTTGGACCCTTGTTTCTTTAGTTATTTCAGAATTCATCCTTCACAAGTCTGACTTCTATCATATTCCACTGAAAGTGCTCACTCCAAAGTAACCAATGATCTCTTACATGTTCAGTCTAATTGCCTTTTCTCCATCCTTATCTTTCTTGACCACTGGGCAGCTGCCTAGGGATCATTATCTTCTCCTAGTTATTCTCTCCTTTCTAGGTTTTCCTGACATTGCTCTCTCCTGGTTCTCCAGATTCACCCCCTCCTTTTCAGTCTCCTTTGCTGGATCTTCATCCATGTCCTGCCCTCAAACTATAGGTGTTCCTCAGAGCTCTGTCCTGTGCCCTATTTTCTTCTCCCTCTATACTGTTTCACTTAGAGATCTCCTCAACTTACATGATTTTAATTATCATCTTTAGGCTAATGACTCTCAAACTCTACTTACGCAGACCTTACCTGTAGGCTCACATCTCCTACTGTCTATTGGATATCTTAAACCCAACATTTCAAAAACTGACCTCATTATATTTTCTCACAAACTGTCTCTTTTTCCTAACTTACCTATTACCAATGACGGCACCAGCATCTCATCTTCCCAATTACTCAGAATTAGAGCCTAGGTGTCACCTTCCACTCCCCACCCGTTCTCACTCTTCATATCCAATAAGTTGTCAAGCCCTGTTATTTTTTGAAACGTCTCTTGTATACACACCTTTCCTGTAACACTGACACCGCTCTTGTCCGAACCTTCATCACTTCATGCCTAGCCATTGCAGTAGCCTGCTATTTGGTCTGCCAGTATGGAGCATCCCTGTTTTTGTTCATCCTCCACTCAGTTTCATATTGATAGGTTTCCCTCATACTCAAGAAAGTCCGGTAGTTTTTGTCCCTCCATTTGGCCTCTAAACCCCTTAAAGTCTGGTCCCTTCTAATATTTCCAGTCTTCTTACATCTTACTCCCCTCCACATACTCAGAGATCCAATGACACTGGACTCTTTGATGTTCCTCAAATAAGATACTCCATCTCCAGATTCAGCATTTTCATGGACTCTTTCCAATTCCTGGAATTTATTCCCTCCTCATCTTTACCGCCAAGCTTTCCTGGCTTCCTTCAAACCTCAGCTAAAATCCAAACTTCTACAAGAAGCCTTTCCTTAGTTCTCAATTTCAGTGCCTTTCCTCTGAGAAAACTCTCAATTTATCCCATATATATTTTGTTTGTACATAGTTATTTACATGTTATCTCCCTCATTAGATTTTGAGAGCAAGGATTATCTTTTTCCCTGTGTTTATATCCCTGACAGTTAGCAGAATGCCTGACACTTAATAGGTGTACTTAATGAATGCTAGTTGACCAATTTGACTGACCTTTGTATCCTTAGTGCCAGGCAGTGGTCAATAAATACTTGTTCAACTGAGTTAAAATGAACTTGAGTTTCCTCAATTTTGAAATTATGAGGTTGGACTAGCTAACTTTAAATATTGCTTCCATTGAAGGAAGATAAAAAAAACCCTATATGTTATTTTCCTCAATACTTAGTACATGATACCACAACATCTAGTGCATAGTAGATGCTCAATAAAAGTTCCTTGTATTTCAACATGTAGCAGGAGTCAAACTATACATTTGATGTTAAGCATACCTGGGGTAAGGGAGCACCTATAGGAATGCCATGGGATGTGAAGGCTGTTAATTTGGAGGAAGACACCAGAAAAGAAAGAGAGGAAATAACTTTGCAACAAAGCAGATGCTTTTGGGAGATGTAGATGGTGTTTTCATTTGTTAAGCTGCCACTCTCAGTATTGTCTGAGACCAACCTTCATCCATCCACCTTCCACTGCTATTTTACCTTATGTAGACCTGCACGTCTACACATATTTAAGAAAATCTTTGCAAAGCTCCATCACTTTAGTACATACATGTATCATATAAGATAACATATATGAAGTGTTTTATAAAGCTTAAAGAGCTATATAAATTCTAGCTATTATTCTTTTTTCTCTGTATCTCCTACCTTTTCCCTTCATCTTTTCTTTCCTTTATTTTGGCTTTTCTCTCTTTCCAAGCATTTAAGTCTTTCATCGCTTTGGTGGTTATCCTCAATTTTTGTTTCCATTATGGCTTAATAAAGTAGAAGAGATGAAAAAGTGTGACTGCATACTGATTTTGTAGTTGACACAAGAAGTCTAGCTAATTCAGTCACAACAGCCTGCTGATCCTCAGATACCTCTACTAAGCCCCATTTCTCTATTGCACATGGATCCAAGGCTAGTTGAGAGTGGGTGAATAAATACTTCCTTTCCTTTGTTTACCACTCCAGTAGCATTCGTAGGAACACATTTCTCACCCATGAACCTGCATACATGTCATCCTTCCAGATAGGCAACTTCCATCTTTCTGCCAGATAATGTTTTTAATATGCTTCCTAAACATTATAATAAAATACAAGTTTACAAAGTACTTTAAGAGTTACAGAACATGCTGTTCTCCTCATAACATTGCTAGTTTTATAGTATTATTGTTATTTTCAACTAAACTTGTGATTTTATTGGTACTGGTAAGTGACTCAGAGAACTCACTCTACCAATAGACATTAAGAACTATTCTGTAACTTGCTGTTTTAGAGAGTTGCTGGGAGCACAGAGACTTGTCAAAGGACATAAGCCCAACATGCAGCTAAGTAACAGTGTGGGATTTGGAGTGGGAAGTCCTGAGTTCAAACTCAGTCTTAGACACTTGTTAGCTATAAAACCATGGGCAGGTCACTTAAGTCTTCCTGCCTCAGTTTCTTCATCAATAAAATGGTGATAATAGTACCTACCTCCCAGGGTTGTAGTGAGAATAAAATGAAGTTATATTTGTAAAGCACTCCACAAATTTTAAAGCACTATATAAATGCAAGATATATATTGGAGGCGGTACTTAAACTCGGGCTTTTTTTGTCCTAAAGTTAGCTCTCTACCTACTACTTTATATTGCCTCTTGAAAATTATGAGTATAGGATTTCTGATCTCTGAGGTCTACTCAATTTATACTCAAGGAAATCCATTCTCCCTCCTGGGGAAGGAGGGGCTTCCCTGAGTTCAGGATACCTGAGTGTATGGATCCATATCCTAAAACAGTTCTTTATAAGCCCCTTCAAATGTATTAAACAAAAGGTGTTTACTGTGATGATACTTTAAGAACAGCAGCTATAAAAAACACACCCCTGATAGCTCGAGGGTATTCTCTCTCACACATACAAACAGTATTGCTAGGAAGAGGCAACATATACACAGAACACTTGTGGTCAAAGCAGTTCATGTAGATGCTGCAGGGTTCTGAGGGTTTTTTATTTTTTGTGATGTTCTCATGCGGCTCCCCAGTGAGTATAACATCTGCATTGGATATACCTTCACCTGGCCCTCCCTCAGGCAAGTCCCCTGGTCATTTAAGATCTGAAACTAGGATGGAATGAAACGCTGGTGAGGTCATTTAAAACAGTTAACAAAAGGAAGCCTATTTAAGCTACAGTCAGAAAAGGATGCTCAGCAAGGACACAGCACTCAGCCCTCTTGGATGTGTCCCCTCTTGCTTCCTGGAAAGGACAAGCCCTAAATGCATAAATGTCCTTAGGTAATCAATCAGACATTTCAATACAGCCTGACTTCTCCAGAAAGCTGTACCAACCGGGATGTGATTTGAATTTTAATACACATAGTGAGGTGACAAGGAAAATCCTGGCAGATATTGGTCTCTTCTTTGGGTTCCATTGGGTTCCCTGGGCTTGTTGCTCTATTTCTGGATGGGCAGTTCAACTCCTCAATCCACTGTCAGGGCAAATTCTAACTCTTTATCTCTGCCTCCCCAGCTTCCTTCTCTTCTATATGTCTTTGCTTCTTCCTCTTGTTGACTAGCACAACTCATAGTCTGACTTTGTTCCACTGGATGGTGCCATGATGGAGTGATGAGAGAGAAGAAACCTCTTTCCTTTGCAGAACTCATTCTAAGTGCTCCTTAAGAACTGACTGTCTTGACTGACTTCTCAGAGAGTGTGTCCTGCTTTTTAAAAGCCACAAGTTTCTTCAGTCAAAGACTAGCCACCTTAAATACCATGAAATTTAATTTAAGAACTGTTTAATACCTTAATACATGTGTGACCATATCCTTACACTCCTTTAAAACTTTTTTCTCTGGTACCTCTTCTCCCTCTTATTCTGTAACATGAAATTAAATTTTTGATGTCCCCAGAAAATTGACTGGGATACCTTTGACAAATTTGTACGTATTCCAATTCTGGACATCTCTCTAATGACTTGTGAGGCTTAAGCATTTTACTGTTGGGCACTTTCCCCCAGTGCCTCGCACAGAAGAGTGTTTACAAAGTCCATGTGCCAAAATTTTTGGAAATCTAGGAATTGAGCTTTCCATGAGTGTTTGGGTCTACCGTAGAGACTATAATCAGTCAGAATCCATAGTTATTCAAATCAACAGTATTTTATAAAATCACATAATTTGCTGACTGTCTTGGTTCATAGAAAGGCCTGACTTGACCTAAGACAAAGAAAGAAAGAAAAAAACTAGCCCCCTAAGAGGAAAATCTGTCCCCATATAAATCTTCTAGTGCTCTTGATTCTCTTTTAGTATGGACTAGGGACTTGGTGTTGACTAGAAGTCGTCCCCTTCTCCTCAGGGGGGGCTATCCTGGGTAAAAATTCTTCTTAACCCTTGTAATACATAGGACATCCAAAATTTTTTCACTGGATCCCTATAACATGTAGGGCACCAGCAAATTAGCACAGTATTCAATAAATACTTTTTTCTTCTTTCATTTCTACTGGAAGATAGACAAAAGTTTCTCCAATAAATTTCTCCCTCTATCACATATGGCACTCAAAATTTCTCCAATGGGTTACAACCACACGTGGTACATTTCAAATGGATGTCCAAACTCACTCTTCATTACAAGCAGGCTAGCTTTAAGAAAAAATCAAACAAACTCAGGAAAGTCCCAGAGAGATGTGGGTAGGACTGCCAAAAGAGGGATTAAACTTTGCAGGTTGATTACTCAGGGTTTCTGGGCCACTGAGAAAACCTTATCTATAATCCATTAGGATCTCAAATAAACAGTTCATACTCATGCTACAATAAGACACACAATCTAGATATGCTCAAAAGTAATTTTTAAAAAGTTAACATCTGCTCTAGATGCATTTTTAAGTACTGTTTTTAGGGCTGCAAAATTCATACTATTCCTGTCTGCTCTTATACTTTAATGGATATAGTAATACCAAAAAAAAATTCAGTATATAAACACTTAACCATGCAAAAATGATCTCAAAGAAACTAGTCTTCCTTCTAAAGGAGCCATATAATAAAACTGTCCTAATATTGTCAAAAAAACAAAATGCTAGTATTTTCCCCAGTAGATACCCGAAAATGCATTTAGCACCCCAAGTATGTACCAGATGAACCCCAATAATGGAGTAACACCTTTAGGAGTCATTCTGCAAATGAAAGTTGCAAATTAATTTCCCCAGATTGGGTATCCTGGGTTCAGGGTACTCTGTAGGGTCACATTCCTAAAATCTTAGCTCATGAAAGTCTATTCACATATTTAATTTCAGCAGTTAGCCAGATAGCACAATTAGTTCAAAGCAAAGACATTTGCTGAAAAGATATATTAAAAATATTAGCTAAGCAGATTAGCTAATATGACAGAAAAAGAAAATGACAAATGTGGGAGAAGATATGGGACAATTGACACACTAATGTATTGTTCATAGAGTTGTGAACTGATCCAACCATTCTGGAAAGCAATTTGTAACTATGCTCAAAGGGTGATAAAATTGTCCATACACTGTGATCCAGCAATACCTCTACTAGGTCTATATCCCAAAGAGATCATAAAAAAGGGAAAAGGACCCACATGAGCAAAAATATTTATAGCAACTCTTTTTATGGTGGCAAAGAATTGGTAACTGAGGAAATGTCCATAGTTGGGGAATGACTGAACAAGTTATGGTATATGAATGTAATGGAATACTGTAAGAAATGGTGAGCAAGTGGATTTCAGAAAAACCTGGAAAGACTTATATGAACTGATGCTAAGCAAAGTGAGCAGAAGCAGGAAAACGTTGTACACAGCAACAACTTTGTGCAATGATTAATTTGGATAAATTTAGCTCTTCTCAGCAATATAATGATCCAAGACAATTCCAAAAGACTCATGATGGAAAATGCTAACTACATTAAGAGAAAGAGCTCTGGTGTCTGAATGTAGACTGAAGTATAATATTTTCATATTTGTCTTGATTTGTCTTTCTTGTGGTTTTTCCCTTTTGTTCTGATTCTTTCACAACATGACTAATGTGGAAATATGTTTAATATGATTGTACATGTATAACATGTCAGATTGCTTGGTGTCTTAAAAAGGAGGAAGGGGAAGGAGAAAAATTTGGAACTCAAGGTTTTACAGAAATGAATGCTGAAAATTATCATGTGATTGGAAAATAGTAAAATACTATTAAGGAAAAAAAATAGCTACAAATCCTCTCTCTCCATAATCCTGTGGAACATTCTGCCATAAACACACATGTCATCAATGGAAAGAGTAGACATGCATATTACCAGAGAAACATACAGTTCAGGAACGTATGTTAGGTAAAGCAACTCGTGCCTTTAACGTTACTGGGCTGTAGGCTCTTTCTCCTTCCTGTGGTATCTTTGCTCTGTGCTCTGCTCTCTGTTGGGTACCATGTCTTTGCTAAGCAGTACCTTCACTGCTTGACTGGATTTAATTCATGCATTTCTCCTGGGTGAGTCACTCTTCTCGATTCCTTGGGCTGGGCTCATTCCTTGCTGGGCAGCTGAACTTCTAACTGCCAAAGCCAAAGCTTTCGATTTTTCACACTGATCAGTTTAACTGCCAAAGCCAAAGCTTTCGATTTTTCACACTGATCAGTTTTACTGTATTCTGCAGAGTGGAAGCAATGAAGGATAAAGAAATCTTCTCCCTCACACCCTTACCGGACTCTAGAGTTTTGTGCAGCTAAGAGCTGTTGTCTTGACTGACTCCTTAGAGAGTGTGTCTTGCTTTTTAAAGCTCACAAATGTATGGCTGACTCTTCAGGCAATCGCTAGCCACCTGTAATTTCATTGAGTTTAATTAGAACTTCTTCACAACAAAATATGCACCTTTCTTTCCTTTATGTTACCTGCTCCTTGCATTTCATTATTTCATCAAATGTTCTGGGGAGAGTTCAACTGATCCTGTATCCTCTGATCAAACTGTATTTTCCCTATTAAGTATATTATCAGATCAAATATTATCAAGTATTATTTCTCCATTTTAAAGATGAGAAAACTGAGACTCACCGACTTCTCCAGGATCACACAAATACTTAATATCAAACCATGGATTTGAAATAAACTCTCCTGCCTTTAAGTCCATTGCTTTTTCAACTACTCATGCTCCTCACTGTTGGTTAATTTCCAAGAAACTTACAAAGTAACTGGTTCTTCTCTAAACCCACCAGAATTTATCATTCCTGCGTTTATCTCTGAACTGGTATAATTAGACATTAATATATTTATATTCTTTGCAGAACTCTCTTATTTCTATTTTCACTTGTACTTTGCTTATCTTCTTTTGTATTGATTTGCCCATACAAGATTTCCTTTACTAAAAATAACAAAAACTAAAATTTGCATAGCATATGCCAGAAACACTGCTAAGCACTTTACAAGAAGTATCTCATTTGATTCTTGCAGGTAGGTGCTATTATTATCACCAATTTTTTAATAGCTGAAAAAACCTGAGGTAGATAGAGATTAAATGACTTGTCCAAGTTCACATAATAGCTAGTATCTGGGGCAATATTTGAACTGGGGTCTGCTTGACTCCAGGTCTAGCTCTCTCTCTATCAACTGCACCATCAAGCTGCCTAATTGCAAGCTCTGTAAAGATGGAGACTGTATTTTCTACTTTTCTTTAATTTCTTAATTTTTTCTGTTTTGTTTGATTACTTAATTCCTTCCACTTTTCTTTAATTTCTTCATTTCTTTCTCTGCCTACGTTGTTTAACAAATACTTTTGATGACTGATGATAACTTTTTTTTAGATAAATATCTTTGCCTGTGGTCTTAACTTCAGGGATGTATGTGATATACATAGATAAATTCCTTGTGTGACCTTGGGCAAAATCCAAAATTACATTTTGTCTCCCTGAACTTCCTCCATCATAAAAAGAGTTATTGAGGATACCTAGTCCATGAATTGGAACTCAGGCAATGTATTTAGACTCCATTGTGGTTATTGACAAGGAGAATCCAAACCACACTCAAGGAGACTGACTTTCTTAACTGCTGGGAAACAACTCTTAAGGAAGGGCCTTTGCTGATATATTCAACGAGGCTTCCTTTGGCAAAAGAACATTTTTGCCTGACATGCTTGTGATAACATTTTTTTGTCCATTTCTTGGCTTTTAAAAACTAAAAACAAGGCCATCCACAGAATACTGACAACTGAATAATATTAGGCTTTTGGTCGAACATAATGAATGCAGAGAAATTGCAGACAATTATGGCTAAAACATTTTCACTGTCTTTCTAGACATAACGAAGCCTTTCACAAACAGCGGTCTTCCTCACTATATGATGTCAAAGTTTTTACAGGTCATTTGGACATCTGGACATTTGAACCGTAACTATAATTTTAATTTCATGATTCTGTTTTGTTTTTTGCTTAGTGCATCTTTGGATTTCATTAATGCATTGTTATTGTTGACAAGAAAGGCTATGACCTTGAAGGGCACGTGATTTCAAAATATCCAAACTGACTAAAAATGCTACCTAAGAGTAAGCCATCAAATAGGAAATTTTCAGCTTTCAGAACAAATTGCTTTACAAAGTGATGATAAGAATAGATGTGTAACACAGTGTGCTATAAGGATAAGTGTATTATGCTAGGTTTTTAAAATGTTCTCAAAGGTTTTATTGGCAAGATCCAAAAAAAATGAGGTATAAGTGGGAATGAATTTGTTCACATCTGGAAGCTGAAATGACAAATCATTGACCCTAAGGATAATGAAAAAATAATTATCTAAGAAGGAAGATGATCATTAATTCTGACTAACTGCTATAATGTGGTATGAGACTCAATTAGCTATAAATGTAGGCAAAGCTGATAGATGAGAAATAATACAATGTTTTTCATTGTTTCCTCAAATTCTACTTTCATAACTCTTTCCATTGGGTCCTATTACCCCCTGGCTCAAGTATAATAATTTTTTCTACTCTCAACAGCTCTAGCATTGAGTTCTATGCTTTTGATATATTTTAACATCCAAAGAGTCTGAAATCAGAATAGAGTCTTTTAATTTTAATTCTGTGTAAAGAGTGATATATTTGCCCTATGTCTCTGGAGACTTTGGTCTCTTTCAAAGCAAAAAGATAGCTCATATCTTAGACTCAGAACTCTGTTTCAAAGATGTGAACTAGCTACTGTACAATTACATAAATATATACATATGCATAAGGTCTTGAAAAATAGTCACTAGCTAACTGCTGACCTCTTTCTTTTGGGGACAAGTAAGACACAGCCGCATTTTCTTTTTGACTTCTTAAAAATTCATTCTCAGGGGAGGAGCCAAGATGGCGGAGTAGAAAGACTCACTTATACTAGCTCCGTATATGGACCACAGTCCATATATTTTCTGTAAAAAGAAATCCCCACAAATTCTGGAGCAGCGCAAGCACAGAAATGCAATGGAAGAGATTTCTGTTCCAGAGAGCCCTGGAAAGCCGTCCCCAGGGGTCCGTCACACACCAGACAGCGGAGCCCACCCCTGTGCTGCCCTGGCCACATGGTGCCAGAGGATCAGATCTGAGCAGGCTTCAGAGACTGAACCTCCAGCGGCCGAGAAGGTCCCTCCACCCACCTGTGGGACCTCCGGGTCAGTGAGAGAGAGAGCCCTGGAAAGCCGTCCCCAGGGGTCCGTCACACACCAGACAGCGGAGCCCACCCCTGTGCTGCCCTGGCCACATGGCGCCAGAGGATCAGATCTGAGCAGGCTTCAGAGACTGAACCTCCAGCGGCCGAGAAGGTCCCTCCACCCACCTGAGGGACCTCCGGGTCAGTGAGAGAGACTTCTGGGCTGGCCAAGAGAGGAGCAGGGTGTCTCCATGACTCAAGCCCCCTCGGGAGGCAGCACCAGAGGCAGCAGCAGAGGCAGCAGCGGCCCAGGACTCCCTAAGCAGGCAGAAACTCCATTTTTGAAGATCTCTGCATAAACCCCTGAGGGAATTGAGTCTGGGAAGCGGCCCTGCCCCCACCTGAGCACCAGAACTTAAGCTCACATTGAATAGCAGCCCCACCCACCACAGAAAGCCCTGAGGCTGAGGAGCAGCATTTGAATCTCAGACCCCAAGCACTAGCTGGGCGGATCTAGGCAGGGGTGGACAGGAATCTCAGAGGTCAAGTAACTAGCTGGGAAAATGCCCAGAAAAGGGAAGAAAAATAAGATGATAGAAAGCTACTTTCTTGGGGAACAGATGATGTTTCCTCCTTTCATTTCCAATGGGGAGGAACAATGCATGCCATCAGGGAAAGACATGGAGGTCGGGGCCTCTGTATCCCAGACATCCCAGGTGGATGGCTGGTGGGATCAGGCCATGGAAGAGCTCAGAAAGGATTTTGAAAATCAAGTTAGACAGGTGGAGGAAAAACTGGGAAGAGAAATGAGAGAGATGCAAGGAAAGTATGAAAAACAGGTCAATACCTTGTTTAGGAGACACAAAAACATGCTGAAGAAAATAACACCTTGAAAAATAGGCTCACTCAGTTGGCAAAAGAGGTTCAAAAAGCCAATGAGAAGAATGCTTTCAAAAGCAGAATTAACCAAATGGAAAAAGAGGTTCAAAAGCTCACTGAAGAAAATAGTTCTCTCAAGATGAGAATGGAACAGATGGAGTCTAATGACTTTATGAGAAACCAAGAAATCACAAAACAAAACCAAAAGAATGAAAAAATGGAAGAGAATGTGAAATATCTCATTGGAAAAACAACTGACCTGGAAAATAGATCCAGGAGAGACAATTTAAAAATTATGGGACTACCTGAAAGCCATGATCAAAAAAAGAGCCTAGACATCATCCTTCATGAAATTATCAAGGAAAACTGCCCTGATATTCTACAACCAGAGGGCAAAATAAATATTGAAGGAATCCATCAATAACCACCTGAAAGAGATCCAAAAAGAGAAACTCCTAGGAACACTGTGGCCAAATTCCAGAATTCCCAAGTCAAGGAGAAAATATTGCAAGCAGCTAGAAAGAAACAATTCCAGGATTGTGGAAATAAAATCAGGGTAAATCAAGATCTAGCAGCTTCTACATTAAGGGATTGAAGGACGTGGAATAGGATATTCCAGAAGTCAAAGGAACTAGGACTCAAACCAAGAATCACCTACCCAGCTAAACTGAGTATAATACTTCAGGGGAAAATATGGTCTTTCAATGAAATGTAGGACTTTCAGGCATTCTTGATGAAAAGACCAGAGCTGAAAAGAAAATTTGACTTTCAAACACAAGAATGAGAAGAAGCATGAAAAAGTAAACAGCAAAGAAAAGTCATAAGGGACTTACCAAAGGTGAACTCTCTACATTCCAACATGGAAAGACAATATTTGTAACTCTTAAAACTTTTCAGTATCTGGGTAGTTGGTGGGAGCACACACACACCATACACACACACACACACAGACATGTACACGCATGTGTGCACACACATACAGAGACAGAGAGCACAGAGTGAATTGAATAGGATGGGACCATATCTTAAAAGAAATTAAGGTAAATGGTGAGAGAGAAATGCAGTGGGAGGAGAGAGGGTGAAATGGAATGGGGTAAATTACCTCTCATTCAAGAGGCAATCAGGAGACTTTTTAGTGGAGGGAAAAAGAGGAGAGCTGAGAAAAAAACATGAAGTTTACCCTCATCACATTTGACTAAAGGAAGGAATAAAATGCACATTCATTTTGGTATGACAACCTATCTTACAATACAGGAAAGTGGGGGAGAAGGAGATAAGCAGGGTGGGGGGGTGATGGAAGAGAGGGCAATGGGAGAAGGGAGCAATTTGAAGTCAACACTCAGGGAGGGACAGGATCAAAAGACAGAATAGAAACAATGGGGGGCAGGATAGGATGGAGGGAAATATAGTTAGTCTTACACAACACGACTATTATCGAAGTCATTTGCAAAACTACACAGATATGGTCTATATTGAATTGCCTGCCTTCCCAAAGGGAATGGGTGGGGAGGGAGGGACGGGAAGAATTTGGAACTTAAAGTTTTAGGAACAACTGTTTAGTATTGTTCTTGCTACTAGGAAATAAGAAATACAGTTAATGGGGAATAGAAAGTCATCTGGCCCTATAGGACAAACGAGAAGATGGGGACAAGAGAAGGGAAGGATGATAGAAGAGAGGGCAGATTGGTGATAGGGAAAATTAGAATGCTTGGTGTATTGGGGTGGGGGAGGGGATAAATGGGGAGAAAATTTGGAACCCAAAATTTTGTGAAAATGAATGTAAAAAGTTAAGTAAATAAATTAAAAAAAAATTCTTTCTCTGTGGCTCTACCAATCTGCATCTACCCATGGATGAAAGGTTTCTGTAGGCTTGTAATTTTTTAAGCATCTAGAGTATGTACAAGATCTGTAGAAGTATCACTTAGATGACATGGTAGATAAAGCCCTGGACCTAAAGTCAGGAAGCCTAGAATTCAAATCCAGACTGAGACACTTATTTGCTGTGTAACCCTGGGCAAGTCATTTAACCTTTTTCTGCTTCAATTTCCTCATCTGTAAAATGGGGATAATAATAGCTCCTGTCAATAAAACTGTTGTGATAATAAAGAGATATTTGTAAAGAAATCTACTATTATTACTATTATTGTTATTATTACAAAGACCAAAGAAGAAATATTCCTCAGTGTTCCTGAGGCCATTCTTAAGAGATGAGCTCCAATTCAGAAGTTAGTATCTCATATGTTTTCTTATGTGTGTATATCTTGATTCTCTAGCTGTTTATCACCAGTTCTAAAGAATTTGAAAGTGGAGTATGGGACAGAAGTAATAGATTGAGTGATCTGGTGATTGATACTCCCAAAAATTTTCAGTGAAAACTGAAAAGTCAGCCAAAAGAGCCAAGAAATGATGAGCAGGAGGACTTCAGAAAAACCTGGAAAGACATATATAAGCTATGCTGGGTGAGCTGAGCAGAATCAGTAGAATGTTGTACCCAGTTACAGCCACATTGTGAGATCACTAACTTTGTTAGACTTGGCTCTTCTCAGCAATGCAAGGTTCTAAGACAACTCCAAAAGACTCAAGATGAAAAATGCTATCCACATCCAGAGAAAGAGCTATGGAGTCTGAAGGCAGATTAAAGCATACTGTTTGCTCTCTCCCTCTCTCTCTCTCTCTCTCTCTCTCTCTCTCTCTCTCTCTCTCTCTCTCTCTCTCTCTCTCTCTCTCTCTCTCTCTCTCTCTCTCTCTCCCTCTCTCTCTCTCTCTCTCTTTTGTTGTGTTTCCTCTTTTTCATGATTTATCTATTGGTTCTAATTCTTCTTTACAACACGACTATTGTGAAAATGTTTCATATGATTGTACATGTAGAGCCTATATCAGGTTGCATGCTCTCATGGGGAGGGTGGAAGGTAGAGAGGTGGAGAAAATTTAAAGCTCAAAAGGTTGTGGAACTGAATGTTGAAAACAAAATAAATAAATCAATTAAAAAAAAAGAAACTAAGGCTGCTTTGATGATACAGCAAAGAAGTGATCTCATCAGCGTAGTTACTCCTTCCACTGCTACAGATTACCATTCATCCTGTCCTCTCATCCAACATAATTCTTGCTCCTGTCACCCAGCATACCTCTTCCAGGGTGTTGTTCAGCTGTTTCAGTTGTATATAACTCTTTGTGACCCCATTTGGGGTTTACTTGTTTACTGGGATGAGTTATCATTTCTTTCTGAAGTTTATTTTACAGATAAGGAAACTGAGACAGACAGGGTTGTTATTTGCCCAGAGTCACACAGCTAGTAAGTGTCTGAGGCCAGATTTGAACTCAGGAAGAGGAGTCTTCCTGACTCCAGGGCTGGTGTTCTATCCACTGTGTCATCTAGTTGCCCCAGGGTGTTTACTCTATGACTATCTGTGCTTATCTACCAGTACACAAAAACTACCAATGAAGTGACAGTCTTTCTCTGGTTTGAATATTTTATGAACATCAAAGCAACTTCCAGCCTGTCCCTGGGTTGTCTTTCATTTTCACTAACATGATTGACTTCTATTCCCTTTCTAGTCATACACATAATTTGTTCATGCCATTTCTTGCACAAAAGCCATCATTGGTAATATGTTACTACCTACTAACATCTGCCTTACATATTTATATTTCCTTTCAGGTCCTTTAGGACCAAATGAGATAATAACTGTAAAGCACTTAGCATAGTGCTATATAAATGTGCATTTCTTTCACCTCTTTCCCTTAAGGTGCCCTCATAGAGATACCTTTGGGATCTTGGGAAAAAGAGATGGCAATATATATATGGTAGATATACAGATATATGAGAAATAGTATGAAGATAGAAATGTCAAAATTTGGCAACTGTTTGGATGTGTACGATAAGTGAGAATTTAAACTAAGTTAAATCTATGATTTTGAGTATCTGTGATATGATGGTGTAGCTCTCACAAGTCAAATAGTACAATGAAAGTTGGAAAGGGGTAAGAATTTAGTGGGACATGAGTTCTGTTTTGTAGATTTTGCATTTGAAATGCCTACAAGACATCCAGTTTGAGATATCCAAGAGGCAATTAGAGATGAATGACTGTAGTTCAGTAGAAAGAAAACAGCTGGTTATAGGGATCTGGGAATCATCTGCATAGATGTGTTAATTGTACCCATGGAAGGTGATGAGATCACCAAATGATATAGTATAGAACAGAAAAAGAAAGGAACCAGAGACTGAACCTTATGGTATAATTGTGGTTAGTGGGTATGACTTGGATGAAGAATCTGGAAAGAACCAGACTAAGAATTAGTGGTCAGTCATATAGAAAGAATATCAGGACAAAGTATCGTCATGAACTCATAGACAGGAGAAAATATTCAGAAAGAGAAGATGGTCAACTACAGAGAAGTCAAGGGGGAATCTGGATTGAGGTTATAAAGAGATGAACCTTTGTTTGGAATTTTGACTGCATCTCCTATCCCTGACCAGAAAGATGCCTATTTACAACTTTGTTGAGAAGATTAAAGACATCGTGATAGTGAGAATGCTTTTGGTCGACTCTTGTGGGTGTGCTCAGTTTAGTAAAAAGAGATCACTTGTAGGGTTGTCCTTTTTCAAATAGACCAGATAGCAGTACAGGTAAGATGCCTGGATTCCTGGTGTTGGGTGGGTACTTGTATGTACTTACAGTCTCTTCATCAGAAATGGCTGGTTGCCTTAGAACAGAGGCATGTGGCAATTGGACATGTTCTCAACCACATCTCCAGAAAGGATAGTTCTTGGATTCTGAATTAATGGCCATAGCCATAGAGAAACAGTAGCAAAAACATTCAGGCCAAGGGATGATGGCCATGGAGAAAGGAAACACATAATCAAGATGAAGATACTTTCAAATATCCTTCTGGATAAAATTTTGGGTGGAATTTAAATGAGTATGTCAAAAAGGGATCATATAACTGACCAGAAAGATGCCAAAGTGGATACTGTCCCCAAACTGCAGCAACCTAAAAATCTCATAAAGAAGAACTCTATCATATGGAAGATATAGAATAATTACAGCTGAATCCACAAGACACAATCCTATATGAGGTTTAAAAAACCAAACCTCATTAAATAATATCAGATACTATAACTATTTGGAGTTGCCCCTCAGTGTTTCCACTCCCAACCCACTCCCACTGGGCACAATGAGCACAAGCATTAAATTAGACTTAGATCCATTAGATTATGAGCTCCTTGAAGGCAGGGACTACCTTTTACATCTTTCATATCCTTAGAGCTGGTGCCAGGCACATAGTAGGCACTTAATAAGTGTTTATTGATTGATTGATTGAAGCAAACTTAAGGGCAGTGACTCATTGTCTAGCTATAGTAATTTCCCAAGGCAGTAATTTAGTCTGAACACCCCTGACTCCACAAGAAACAGGAGATGATCCTTCCCAGGAATATGAAGGAAAGGGATAATTACCCAAGCGGATAGAGTTAAGGAATGGAAGGTGTAGGCAGGGTAGTAAAGAAGGACTTAGAACCACAGGATAGTAAAGAAAAAATGTAGAGCTTGAGGTCAGGAGTGAAAATTCAGCTAGGGCCAGTCCTCTTCAAAGAATCTAATGGGGGCAGAGATTTAGGCCAGGAAGACTCTCATGTTCCCCCAAATGAGTAGTAGTATGAAGGTGCCCAGTAGCCCAGATCTGGGGGTCTCTGCAGCAGTGAAAGCCAAGGAGGCCAAGAAGAAATCCCTGAGAAGCAAATAATTGGGCCAAAAAGAAAGAAGTTGAAAAATTAAAACTTCACGAGAGAGAGCCCAACTAAAATCCAAGTTAGCAGGAAGATAAGCCATTAGAGCAAACAATAAAAACAGAAAGACAAGTGAGTGAAACCTCAAAGAAGTTTGAATATTAAAAAATATATATATGAAGAAAAATTAACTAAAATTCTCCAATGAGAGAATCCTACAGGTTTTCCAAAAATCATGGAACATAAGAAACTTCAGAATGGTTCAGAAGAGAAATGAAACTTAAAGAAGTAATTAGGAATGAATTTAGGTGAGAAATCAAAGCTCTCAATGAATAATCTAAAAATACAAACAGTAGAATAGGGGATAATGAATACAAAATGAAGATTCTCTCTAGAAAAGTATTTCTCTGAAACAGAGAATAACATATTTGGTACACAAAAAACTCAAGTGGAGGGAAAATTGGCGACAGAGAAGCAAAAAACAGCATTGAAAGAACAAAGGAATTCTATAAAAGTCAAAGCAACTGATCTTGAAAACAAGCTATAAAAAGGTAACTTAAGGGTTATAGGTCTCCCAAAATAATGTGATGAATAAATAAAATAATACCATATTGCAGGAAATAATATAGAAAACTACATAGAACTTTTGAAAACAGAAACAAAGTATTGATTGATTCATTGATTGAATTCACAGATTGCTGACAGAAAGTGTCCCACATTTCAAAATAAGCCAAAAAGGTGTGATTCTTTTTGAACCACAGGTTACCCTGAAAGTTTAAAAAGAGTGAAAGAAATAACCCTTTGTTAGCCCTATAAAACTCATTTCAAATGCCATTTTATATGTGATGGACAGTAAACATGCTCTGTGTAAAGAGCAGGCTCAAAGAGGTGATTACAAAAATTAAGCTATTACTACCAAAAAAAATGCACAGTCAAAGGAGAAAGAATACACCATAGAAAGCTATTTTGGGAATAGAGCAGACAAGGGCTCATCTTCAGAAGAGGATGTTGAAGCAAAGAAATCCTCATATACACCAAAGAGTAATGTCAGATCGTCACCTGCCCAAAAAGATCTCATAAAAGAACTTTAAAAAGACTTTAAAAATCAATGAGAGAGATGAAAGAAAAAACTTTTAAAAAGAAGAATCTGAGAAAAACAAGATTATGAAAAGAAAGTTAACCAATTAGAAAAGGAGATCCAGAATCTTAGGGAAGAAAATGATACCTTGAAAATTAGAATTGGGCAAGGAGAAGCCAGTGAAGTTATAAGAGATCAAGAAATAATTTTACAAAATGTGAAGAATGAAAAAAATTAAGAGAAAGCAAAACAACTTAGAAGAAAAACAACTGATCTGCAGAAAAGATCAAGAAGAAAAAATGTAAGAATAATCAGATACCTGAAAGCTATAATCAAAAAAAGAATCTTGATACAATAATGCAAGAAATAATTAGAGAAAGTTGTCCTGAAGCCTTAAAGAAAGGGGGCAAAGTAGAAATAGAAAAAAAAAATCTGTCAATCACCACTTGAAAAAGATCCTATGAGGAAAGTTCGTAGGAATGTTATAGTCAAATTCTGAAACCCTCAGGTCAAGGATAAAATATTAAAAGCCTCAAGAAAAAAAAAAACCATTTAAGGAGCCAAGATGGCAGAGTAGAAAGATGCACTTCCCCTACAACCCACAAAATACCTGTAAAAAATGACTCTCAACAAAGTCTAGAGCACCACAAGTCACAGAAAAACAGAGCAAAAGAGGTTTCCAGCCAAAAGTAACCCAGAAGGCTGACAGGAAAGGTCTGTCTCACAGGATGCTGAGTAGAGTGGAGCACAACCTTGGTCACACTGCACTGGGAGGAATAGGACCTGAACAGACCGGCAGGGAAGAGATTTTAGTAGGGAAGTCACAGTTACCTCAACCCACAAGGGACAAAGAAAGCTCCAAAGGTCAGTGGGGGAGGGCATTCCCAGCTGAGCAAGAGGAAACAGGGGTTTCTCCAGCAATAGGCCCAGGTGATGGCAAAGGCCAAGGCAACAGACTGTAGGCAGTTGGAGGCTGAGAAGCAACCTGGACCCATTGTTCAGGCAGCTCAGCTTAAAACCTTTGGTAGTAGGGAGCAGCTGATCTAAACCCCAGCCCTGATTGATGGCCCTGCCCCCACCCAAAGCCCAGGGGATCTGAGCAGCTGAGTCTAATCTCTTGACAAAGGATTTAGAAGTCAAGTAACTGCCTGGGAAAATGCCCAAAAAAGGGAAGAAAATAAGACCATAGAAGGTTACTTTCTTGGTGAACAGATCTCTCCTACCATCCTTTTAGATGAGGAAGAACAAGGCTTACTGTCACATGAAGTTAAGACCCCTGCCTCCAGGGCCTCCAAAGGGAACTTAAACTAAACTCAGGCAATAGAAGAGCATGAAAAGTGAGTTAGTAGCTTGCTAAAGGAGAACCAAAAAAATGCTGAGGAAAATAACACCTTTAAAAAGAGGCTAAATCAATTGCAAAAAAAGGTCCAAAAAGCGAATGAGGAGAAGGAGGCATTAAAAAGCAGAATTAGACAAATGGAGGAGAAGGTTCAAAAGCTCACTGAACAAAATGGTTCTCTTAATGAGAGAATCGAGTTTAGGGAAATGAATGACTATGAGATAAACCAAGCAGTTAGAAAACAAAATCAAAAGTTTGAAAAAATAGAAAATAATGTGAAATATCTCATTGGAAAAACAACTGATCCAGGAGAGATAATTTTAAAAACTATGGGACTACCTGAAAGCCATGATCAAAAAAAGAGGCTAGACATTATCTTCCATGAAATTATCAAGGAAAACTGTCCTGATATTCTAGGACAAGAGAGCAAAATAAATATTGAAAGAATCCACTGATCATCTCCTGAAAGAGGTCTGAAAAGAGAAACTCCTAGGAATATTATGGCCAAATTTCAGAGTTCCAAGGTCATGGAGAAAATACTGCAAGCAACTAGAAAGAAACAATTTGAGTATTGTGGAAATACAATCAGGATAACACAGGATCTGGCAGCTTCAACATTAAGGCATTGGAATAGGTTGGGGCTTGGAATAGGTTATTCCAGAAGTGAAAAGAAATGGGACTCAAACCAAGAATCACCTACCCAGCAAAACTGAGTATAATACTTCAAGAGAATAAATGGTCATTCAAAAAGGAAAGGACTCATAAGTATGAAAATATTGATAGCATCCCTTTTTGGGGCAGCAAAGAATTAGAAAGTCAGGGGATTCTTATCAATTGGTGAATGACTGAATAAGTTATGATACATGATCATAATGGAATACTATGTGAAATGATGAGCAGAATGCTTTTAGAAATGATGAGCAGAATGCTTTTAGAAAAAAACTGGAGTTATGTGAACTGATCCAAAGTGAAGTAAGCAGAACCACTTCTTGCAGAGTGAGATGAATTTCTATACCCCATTACCTGTGTTTCTTATTTCCTGGTTATATGCAATAATAATTTTCAACATTCATTTCTAATACTTTGAATTCCAACTTCTTTCCCTCCCTCCCTCCGTACCCATCCCCACTGAGAAGGCAAGCAATTCAATACAGGCTATATATGTGTCATTTGCAAAAGACTTCCATAATAATCATGTTGTGTAATACTAACTATATTGCCCTCTATCCTACTCTATCCCCCCTTATTTTTTATTCCCTCATTTGACCTTGTCCATTCCCAAAAGTGTATATTTCTAGTTACTCCCTTCTCCCATTTGCCCTCCCTTCTATCATTCCCCTCACCCCACTTGTCGCCTCCTCCCCTACTTTCCTGTAGTGTAAGATAGATTTTCATATCAAATGTAGTGAGCATGTTATTCCCTCCTTAAGTCATGTGTGGAGAGTGTAGCTTCACTTTTCCCCTCTTCCCTTCTCCCTTTTCTCCTCCATTGAACAAGGGTGAGGTGATAGAAGGGAAGGCTCATTGAGGAAAGGGGTAATCAGAATGCAAGATTAGACATGTTACAAAGTGATGCAAAAGTAATTAGTATTAAAACAATTGACTGGATTAATTACTGAGACTAAATCAGAGACATCTTTAGTTTGGGGAAATGAATTTTAGTCTAAGTCTCCTAGAGGCAGGTAACTTTGGGTAAATTTGATGCTGATGGAAAAGCTAAGGTTTTAATGGTAAATTTGATTTTATGATTGCTATTTAATCAGGAACTAGAACATGTATAGAAAGGCATATAAGCCACCTAAGACTTGCCTCAAAAGATGTTCCTTAGCCAATGTGAAATTATAGCCATATCTGAAATCTGGTTATTGGAACTTGCTATTTTAAGATTCTATGAGACTATTAACTGACTGCTCTTCTGAGTCTAACTCCAGTTATGGATAGCAAGAAAGGCAGTCTGAGCCTCCAATCCATGATGACAGTAAGCCTGTGAGATGCTGGTAGGAAATGCAAAAGATGATCTCATGGGAAGGGTGGGAGAGCAGCTGTTCAGCCTGGGCTGAGGTAGGATTCTCCTGACTTAATTTCTCCATTGACACCTGGCAGACTCTAAGCCTCACTGAATGCAAGTTGACAATCTACTCCTGCCTGGAACTGATGTGAAGATGGTGAGATATTGCTTCCCTGCAATGTCCCTGCACTTAGTGACAATTTCCTATAGTCAAAGATTTGTAAGCTTAATACTGGATCTATTAAATTATAGATTGTTGGTAGGAAAACATCCAAGGTCAAGTCTAAAATAAGCTGTTAGGCTTAGGACTTCAGAGCAACAACAATAAGTTAGGGTCCTTTAATTCTTAGTAATAGTGTGGAGACAATTAGGTCAAGGGCTTATGAAGTTAGCATACATAGTCATTTTTTGTGTCTCAGTTGGTTAATGTTAAAAAAAAAATCTGTGGTCTATTAAATGCTTTAAAAGAAATATCACCTAACCAAAAAACTGGAATCGTGTTATGCGATATGAACTGTGTTAAAAATTAAAAAAATTAAAAAATTTAAATATAATGGTGCAATAATTAAAATCATGCAAGACCTAACAAGAGAGACACTAAAGGATTGCAGGTCTTAGAACACTATATATCAAAGGGCAAAAGAACTAGGGTTTCAGCCAAAAATATGATACCCAGCAAAGCATAATCCTGAACAACAAAAAAATGGACATTTGATCAACTGTCAGAATTTCAAGATTTTGTTTAAAAAAAACTGAGCTTAATAGAAGATTTGACCTACAAATATCAAGAGAAACATCACATACATGCCGAAGATTGATTACAAGGGAATCAATAAGGACAGATTGTTTATTTTTTTATATATGTAAAATGTAAAACATATGTCTAAGATTGTCATTAGTAATTGGATAGTTCGTAAGAAAAATTGGGGTACACCTGAATAGGATATCATTTTACAAAGTAAAACCATTTAGGAACAGCTAAAAGAGCAATCATTTGATACAAATGAGATACAAGAGGAAGAATCAATACAGAGGAATTAGGTGGGGGAGGAGGACTGGTAGTTCTGGTAACCTACTTTCACTAGAAATGGATTTAAGAAGGAACAATATATATATATAAGAATATTAAAGTCTTCTGAATTCAGAAGAAATAAAAAGGCAAGGGGACAGGGAGTGGGGAGAGGACAAGGGAGAGTGAGGGAATAGATTAAAGGAGGGTATCAAAGGGTGTTTAAATCAGTGGAAATGGGAGGATGGGGAAGGCTACCTGGAAGGGGGTTGGTGTCAGGGGCCGCCACCGGACCTCCTGGGTGGATAGGTGACGGCAGGGAGGCAGTCACGCGCTTGGCCCGTGACTTCCTCATTCTGGGCGCAAGGAAGGCTCGTGGACAAGGTACGGCATCGCCCTCGGGGAGGTACTAGTGGGGCCCCCACCTATCATAGTAGGACACGATCAGCCAACTCAGTAACGTGGCCCTAAGAACAGGTGCTGAGGGCTGACCAAGGCTTAATCACCAATCAGGGAACTAAGGGCTAGAACCCGGAAAGGATAAGGAATATAAGGCAATGCCCCAAGGGGTTGGGGGGACTGGACTGATGTGAACTACTGAATAAACACCTGCTTTGCTCTACCACTCTGGCTCGTGCTTGGTTTCCGCCCGAGCTCCGGCCCCCGGGACGGGTCCAGAGACGTCTGAAGCTGCGTGAAGCAGAGTGAGGGATTACTACTCACCGGGAGGGTCGATCGGGGACCGTGAGCCCCCGACAGGTTGGCTAAGTAATAGGAGGGTAAGGCAGTGGGTAGAAGTAAAATAGGCGTCAGCAGGGATAGGAAACAAGAAATATGAATAAATATAAAAACAGAGATCAGGAGCTGAATTTGCTAAGGAAAATATATGTATGTTTATATATGTATATGTATCTATATAAAAATATATCTGCACTTAATTGTAGCTTTCTGGGGAAGTGGGTGAGGAGGAAAAGTGAAAAGAGAACAAAGTAAAAAGTGCACAGCAGAGAACAAAAGAAAATGTACAAGAAAGCAACGAAAAGATGACAGCTCTCAACACAACGTGTAGTATTTATCATACAGGCTTTCTTGAAATGAAAATTTATCGTCACATATTTTGAATCCTCTCTTATGTTCTGCTATGCATATGACATGCTTTTTTTCTTTTCTTACTTTGTATTTAAGTTTCAATAGTTAAGTTTTTTTTTTCTTTTCTCTATTCTGTATTTGTGTTCTGGTGTTTGAGTCTAAAATAAAATTTAACAAAAGAGTAAGCTCAAAGTATGGAATAGTTTTACTGGTAACAGATATATAATAAAAGCAAGAATGTGACTAGATGGGAGAAGGTGATGACTTTCCTTTGGATTTCATTTTATCTTTGTACATCCTTCCCCTTGGGAATGGAGTTTTGGAACTGAAACATCTTGAAGGAAGAGAGGGGCTCAATGAGGCAGACTTCAAGTGCATTTTAGTTATAGGGGACAACCATTTGGTTGACCCATTGAGTATAAAAAGAGAAGGAATATCCAATAATGCTAGAAAGATTGGGTGGGGCCAGGTTGTGAAGAACTTTAACAACCAAAGGATTTTGTGCTTTATTTTAGAGAAAATAGAGAGCCCCTGAAGTTTATTGAGCAGGGAAGAAACATGATCAGAACTGTGCTTAAGAAAAATCACTTTGGTAGCTATAGGGAGGATGAATTCACAGCAGCATTATCAAAAAATGTTATCCTCTGAGTAGCTTACTATACATAGGTCTACTCTGAATCCTAAACAGTTATAGTCTCTGCCATTAAGAATCTTACAGTAAAAAATGGACAATAGTAATATAAAGTAATGGATAAGAATGGAGGAAATAAGATAGAAATGGATGATGGTAATATAATGTAGACTACAACTCCTCATCCATTCCTCTTTGCAGTGTACCATGCTACCTTCATCCAGACATTTAATAAGGAAATGGAAATGTGCAGATGATTATACACAGAAATAGACTAAGAAGAAAAAGCTTTGAGGTGACTATTTAAAGCAATCCATTAGAGTTTAGTATAAGAGGACTTGCAAATTCAGGTAATCTTCTAAAATATACAGGGAATATGCTATGTAAATATTCTGAGACTTAGAGTCTGGCTCACACAGAATGAACAACCTAATTTGGCTACCTGGCATGGGCCATGAGCTTTGAAATAGGAAGAGACAAGATTGAGGAAAGGGAAAAAAAATCAAGCTGGGAATGAGTGCTATATAAGATTCAAGAACTAACCTATCTGTAGCTCCCCTTTAATTAGGTTAGAATTCAAAATAAGTGCTCTGTAAACTTGTGGTTTTATGCTGTTGGCTTGATTTTCCTTTCAAAAAATCCTTTCCTTTTGAAAAGTCCAAACTTATCTCAGCTTAAATAAAGGGTAAAAGAATTTGACTGTATCTCAGCCAGGATAAGCATGAGAGGGCTGGAACATACTAAGAGCATCCATCACTCCAGCTCAGAATTTTTGGAGCTGAAGTGGCAATGGAGTGAAAACTGTAGGAACAGGCTAACTTGGCTGCAGTCCAAGGAATGGAATGGGGCAAGAGAAGAATGCTTTAGAAAGGAGGAACTACCTACAAAAAATACAAGAAACCCAGGCATTTGGGAAATCATTGAAGAATTCTAAGGAAAGAAATGACGTGAATCCAGCAAAGACAGAAATATGAACTTTTAAAAATTGATAAGTGTGCTGTACAGCAGCTAAGTGGTACAACAGGTAGAGTGCTGGGCCCGGCAAGCAAGAAAATTTGAGTTTGACTCCAGCCGCAAATATTCCTTTAGCTGGCTGTCACTTAACTTCAGTTTTCTTATCTGTAATATAAGGATAATAATAGACAATTATTATTTTCTTTTCTGTGATAGGGGATAATAACCTTAAATTTCAGCATTGTTATGATGATCAAATGAATGAATAATTAAAAAGTTCTTGGCACTGTGTGATGTACAGTAAATGCTATATAAAGGTTAGTTGTTACTGTAATTATATAGCATACTACAAAAGACTTGTGAAGCAGGGTTATGGATCTCTCTGAGATTGTCCCTAGGACGCCATGTTGTACATGTCAGTTTCATCTTGGTAAAGCACACAGTAACAGTAGCTGTCATTTGGGGAGCTGCATGAAGAGAGTACGTTATAATTTCGTAAGTAGTTAAGACAAAATGCAGGTTTCAACAAAACTAAGTCCTGTAACAATAAGTATCTCCCCTGAAAACAGCTTTATACCATAGGAAACAAACCTTCCCCTCGGCTGTTAAAGCAGAACAAGACAGAAATGGAGCATTCCTTAATGTGTTGGCCTTGAAGCTTCTGAAAAGAACCTTTGTGATAAAAGCTTACTCAGGTCCTGACTAACAGTAGCAAGGCACATTTATGGAGTGCTTTAAAGTGTACAAAGGGCTTCTCTTGTAACAACCCTTTTGCAACCTTAGCCATGACTATAACATATTAAACAGTGGGGAATGAACTGAAACCGCATCTTCTTTAAAAAGAAACTCTGGTGACAAAATTTTTTGATGAAATATTGAGAATGAACTGAGGGAACTGTGAGAGTGAGAAAAGTACAATTACATCTAAGGGTAGCTCCTCATCTAACAAGTTCACAGAAACCATTTCTGATCTCTTAGTCAGAAGGTCTTCTAAGGACCCTGACACCTCTGTCCACCTCTCTATAATGCGGGGAGACGAATAGCTTGATTTCAAAGCTCTCTTTTCCAAGACAGCAGTATGAAAAGAATAGGATGCCACTGAATTGAAATTGGAACTGATCACTTTTAAAGCCATTTTTAATTTGAAAAGAGACAAAGGAGGAGTAGGGGTGAGGAGGAAAAGGGGTGAGAAGCAGTAAAGAAAACCCTGAAAATGATGGCAGTGAAGATCTACTCCTAGAAAATGCAACTAGCTCCTACCTCTGTGTGTCCAGGATGAGTCTGGCAAGCAGGGCAGAGTTTGAGCTGTATTTCACTTGGGTGTTTTTCATTTTGATGAGAACTTAGGCATTGCCCCCCAAAATTACAATACTGACACAGAATAGAAAAACCAGTTCTTCTCCCAAACTCCATAACTGTCTATTTTCTCCCAGTGTCCCCAGACAGTTTTAAAAAAATACCTAACCTTAAATTAACTCATTAACTTTTGCGAAGCACTGTGTAGTCACTTTCTTGCAGACTACTAAATTAATGTCATTAATTTCACTTAACCAAGAGAGAAAACTAGGTCATGCATAAAAGTAGTAGAAAAGCAAGATTAGAATTCACTGATCCTCAGGTTTCATCCCTCACAATCACACTGCAACAACTTCTGCATGAAGACCTCCAAGGAAGGGTAATACTCACCTTCTTGAGGGATCCCGTTCGGCTTTTGGACAGCTCATTGTTAGGAAGTTTTTCTCCTATCAAGACTAAATTTGCCTCTTTATAACTTCCTCTCATCGCTTTTGGCTCTGCCCTCTGGGATCAAACAGAAAAAGTCAAATCCCCATTTCACGCTGTAACCCACCAAATACTTGAAGGACCACTTTAGACAGCTATGAGGTACCTACGGATTGCTTTCTCTATGCTGAATATTCCCAGTTCTGTCATCCAAGTTTCATGTCATGGACCCAAGATCCGTCATCACCATGTTTGCCCTCTTTTGGACATTCCCTAGCTTATCGATATTCTTCTTGAGCCGTGGCACCCAGACCTGAATGCAATACTCCAGATGAAGTCTGACAAGGGTAGAGTACAGTAAGACAATGGCTGCAAGCTACACCTCTCAGAAGGTACCCAAGATCACTCCAGCATTCTTTTGGCTGCTGCATTATATTATTCACTCCTGTTGAGGCTGCAATTCACTAAAATCCTGAAGTCTTTTCCCAAACAATTGTTGTTTAACCATGCCTCCCCCATCATGTGTTCTGAAACTGATCTTTTCTAATTTAGTCTTGATATGAGAAAACCTTTCTAAGAATGAGAGTACTCCACTTTGCATAGCCCTCCGTGACTGAGTTCAACTTCATAGAATAAGATGCTCTCCACTTTTAAACTCATCACTATGCTTCTCACTCAAGCATTGATTGCTTTGATTGGCACCACCTCCTTCAACCTCCTCTCTCTTCTAATTGAAAGGCAAAAAGGCTGAGGGCAGAGTAGCAGAGGCTTCCCAATTCCTTCCTCTACAGAGGTCAGAAACTGGTATCTCAGATCCCTCCACTTTACATCTGCTGCCATGCCTGGTTTCAACTTCACAGAACAAGATGCTGTAAACTGAGTACTTCCTTTCATGGACCTATTCAAATTCCACCTAAGCTGAATCTGGGAAGGAGGGGCACATCACCAACGTGATACCCACAGAAGCTGCTATGAATATGCAGACGTATTTCCAGGGTCGAATCACAAACTACAACAAACTCTCTTCCTCAAAGACGAAACCAAGATATTTATTCAGATACCAGAAAGCCAGTTACACCATGGAAACAAAGAAGTTTATATACATCACCAGTCCAGGCAGCACCAACATTCTCAATCCTTCCCTCTACCAGGCCTCCCCACAAACAAACTCCCCTGGGCAAAATTCCTGCCTCTCTCACTCATGCTAACTGTTCTGCTTCAACCCTTTCTCACTCTCTCCCAGCTCTATCTCACTCTCATCTCCTGTTCCACCCTTCCTGCTCCACCCATTCACCAAGCTTCTCCTACCATAGGCTCCATGTGACTCAGGCTCCACCATAGCAGTCAGCTGGGCTCAAACCCAAAGCAGATCATATAGGCCTATTAATGGGTAGGAAAGATCTTCCCATTCCATTAACATTACAGGGGGTCATTGGAATAGAAGGTCAGGTAACACTGAATCATAAGGTTTTGTGCCAAGGATATCTTTTTGTTGAATAGGTAGAAGTAATGGTGTGGGGAGAAAAGTGTGGGATTGACCTACCAACAAGTGGCAAGCTTGAGGGTGAAGCTTAAGCTATCCATCAAGGAAAATAACTCAGGGTGGTGGGGGATGGGTCAAGACTAGAGAACATGCAAAACAGAGGTACGTCAGCATTGACTACCATGAGATGGTGGAAGGGGACATCCAATTAACATTGGGTACCTTCATTATAAATTCCTATTTCCTACCATTTTCACTATCTTAAGAAGGTCCCAGACTTCCTCCCTTACTTCCCCCCCCCCAAAAAATTGGGCCTCTCGAAGAATTGTAGGAGGACAAATGAATATAAGATTCAGTGAGTCAGTAAACATTTTTTAAATTCCTACTCTGTGCTAAACTTGGGGGGCACAAAGAAAGACAAAAGAGAGTCCCTGCCTTCAAGGAGTTCATAATCTAATAGGGGAAGACAACATAAAAAGAAGCTGAAAAGTGAGGGAGGATCCCTGAGAGAGGGGTATGATGAAGGCCTGGACTTCTCTTCTTAAATAGAGAATCTGAGAAGAGTCTTAGATATCCAATCAGAGGAAGAGAAGGGCCAAAGGGGCAGGCAGTACTGAGGAGGTATGATTTCAGAGTTTGATATCCAGAGGGTAGATGAGGATACTCACAAGGTTTGATGCTCACAAACCTTTTGCTTCCTTTTGCCACCTTATAAAGAGTGTCATTGAGGCCGTGCTTTTGCTCCTCTATAAGTCTCTACCCCCTGTTGGAGGGAGCCAGCACTTTGTCACTCCCTTCCTGGGTCCACACTTTGAGCATCATCAGTGAAAGAGAGAGAGAGGGGTGCCTGTAATTTTGCCTACCTATGAATGGGAATGGTGATGTTAGAGAAGAGAGGCAAATGAGAGGACATACAGGCGAAACTTGTCACAGCCATTGTTGCCTTTTGGGGTCCAGGACTGGTGACAAATAACTAGAACCTGGGTAACAAGAATAATCAGTTAAAATAGAAGATGATCTTTGGAGGTGACCTCTCTTCTCTCCTTATGCATCCTTTCCTAAGGCTATACGTACCTAATGCTGTAATCCTATAGTCTTTCCCATACTCAAACTGAAGGGCCCTATATCCAAAAATTCCTAGTTGCATCTCTGTTCCACATTATCGCAATAATATTAATAACAACGTTACTCTATTTTGTGATATTTACTACATCTTCTCCATCCATTTTTATGGCTTGGCTGCCCATTTATTTATGTGTAAACACATACATATTCACAAATATGTGATATGTATTTATATAATGAGGAAATATTTATAAAGTGTAGACTACATATTTTTTCACAAAATAGAAATATTTATTATTGATAATGAAATGAATAGTTAAAAAAAAGACAAACTCTGAGATTATCCTAGCCTGCTATCTGATAACTTTTTAATTTAACTAATTTTTCTTGCTATGTAGATGTTAAGATTTTTTGTTTGCAGACATTGCATTACTACAAATACGATCAACACCCTTTAAATTTCATACTCTGCAAAAGTCTTAGTCACTCTCACCCATTATTGGCTGTTTTTTCTTTTACTTTTAAGAGCATTTTATTTTTTCCCAATTTTATGTGTCAAAACAATTTTTAAGATTCATCTTTAAAAGATTTTGAGTTCCAGATTTTCTCCCTCCCTCCTTCCCATCACAGATAATGCTTGCTGATGGCTTTAGATAAACACAACTTATAGTTTTAAGGAACACTCCCTTTATTCCTATGCTCTCTCACCTAGTCATAGTATATAACCTTTTGATATATTGATGTAATCACCTTATTCACATTTTATTCAAATTTTTGCATCAATATTTGATATTACATTCAATAACCATTCATATTATAATTTGATAATTTGCAGTGATATTTATTCTATAGTTTTGTTTCTCTGTTTTCGATCTTCCTGGTTTAGGCATGTGTGCCATATTTGTGTCATAAAATGAATTTGATAGGACTCTTTCTGGGCCTGTTTTTGCAAATAGCTTATATAGCTTTGGAATTAATTGTTCTTTAAATGTTAGGTATTATTTACTTATGAACCCATCTGGCCCTGTGAATTTTTTTCTTAGGGAGTTCATTGATGGCTTCTTCACTTGAAGATGAACAGATCAGAAAATAGGATGCCTAAATAATATTGTGAATGCACAGTATTTTGGTGGGGAGAAATGGGGAGAAAATTTGGAACTCAAAATTTTGTGGAAATGAATATTGAAAACATAAAATTAATTAATTAATTTAAAAAGAAAAGAAAAGGAAGGACAAACAATACAATTCAATTTTTTAAAGAATTGTTTTCTTCAGCAGAATATTTATCTCTTTTTCCATTTGACCACTTCCACTTTTTAAACAGTTGTTTTCTTTTTCCAAGTTATGGACTGTTTTTCATAATTCTCTTGCATCACTTTCATTTCTTTTCCCAATTTTTCTTCTACCTCTTATGTATGATTTTTAAGCTCCTTTTTGAGCTGTCCCATGAGTTCTTTCTGGGCTTGAGACCACTTCCAATTTCTCTTTGTGGCTTTGCCCGTAGGTACTTTGACATTATAGTTCTCTTTTAAGCCTGTGTCTTGATCTTCCCTGTCACCACAGTAACTTTCTATGGTCAGATTCGATTTTTGTGGTTGTTTATTGCTCATCTTTTTCAGCCTTTTTCTTTAAATTTGAGCTCTGCCCCTGAAGTGAAAGGAGCACTGTCTCAGGCTTCTTGTGTCAGGGGCTGCAGGTCCTGGTTGTTTACCTGGTACTGCAGTGATGTTGCCCTGGAAGGATCCTCATGTCTGGTTGTACACTGAGAGTCTACGTATGTGTGTGTGTGGGGGGGAGTCTGGCAGCTTACCTGGTGCTGAGCCAGGGTCCAAGTGCTGGTGCCTGGCATATTCCAAGGCCAGTGAGGTGTCCTGCCTGTGGAGAATTCCTGCATTAGCATCTGCCTGTTTCCCTGGGGCTACATTGAAGTACATAGCCTGTTTGCCTGGCTATGCTGGGCTATGTGTGGGGTCCAAATGCTGGTGTCTGCCCATTTGCTTAGGTACTTGTAGGGTTGGCATCTACCTGTTTTCCTGGGGCCATGCCAAAGCACTGTGAAGTTGGCATCTACCCATTCTATGCTGAGGTGAATGGGGTGTCCTGGTGTTGGCATTTGTCTGATCCATTGCACTAAGTATTAAGATCTCCCACTGGTTTGATGAGGCAGAGCTTGCTGCTGACTTACTGGGATGTTCTCGGTCCTGGACTGTGTTCCCCTTTTACCCAAATGAGACAAACCTTTCCTGCTGACCTTCCAAGTTTCTTGGACTAAAAGATTGTTTCACCCCTTTTTTTTTCTGGTTCTGCTCTTCCAGGATTTGTTTGGGGGCATTATTTTATGCAACAGATAATGTACAAACAAGAGTTAGACAGGATAAATTAAAGACAGCCTTAGATGTAAAGCACTAGCATTAAAGAGGAGCAGGCACTTTTGTGTTGTTTGTCCTTCATTCTTGAAGAGGACCAAGGCATCGAGTTGATGACATGACTTGCAGGTGACTTTGATTTGAGCGAGGGAGGGCTGTGCAAGGTCACCAACATCACTTTCTTCTCCTGAGCCATCTGGGTGCAGTGACCTGATATTCATCAGAATGTGCAGGCATTTTTAACTGTGACCTGAAGGAATCCAGGGAAGCCAAGAAATGGAGATAAGGAGGGACAGAATTCCAGGTATGAAGGACAACTAGTAAAAAGGCATGAAGTCAGATGAAAGAGTATCTTGTTGATGAACAGCAAGGAGGCCAGTGTTACTGGATTACAAAGTATGTGTGAAGGAGTGAAGTGAAGTAGTCCACTACAGTAGTATTGATTGATTGGTTCAGAAATCTATAATTTTTTTCAGTTGTAATTCAAAACACTAGAAAAATAAAAATTTCTAAACTTCCTTGAAATTATAGGGGAACTGATGGGGAGATGTACAGAGGAAACAAAAAGAATACTAGTATTCATAAGTTTTATACTAGTAAATCTCTCTAAATAATAACCTAGTGGATTGAATTAAGGCAGTTTTACTCCCTTAAATTAGAGAGTAACTTTGGCCCTATAATAATGTAGCAGTATTAGGTAATTGTGTTTTATCTCAGACTAGGATAGATTGGAATAGTTCAAGGAAACTCAAGTTTTGTCCACTTTTGTATTTTTAAAAGGTTTGTCAAAAGTCCCCTATTATAATTATATAATCACATAATAGCCATTTTGAAAACTGACCCTCCTTAAAATGTCTATGAGACATATGTTATACAATGCCACTGCTTGACTAGAAAACTAATCTTAGGATAGTACAAAGTAACATATATTCACAAGGAAGTCTCTTGACAGAAAATTCCATGACACTCAAGTTTCCACTGATACCATGCAACTCAAGATAAATTACACAGTGCTTGCAAGGCAAATGAAATACAATCTAGTTAGATGGAATCACAGAGCCTTGCAACTCACTGCCAAAATGAATGTGATTGAAAAAGTTCCCTTGCACATTCTTCAGTTTCTGATACTCCTTTACAATCTCTTTAGAAGTTTTTTGAAGCAAGTGAAAAGTAATTTTACTTTTTGGCACTGTGGTACTAGGTAAGTACTAAAAATACAAAAGCTGCTGGTATCAGAAAGAAGTGGTTTAGTTGATTACAGACACTCTAGCACAGATTGACAAGCATTTTTAGATACTGAAAAATGGCAACTTGAATTCATCTTAGTCAACCACATACTATTTATTCTGCACTCAATCTAGGACACTATATTACAGGACAGTAAATAATTTAGTGACCTACCAAAACTTTAACCATACCTTTATCAATACTTACCTTCTCCTTCCAACCCCATACCCTGAAGTATTCAGTAAATAATATTGACATATATAGTATACTTTTCATTTTAAGTAAATGATTTTTTGTAGGGTTGTAGCAAGTCATGGGAATCTTTTGTATGCGTATGTGTTTCACAAATTTAGTTTTTAGGCTTGTGCAAAAGTCATGTTGCTTTTTTCAGAAATTAAAAACAGCTCACTTTTTAGAGAATATTTTATATAAGAACAAAGCTCTAAATAAACTGGATACTTTTCTAAATCCCAGTGAGTAAAGAAACAACCCCAAGTAGGAAAGCACCATTTGCAGTGCAATCCTAAACTGATATTTTACTTTAAATTGTCTCTAATGGACTCACACCAATAGTGATTGGAATGGTAGCCCCATGCCTGCTGCTATCCCATAGAAAAATAGAACTCCAGGCAGCTGAATCCCAGACTTTCATCCTTTCTAAAGTTATTTCTTTAGAAGAATGTCTCTCTGGACTTCCAGTTAAAATGCAATATAAAAGGTTACAGAAGAGTACAACCATCTTTCAGATAACCCAGTAAAAATAAGTGCACTAGATTGAGTAATGATCAAAAATAAAAAAAGAAACAACAGTAAGAACATCTATCCATCCCAAGACTGCATAAAAAGACAAGCAGAAATCACTGTGCAAAGGGTCCAGCAAGGAAGCAAGGACAAACTGAGCAAGCCTGCCTGATACCTGCCACCCTCTGACTGGGGACCCTCTGGGAAGCCAGAGGCACACAGTGTACTCTGACTTGGGGTATTCTGGGGGGTGGAGGAGATGAAGTCTGCTACCACTCTAACCCTTACTCAAATGAGGAACTCCTTGAAAAATAAAACTAAACAATTAGAATTCAATGGCTTCAAAAGATAGGAAAAAATATTAGAAAAAATGAGAAATGTGTAAGGAATCTAATCTCAGAAAAAACTGACCTGGAAAACAGGTAAGAAGAAATAATTTAAGAATCATAAGGCTCCCTGAAAACTGTGACTAAACAAAAAACCTGAGCAACATTGTAAGAAATCATAGAACTGTCTATATCTACATATACCAGAGAGCAAAGTGAATATGAAAAAAATCTATTAGATTATGGATAATTATGTTTTTAATGTAATTATGAAGGCCCATAGACAATGAAATAATACAAATAACTAATAATGTGCTGAATGGCACCACAACTAAGTACTTAAAGGGAAAGTTAATTAAATTAAAACATATAATGGACAGCCAAATTCTAATTATTAGGATCTCAGTGTGTCCCCTTAGGAAATGTACAAATTTCAAAAAAAGATAAACAAAAAGCAATTAAGGATGGAATAGAATTTTGATTAGCTAGTTGTAATAAATCTATGGCAATTACTGAATGAGAATTGGAGTGTACATACTTCTCAGATATGCATTGCAGTTTTGTAAAAATTGACCATGGGCACTAAAAATTCATAAACAAATAAAGAAATGGAGAAATATTAAGCACATCTTTTAGTGAACTCAATGCAATAAAATTGTAACCAATAAAGAGTTTTTGAAGAAAAGATTCTAACATTCTAAATAATGTAATTCTAAAGAACTGGCAAGTACTAATAGAAACAACAGATACTTTCATCAAAGAAAATTATAATAATGAAACAATGATCAAAACATTTTGGATGAAAAGGAAACATTCATTAGGAGAAACATGTATCTTTGAACATTTTTGTCAACAAAAAAAGAAAAAAGGAATATCAATGAATTGGATGTGCATCTAAAATACTAGAAAAGCAACAAGTCAAAAAACTAAACACGTAGAAATTCTGTTAAATTAAAAGAAAAAAACTTAAACTGCTCTTGAATGTATAAATAAAATTAGGACCAAGTATTAAAAAAATAAAATCCACATACTACTCATTGTAAAATTAAAAGGTTATAGAGGAGAAAAGGCAAATTGTCATTATCAAAAGTGGAAAAGAAGAATACAAAACAAATAAAGAGAAAGTAAAATCCAGATATGTGTCAATAAAACTGGTAACTTAAATAAAATAGATATTTACAAAAATGTAAAATGCCCAGATTAACAAAACAAGAAATGAATGTTTTTAAAAATGCAATCTCAGAAAGAGAAATTAAAGTCAATAAATAAATTACAACAGAAAAAAATTGGGATCAGATGAATTTATAAGTGAAATGTACCAAATATATTTCATATATCAAAAATATTTTACAAAAAAGAGGAAAAGGAGGCACTCTTACATGTCTTTAAAAAAAAAAATCCACAAATATACCTAAATACCTAAGCCAGAGAGAGATAAGCAATGTGCTTAGTGGATGTTGGTGAAAAACTTGACCAAAATACTAGCAAAAAAGACACAATGATGTATTTAAAATATAATATGACCCGGGTAGAAGTGTAGAAATAGGGAGTTGTTTCACTATTAAGAAGACTATAAACCCAACAGACAATATAAATCACAAAATTTTTAAATCACATTATATCAATAGATACAAAGTTTTTGACAAAATACAACATCCTTATGTTTCCCTCCTAAAATGCTAAAAAGCATAGTAATAAATGTGCCTCCCTGTAATATGGTAATTCATATCTCTCTAAAACTAAGAGACAATATTTTCTATAATGGAGATATGGCAGCAGCCTTTCCAATAAGGTCAAGGTACAAGGATATGTATCACCATTATTATTTAATATAATTCTGAAAATGCTAACTAGCAATAGAACAAGATAAATAAGTAGAAGAAAGAAGTATAGGCAAAGAATAAACAAAATTATTAGTTTTCCAGTGATGATTTCAATGATGTTCTAATCTGATGATTTACTTGAACTACAAGTTCAATTAAACTGATTAAAATAGGGGCATCTAGGTGACACAGTGGATAGAGAACCAGATCTGGAGTCAGGAAGACCTGAGTTCAAATCTAACCTCAGACACTTGACACTTAACTAGCTGTATGACCTTGGATAAATCACTTATCCCAATTGCCTTCCACAACAAACAAGTAAAAACAACCACAAAAAAAAAACCACAATTACTTCATCAATGTTGTACAATAGGAAATACACAAACAAAAATCACCAGACTTTCTGCATTACTAATAACATCCAGTAAGAAAAAATAGAAAAAGAAATTCCATTTCAAATAGCTACAGAATGTATAAAACATTAGGGAGTCCATCTATAAAAATGTGCTGCAATTAAGTAAACATGGATGTAAAACCTTATTTACAGAAATTAACAGAAAAATAATTAGGAAGATATTTAATGCTTATGGTTGGACCATTCTAGAAATAGCAACACTCCCTGAAATAATTCGCAGATTCAGTTTAATGTCAATCAGACTATGAAAGAGTTACTTTATAAAATGAGAAAAAGAAATTCCTCTGAAATAATAAAGAGTCAAAATATCAAGGTAAATAATGAAAAAAAATTATTTTTCCATTATTTTTCTCAATTTGTAGGGCCCAAATACAAGAAGAATTGAAAGTGATGCCAGAATGGGTGAAAACAAAGAAAGAAAGCAAGAGTCCCATTAGAATCATTTACATTTGACATGTAATATATATCTTGTTACTTTCTCAAGTTTCCACTCTGATTCCAGTTCCTTTAGGATGATCAGATGCTACTGGGATTCAGTCATATACAGGAAAATATGAGTAACAACATTCTTGCATGTAAAAGTTTTCCACCTTGAGTTCAATAGTTAATACAAATGAACTTGCCAGAGACTGACTTTTACTCCAACCATAGTGAAAGACTTGGGAGGATAATTTAGGTAAGTATCCATTACATTCATCAGATTGGCAAAAGAAAAAAAAATTGCGATGAAGGAAAATGGCAACTGGTAAAGAGACTGTGGTTGGACAGACACACATTAATGACATTTTGTTAGAGTTATGTGTTAGTCTAGGTATTCTGATAAACAATTGAAACTATACCCCTTTTTGCTTTTCTAGTATTTTATCTCCACATATTCCTTTTCTCTTGACAAAAGTGTGCGCTTGTACGTGTATGTGTGTGTGTATTCCTCCCAGTGAATGTTTACTTTTTATCTAATTAGTAGTTTATAGATTTTATTATTTTTTAAATACTTGGTCCTAGTTTTTATTTCCACTTTCTAGGGTGGTTTTTGTTTTTCTGATTTTGCTTTCAATTTAACAAATTTCTGTTTTTGCGTCTAGTAATATACTTTGATCCCAAAATACCATGACAAGGCACGTTTCCCCAAATAATCAAAGAAAGACCAAAAAATACTCAAAACATTTATAACTGCACTTTTTGCTGTGGCAAAGAACTAGAAATTAAGAGAATGTTCATCCACTGTAAGATGGCTGAGCAAATTGTGATATATGAATATAATGAAATCTTTTGCTATAAAAAATGAAAAAAATACCAATTTTGGGGAAATTTAAATAAATGAAAAAGTATTTAGTAAGTCCTTACTGTATGTAAAAACACTTCACTAAGTGCTGGGTATCAAAAAGCAAGCAAGGCCTTGGGCTTAGGAAAATCTGTTGTAATGGAGGGATACAACACTTATTAGACATGGCTGTATAATTTGTACAATGTTTACAACAAAGAAAAGGAAAATAGCTGAGAGACTAAAGAACTCTGATCAATGCAAAGATTAATAATGACTGCAGAAGATAACAATAAATCATACTTTCCGACTCCTGGTGTAAATTTCGTTTGCCTGCTTGTTACAATGGAGAGTTTTAGGGGTAAAGAGTAAAGAGGATGGGTAATAATGATGCCAAAAAAGGAAAAAAGAATATAGTATTATTAATAATAATAAAGAACTTCTTAAAGTAAAGAAGAAAACAGAAATAGGTTCAGAGGGAGACAAAGACAACTAGGACAGTTTAGAACTAATGTGTCATTTCAGATAAAGAGGTAGCCTTTCTCCTTGATCCCATCTTCTCCAGAAGACAGACCCCTTTCTCATTCCTAATCCCTCATGATATTTAATCTCTTCCTATCAATTTATTCCTTTGTTGATGCCTACAAACATACCTATATATCTATTATTCTTACAAAACCCTTACTTCATCCTACCAGTCACTGCTATTTATTTTCCTATATATTTTTCTCCCTTTCTCATCTTAAATCCTTGCACTAGGTACCCCCACCCCACCCCCATACACACACTTCTCTCACTCTCCTATATCTTCTACAAGCTGGCTTCTGACATCATCATTCAACTGAAAGTGCTCAGACCTCCCATGAACCCCTTCCTTCTGCCTCTTAAATGAAAAAAAGATGAACTTATTTGCCAAGAGCTTCCTCTCCTTCTCACGTCCCATCCCTCACACATCATATGCTACCATTTCCTTCTTTCTCTTTATGAAGGCCAAGCCATCTACAGGCAAGTATGTTCAATACCATTTGCTTCCATCTTCTCTAGTAGACTGCTCCCAGAATTATCCTTACTCTCTCATTTTTAATCTTTCCGTATCTACTGGTTCCTTCTTTGGTGCTAACAAATATACCTGTCTCCCGAAAGGGGAGACCCATATTTCCCCAAAGGGGAAAAAAATCCTTCATGTTATCCTACCAGGTCAATGAATTATATAACTGATTTCTCTTTGAAATATTTGTCTGTACTCAGTGCCTCAATTTACCCTCCTTTCCCTCTAAAACCCTCTGCAGGCTGGCTATTGACCTCATTATTCAACTGAAATGCCTCCTCTAAAATTATCAATGGTCTTTTCTTGATTTGTATCTTTCTTCAGTTCTCTGTTATATCTGACACTGTTGATCCCTTCCTCCTGGATGCTCTCTCTGAATCTTCATAACACTAAAGCACTTACACCACCTCAATCAGGTGTTGCCTAAAACATTAGAGTACAAGTGCTTTAAAACACTCAGGTTTTATTGCATATTGGGTCCCAACGGGGACAAAGAAGCTATATTCAAGATACTTTGCGTATCCGAACTCTTAAAACTATTGCTCAAGAGCTCCAATCGCTATCCCTCAGTCAACCAGAAGACACAACTCATTCAAAGGAAAGGCATAATCTAATATGAGAAACAACGTGTAAATAACTAGAAATATCTGCTTCCTTTGGTTTACTTTTCATCTCAATGCATATCATTCACAGAGCTATACAACTAACCCTAGTACATCGCCTAAGTTCTAATTCCACATTATTAATTTCTTAGTGGACATATCAAACTAGATGTTCCATAAGCAAATCAAGTTCAAAATACCTAAAACACACTTCATTTTCTTTTCCCCAAAACTAATTCTTCTTCTAAATGTTTCTATTTTTGTCAAGAGCGCCCAGATCCATAACCTTGGCTTTATTCTTAAGTTCTCACTCTCCCTTATCTCATAAACAATGACCTTTATCAGTTCTCACCTAAACTATTACAAGTACTGCTGCAGTGACTGTATGAGGAGAGAAAAGGGAACAAATGATAAAGATATGGAGGAGGATGACTCAATATAACTTGATGGCTGATTAGTCAAGTAGAATAAGGAAAAGTTCTTGTTTTATTCTTTGTCTATATGTCATATATCCCTTATATTCATCCCTCTCTTACTAAATTTTGAGGGAAGAAGCTGGTTCATCTTTTACCTCTCTATTCTAAGGTTCTAGTACAATGTCTTACACAAAGTAACCATGTAATAAATGTAAACTATTTGATTTTTTAAGTTTTTAAAAAATTTAATATTTTACTTTTTCTAATTACATGTAAAAATAATTTTTAACATTTGTTTCTTAAAACTTTGACTTCGAAGTTCTCTCCCTCTTTCCCATCCTCCCTCATTGAGAAAACAATCAATTTACCATAGGTAACACATATGAGTCATGCAAAACATATTTCCACATCAGTCATGTTATAAAAGAAAATGCAGACAAAAAACCTCAAGAAAAATAAAACTTCAAAAGGTATGCTTCCATCTACATTCAGACTCCATCTGTTCTTTCTCTGGAGATGGACAGCATTTTTTCATAAGTCCTTCGGAATAGTCTTGGATCATTGTATTGCTGAGAATAGCTAGATCATTTGCAGCTGATTATTATACAATTGTTATACAATACTGTTGTTACTGCATGCACTGTTCTCCAGGTTCTGCCCACTTCACTTCACTTTGTATCAGTTCATGTAAATCTTTCCAAGTTTTCCTGAGAGCATCCTGCTCATCATTTTTTATAGCACAATAGTTATTCCATCAAATCATATATAGCAACTTATTCAACCATTCCTCAATTTGATGGATATCCCCTCAATTTCCAATTCTTTGCCACCACTAAAAGAGCTACTGTAAATATTTTTGTACATATAGTTCCTATCCATTTTTGTTTTATATCTCTTTGGGATACAGACTTAGTAGTGGCATTGCTAAGTCAAAGGGTATGCATGGTTTTATAACCTTATGAGCATAATTCCAATTGCTCTATAGAATGTCTAACTTGGTTCACCTCTCCACTAATAGAATATACACTATGTGTGTGTGTATGTGTGTGTGTGTATAATATACACTAATTATATAAAAATATGCAAAATGTTTTGTCAACATTTTATTGAGATCTGATTCCACACATATTTATCATTATATTTACAAATACTTATCACTAAGTTGACTTCAGGATAATGACTTTTTCATGCATTCTAACTCTAGAAGATAGCCTAGTAAATTATATGAAAGGATTGCAATCTGTTTTAGTAGAGGGACTACCCATTAATGGTAATGTCATTGCACTGATTTATCACCCACTTGCTCCTGTGACCAAGAAATGGAATTAGCTAGACTGTTGACTGTGATTACAATTAGAATGTGTGCTTATGGACCAGAGGCTTACAGAACTGGCCTTCACAGTCTTGGAACATGAAATCCTTGCCTCCACTCTGAGTTAACCAGCTATAGATTTTTTAAAATCAAACATGAAAAACTAAAATCAATGTAGTTATAGCTGTTTCATTACTAACTTATTAATATTACTTTGAAATCATAGCCCATCCCCTAAAATGTTTCTACTTTAACCTCAGAAAATGGTTCTATGGTTCAAAAGGTAAATTTGCTTTCTATATATTTGCTAACAAACCAGACTGAAGGTAACTGACAGACCTCCAGTTCTTCAGTGTGTTAAGGGGATGACCATCCCAAGGATGTGAAGACTTCCCCCTGGCAGGATGGGCAGAGAGGAATAATTTATTGTGATATAGTGTTTAGAGTTTGGTCAGACATCAAAGACACCCTCCCTTCCAGCAGGAACACTCCTTCCCATTGGAGCATTTGCTTCCTGCTGAATGGATCCATGCCTCAGTGTTCCCCAATGCAATGCTTCCCTTGCATGAGTTATACTCTATTTTAGTATGTATGCTTGAATTATATATAAGGTCTCCTTTTCTCTCTCCTCTCCCCTGCCTTTCCCTCTTGTTTGCAATAAAGCTTGCATTGAATTGGAATAAGCAAAATAAGTTGAAGCCAAATTGGCAAGAATTACAAAAAATGCAGATCTATATAATCCAGTATGTTCAGACATCTCATTTTCTTCAAGTTAAAAGTATATATTTGTGCTATGCAATGGGAATGGCCATGATTTGTGTTGAAACTCTATAATATGTTTGCAGAAGTATAATTGAGTGTGTGTCTGTGTATATATATTTATATGATTAAAGTTTCATTATTTGAATAAACATTGAATGCTACTGGAACAACAGACAGTGATAAGTTTTCATATTGGAATGTTAATATTATCAAGCTTTGAAGTAACATCCAGCCTTGTAAAAGGATGGATACTCATTCTAATACATGAGTGCTGCCTGTAACTGAAAAACCTAAATGCAAGTAGACCCTCAAAATAAATAATTCTTAGTAACTTATTCTCAACAAAAAAAAAAGAGGCAGAAAGAGAACATAAAAAGGGAAAAGGACTTCCATGTACAAAAATATTTATAACAGCCTCTTTTTGTGGCAAAGAATTGGAAATTGAGGGAATGCCCATCAGTTGGGGAATGGTTGAACAAGGTGTGATATGTGAATCTAATGGAATCCTATTGTTCCATAAGAAATGATGAGCAGATTTCAGAAAATCCTGGAAAGATTTACATGAACCGATGCTAAATGAAGTGAACGGAACCAGGAGAACATTTTACACAGTAACAGATCATTGTACAATGATCAATTATGATTGAATTAGCTCTTCTCAGCAATATAATGATCCAGAACACTCATGATGGAAAATACTATCCACATCCGGAGAAAAAATAGAGAAGTCTGAATGCAGATCAAAGCCTGCTATTTTCACTTTCTTTTTTTGTGTGTTTTTTTCTCTTTTTTTCTGTTCCTTCTTTCACAACATGACTAATACAGAAATATGTTTGACATGACTGCACATATATAACCTGTATCAGATTGCTTTCTGTCTTGGGAAGGGGAGAAAAAAGAGGAGGGAGAAAAATTTGGAACTCAAAATCTTATAAAAATGAATGTTGAAAATTGTTTTTATATGTAATTGGGAGAAATAAAATACTATTTACACTTTTAAAAAGGAAAAGCAAAAACAAAGAAGCAGTGAGACATAGTGAATAGAGAACTGACCTTGCAAGAGGAAGAGCTGGCTCAAATTCTGACTCTAACACAGTTATTAAACCTCTTAGGACTCCACCAAGGATATCAAATTTGCAAGTGGTCCAAAAGAGTGCCAAGTGTGGCTGGAACTAGATTGAAGTATAATTAGAAAATGTTTAATAAATAAAAATGCAACTAAACACATACAATTTTAATTTGTGGTTTTCTAAGTCAAGGTTACTATTTGAGTTTGACATTACTACATTCTAGACACTAAGACAATAAATTTAAGAGAAGGTGCCTATCTGTGTTGGCAAAGGGACCTTCCTCACTTGAGATTTCCCTATACCAATTAAATAAAAAGCCCAGTCCCATTCTAAATTGAAAGCACTTATATGTATATGCTTTGTATTAATCAAATAAGTAAATAAATTGTTCCTCACAAATCATTTGAACAATTTATTGTAAAGGATTTGTATTATTTTCTTATCATTGAATAACTTCAAGTATTCCATCAATCATATCCAATTGAGTAGGTCTTCAGGAAATTTTATACAGTACTAAATATTACTTGTATTTTTTTTCTTTTTGGAATAGGCAGAAATTTGTCCTACCAGATAAAATTTTACTGAGAAATAATTTGGTGCTTAACTTTTTTGAAATTAGAAAGAATTCAATTTCCTTCAGTCACTTTTAGGAGAGAGAGAGACAGAGAGAGAGAATGAAAGAGAGAGAGAGAGAGAGAGAGAGAGAGAGAGAGAGAGAGAGAGAGAGAGAGAGAGAGAGAGAGAGAGAGAGAGAGAGAGAGAGAGGAAGAAAGGAAGGAAGGATGGACTTGACATTTCCATGAATAACTTTCATGCGTCCTGCTGAGGAGCATTGCATAGCATTGCCAAGACCATCCCTTAATCTCCACAGGAAGCTAAAGCAGCTGTAAGCTGTAAAATCTATTTGCTATCAAAAAGCTATTTGCATGGATGTATGGAAAGATAAAAGAGCATCATTACTGCCAAATTCCCATGCCTCTTCACTTGGCATGTTTTTATAATTTTCATTATTTCATATTTATGTAACGCTAATAACGTACTATTAAGACCAGGAAAATTTTTAAAGTACATCTAGTGTTTCTTTGGTGCCTTTTCCTTTTTCCTATTCTGTTCTCCCTATTAGTAACTTCCTACTTCTCAAGGCTCCCATGACGTCTCTCATACTCTACCTTTCACAATCTTCTATCCTGTGTCAAAACTTACCTTTTCTGTGTTCTGTTCTACCAAAGCCCAGTTTTCGGAGGAATGCAGCTCATCTACGAAACTAATACATGCTAATGGATTAATGTGTGTCCCTCTCCCAGAGAGGGTACCTATAAATTCAAGAGGGTTTTCAACAAGGAGACAAGACTCTAACCTACTACAATGGTGAGAATTTCAGGCACAGTGATAATCAATGAGAAAGATGTTTGGGGGACAAAAAGACTTTCCTGGAGGCCTTTGAGTGATACCAGGTAGGCATATGTCTATCCACAGGGCCAGTCTTGTGTACTTGAACTTACTTGAACTTTGAATGAACATTATTCTCAAAGTAAAAAAAAAATTTAGCATGTCTGTGAAGAGAGTGGGGCTGATGATATTATTATCCTATATCTGTGAAGAGAGTGGGGCTGATGATATTATTATCCTATTATCTAAAGGCATAGCCTTTAGAAGCTCCTGTTCCTTCTTTCTTGAGTGCAATAAGTATGGCCCTTATAGGCAAGCAGAATGTAACTGGCCTCAGGCAGTCATCGTGGTTCAAGAATGCCTCTCATATTGCCTCTCACTATGCTTTAGATTTTAGCTACTAGTAGAAATCCCCTTCTCTGTGTTATGAAAACTTGTTAAAATTTTAAGTATGGAACATCATTAGGATATTACCTAAGGGTGAGTGTAAGATAGTAGAGAACTAAATTTGGCATAGGCATCTAGAGGGAGATAAGGGAACCAGGGCGAAAGGAAATACCAAACTTTACCTGTTTGACATTACACTGAAGACAGGCCCTAATCAAGTCTGGTCAGATCAATCAACCTGAGGCTATGTGTCAGGCATTCTAGATCCTGGGGAAACAAAAAGGAAAACAATCCGTCCCCTTAAGGAGTTTGTATTTTCTCTGGAAGATATGATATGAACATATAAAAAGATACTAAAAATGTTGCAGGTTTGGGGGTGAGCACTATATGGATGGGGTCAGGTGGGCTGTGTGGTATATCACACTACTCAACAACCAGACTAGCAATTCCACCTCTCTAACCATGACGGGCCCATCTCTTTTAGTATTCTCTACCCAGGTTTTATGGCAATCTAGCGACATATTCTGCTATTTCCTCATAAATTAATAGCAATGACAATCTCATTAGCAAATTAGCTTTTAGCTGATACTTCACTTACAAGTCAACAGGAGAAACCCCCTTTCTCATGATTTCATTCTTCTCTTTCTCAATATTGTTAATATTTAAATCTAGTCTCAGTTCATTTCAAATTTATACTTCTTCTTTGGTCAGATTTCAATAATCAAAGAGAAGAGGGGTTCATATCTTCATAAAAGCTAAGTTTTGCCTCCTGAAATATAAAGATGCTCTAGGAAAAGGTGTTTTTCTTTCATGTCCTCTAGTTACAAGAGAGGAAAGATTTTTTACTTTTTTTAAAAAATTATTTTTAATTTATGGAATAAAACAAGTATTTCCATAATAGTATAATAAAAAAGTACATGAAACTGCAAGTCTGTTATGCACAACTTACTGTTTCTTTCAAATATATAACAAAATTATCATGTAAATTTCTTTTTTTCTCCTTCCTCTCACCTCCTCTCCATTGAGATAGCTACAATTAGACACAAATAAGTATATATTATGTGTAAGATTATTCTATACATACTTCCATCTGTCAATTCTTTCTCAGGATGCAGATAGCATCTTTCATCATACGTCCTTTATATTAATTTGGATATTTATAATAGTTAAAATAACTTATTTGTTCAAAGTTGTTCTTAAAAACAATGTTGCTGTTACTATATACAATGTTCTGTTGGTTTTGCTTATTTTACTTTGTTATTTCACTCAAATCTTTCCATGTTTTTCTAAAGTCCTTGAGCTTATCATTCCCTCTTATAGCATAGTAGTATTCTGTCACGATCATACACTGCAACTTGTTCAGCCATTCCTCAATTGATGGGCATCTCTGAAATTTCCAATTCTTTGCCACCACAAAGAAAGCTGCTATAAACATTTTAGAACATATAGATTCTTTTCCTTTTTCCTTAATTATCTTCAGAAACAAAGTAGTGGTATTTCTGGGTCAAAAGGTATAATATTTATTATTTCTTTGAGTATAATTCCAGATTGCTCTTTAAAATGGTCAGATGAGTTCACAATTCTACCAACAATGAGTTTGTGTCCCATTTTATCCACATCACCTCCAACATTTGTCACTTTCCCCTTCTATCATTTTAGCCAATCTGGGAGGTGTAAAGTGATAACTTAAGGTTTTAATTTCCATTTCTTGAACCAATAACGAATTAGAGTATTTTTTCATATGACTATAAATTGTTTTGATTTTTTTCATTGGAAAATTATCAGTTCATATCCTTTGACCATCTATCAACTGGAGAATGACTCATATTCTTACAGATTTGAAAAAGTTCTTCATATATATTAGATATGAAAACTTTATCTGATAAACTATAGAAATTTTCCCCAAAATTTTCTGCTTTCCTTCTGATCTTGGCTACATTTGTTTTATTTGTAAAAAAAAAAGAAAAAAAAAACTTTAAAATTTTACTATAATCAAAATTATCCCTTTTACACCAAACTTTGCTCTTCTATCTCTTGTTTATTCATAAATTGTTCACTTATCCATAAGTCTGATAAGTAGTATGTTCTCTGTTCTTTCAATCTCTTTTTATATCTAGGTCATGTATTCATTTTAACCTTATTTTGCTGAATGGTGTCAAATATTAGTCTATGCCCAGTTTCTACCATATTGCTTTCCAGTTTTCCCAACAATTTTTACCAAATAATGAATTCCTTTTCCAAAATGTTGTCTTTACATTTGTCAAATATAAGATTATGCTTATTTTCTGCTGTAAATTATGTCTTCTCTATACCAATTATCTATCTTTCTATTTCTTAGCCAGTACCAGATAGTTTTAATAATTACTGCCTTATAACACAATTTAAGATCTTTTAACTTTTTTCCATTAGATCTTTTGACATCCTTGGATTTTTGTTTTTCCAAATGAATTTTATTATTTTTTTTCTAATTTACATTGAAAGTTATAATTGCTATTTGTGAATTTCCCTCCATTTTACTTTTCCAATTATTTTCCTTCTAAGTCTCTTTTGCCCTATCTTATCACCTCATCGTCTCCTTTTATCCTCATTTCTTATTTTATCCACCCCTAAAAAAGTCCCTCCCTTATTTATTATCCCCTCCCTCCTAATCTTAATCTACATATCCTTCTACAAATCTCTCCCCCACCTTATTCCCCCATATTCTCACCTCCCTAGAAGTTTAGATGAGTGCTAAAATTTTTTGGATGTATTATACATTGTTTCCTCTTTAACTCAGATTTTGTAACTTTTCTTTTTCAACTGATGCAGTTTAGTGGTGAGTCTCACCACTTTCCCATGCTTTCCTTCACCCTTAACCTCTATCCCCAGGACAAACCCTGGCACTCAGCTTCAAATAATTATTGAATAGTTATATTCAAGGCAAGACACCTCCCTGTAAGTGAGCATGAGCTGTGTACCTAAAGGAGAAAAGAAACAGTTGTGCTCACTGAAGGATCCAATAGAATATGACTATATTTCTTCACTGTTATGTTAGAAACAGCATATTAACTACTACCAGAACAAGTTAGGCTAGTTTTCCTTTAAAATGCATCATTTTGTTCTTTCATATGAATTTTCTTATTTTTTGCTAAGTCTATGAAGCAATTCTTTGGTAGTTTGGTTGGCGTGACACTGAATAAGTAAATTAATTCAGATAGTATTGTAATTTTTATTACATTGGCTTGTCCTATCTCTTAGCAATTAATATTTCTCCAGGTATTTAGATCTGTTTTTATTTGTATAATGAATATTTTGTAGTTGTGTTCATATAGTTCCTATGTGTCTTAGCAGGCAGACTTCCCAAGTATTTTATACTTTCTGTAATAACGTTAAATGGAATTTCTCTTTCTATCTCTTCTTTCTGGAATTTGTTGGTAATACTCAAAAAACTGATGTATTATGTGAATTTATTTAGAATGTAAGAAGTTTGTCCTTATTTGCAACCTGGTGATCATTCTATCATCTTTACTTTCTCATGCTTCTCTGGACATCTACATTTATATTTCGAAGTTTCTAATCAGATTGATCTTTTTATAAGCAAATACTGGAAAAGCATTATTTCATTACATGTCCCTTTTTCCTTCATAGACTGACATTTAGTTTTTCTGGATAAGTTTTTTTGTTGTTGTTGTTGTAGGCATATCCCCTTTACCTTCTAGAATACTGTATTCCAAGCTCTCCTCTCCTCAGAGTGGTGACTGTGAAATTCTATGTGATACTGACCATGGCTGCTTAGTACTTCAATTTTTTTCTTTTTGACTATTTGGAGTATTTTTTATTTGACCAGAAAACCATTTATTTTGCCTATGATATTCTGCTGGATTTGACTAAGATGTTTTCATTTTGGGGATTCTTTCAGGAGGCGACATATGTATTCTTTTTATTTCTTCTATGTCTTATGCTTTTAGATTTGGGAAATTTTCTTTTATGATTCCTTGAAAAATGATGTTTCAGCTCTTTCTCTGATCATAGGTCCACTGATCTTTAAATTACCTCTCTTCAAGGTCAGTTGTTTTTATTATGATAACCTTGCCTTTTCTCCATTTTTTTTTGATCTTTTGACTGGTTTTTAACATTTCTTACTGTCTCATGGAGTCATTAGCTTATAGTTATCCAATTCTAACTTTCAAATAGTTTTTTCCCTTGAGCAAGGTTATATAACCTTGTTCCAAATTATTAATTTTCTTTCAAAAATCTTTCTTTCTTAGCTTTCATTTCTTTCCTTATTATTTCTTCTAGCACTCTTACTTGGTTTCTAAAAAATTATTTTAGATCTTTTTTTTAACTCATGTCATTTGTCCCAGGAATTTTAGTTGGACCTGTGAACAAGCTATATTTTCCTTTGAGATTTTTCTTATAGATGTTTTGTCAATTAATCAATACATCTATTTACCAAGTGCCTACTGTGAGACAAGCACTATGCTAAGTCCTGGGCATATATAGAAAGATAAAAGATAGTTCCTGCTCTCTAGGAACTCACAGTCTAATGTGGGAGACAACATGCAAACAACTATGTGTAACTTCATTGTACATAGTTACATGCAACAAGATATATACAGGTTTAAATTGGAGATTATTAATCAAAGGGAAATCATTAGACTTAGGGGGCTCTAGAAAGGGTTCCTATAAAAGATGAGATTTTATCTGGGAATTGAAGAAAGCCAGGGAAGCAAGGAGGTGGATAAGGCATTTAGGATGAAGAGTGAAAATGTTTGGAGTGGGGCAATAGAGTGTCTTATATGAGGAATATCAAGGAGGTCAATCTCAATGGATTACAGAGTATGTGTGTATCTGGGTACAACCAAGGGGCAATAGGATTGATCACCCGCAGAAAAAAGGGGTGCTTGGGTGAGGGTATGATCTAAAGTCAGTCACAGAAACCCTTTAAAAGAGGGAACCTAAAATAGGTACTACCTCAAAAGTTTTGTTTCCATGATGAATTCAAAGAATAAGGAAGCACTAATAATTAAAAGAGACATGAATCAAAGAAAAAAAGTCAAAAATAGAAAGTGAAGATAAATAATTGAGTGTGGGAGGGAATCCTAAGAAAAAATTGTTAAAAATTAAAAATTAATGAACAAAACACATTGGAGGAGAGGAAGGGTATTCTACATGACTTGACAGAAAAAAAGTGGGGGGAATAAAATAGGTATATAAACATGTTCAAGTTTGGTCATATTCAATTGCGTCTGACTTCTATGACCTTATTTAGGGTTTTCTTGGCAAAGGTACTGGAGTGATTTGCCATTTCCTTCTCCAGATCATTTTACAGATGAGGAAAGTGAATTGAACAGTGTTAAGTGATTTGCCCAGGTTCACACAGCTAGTAAATATCTGAGGCCAGATTTGAATTGGGGAAGAGCAGGCTTCCTGACTCTAGACTCTATCCAGAGTGCCACCTGGATGCCAAAACAAGAGAAAAGAAGAGAAAAAGGAGCTAAAAAGTAAAACTAGGAAATAGGCAACAAATGGTGGGATTTGGGTGTGGGAGCAGAAAAAGAGGTAGAGGGTGAGAAAAAGAGAACTGGTGAGAACAGGGATGCTTGAAAATAATTTAAGCTAAAATAACTGAACATAGTACTAAGTTGCTGAGGAAGCTAGGTTATAAAGTAGTTAGAGCACTGGGCATAGAATCAGGAAGACCTGAGCTCAAATATAATCTCCAACACTAGCTATGTAACACTAGACAAGTCACTTAATTTCTCACAGTCTCAGCTTCCTCATTTTGTAAAATGGAGATAACAATAGCACTTTCCAGTGTTCTTATGAGGATCAAAGGAGATAATATTTATAAAGTACTTATCTGTGCCTGTCACAGTACGATTTTAACATTTCCTAGCTTCTTCACATCTTTCCTTCCTACTGTGTTGATAAAGAAGGAAAAATTCTAATTTTACAGATATTTGAAACAAATGGAGGAAAATATAAACGTAAAACATAACCTTTAATGTTAATGGATGAAACAATCCAATAAAATCAAAAAGAGTGATAGGTCAGCTAAGAAAACAAATCTTCACAATCTATTGCTTATAAAAAACAAAGCTAAAAAAGGCATACACAGAATAAAAATGGAGAATTTTTTTTGTTGTTTTGCTGAAATGGGAATTGCAATCATGGTAGCAGAAAAAGCTAAAACAAAATTCAAAAAATAAAAAGGGATAAATAGGGAAACTACATTCTGGTGAGAGAAACCATAGACAAGAAATAAATATCAATATTAAACTTATTTGCTGTAAATGTAGTATAGCTGCAAATGCCATATTTATATGTATGCAAATGCAGTAGTTAAGTCCCAGTTGAGGTTATGTTACATGAATCTGTTGTGGACCCATTTAGAACAGCTGCATGAATTTCTCCAACTTCATTCAGTAGTACATGTGTAGGCAAAAGTGGCAAATTGTAGCAGTGATCTAAGACCAAGACTTGGCAGGATGTAATCCTTGATATGACACATGCTAGGAGTTCAAGAGAGATGGGCAGGATAAAGTTGAGTTGGTTCACCAATGGGTCAAGATGGAGAAAAGAGAAGAGCGAAGCAGATGGCTTGGTAGAGATCTGAGGGGTCTAGGAATTGGAGGTCATAGTACAGATGAAGAATAGGGTTTTGTAAGGAAACGCAGAGGTGAAAAGTCAATAAACAATGATCACATCAGGGGATTTGGGAGGTAATATATTTATGAGGGAAGGCAAGATCAAAGGTATGATCATCTTTGTGCATGGCTGAAGAGAGTGAGTAGATGTATGTTCCCACCTCTGACAAACAGTGACTATGCACTGGGAAAGTCACTTAACCTCTCAGGTCTTAAGCCAACTGCAGAGAAGGTGCTGACCTGCAGTGGTAGAGGGAGTTTCCTCACCTGGAAGTTCCCTATACCAATGAAATTATAGGTCTCATCCCTAATCCTAAGAAAAAAATTATGGAACAAATACATCTCTCAACATAGGAAATAGAAGAGCTCAAAGTAATTCACATAATATAATGAAAATATCTGGCATCTTATGAATATAGCATGCAAAGATGCAAACTAACTTCGCTGTGAGTATCCAACAATGAATAAGTAGTAAATAAGTAAGAGACTGCTTTGAAAGTAGCACCAACAAATGCCTTCAAATGCCACAAGATTAGGTAGGGTTAACATATCTTGATTCCTTGTTCTTATTTTCCATCCAGTATTATCTGATCTTATCTCCTTTTTTTTTTTTTACTCTGAATTATTATTATCTGAGGTATAGTGGACCAGGATGCTTAGAATTTTAATTATCCTTTTCAGCTAACCTGTTACATAGAAAGAACTCAAAATAGAGCAAGTTTTGTTTTTTTTTTTTAAGAGAGGTCTCACCCCTTCTAGGCTTCTTCTCCCAACTATCAAATCACATGTACAAATTGGATTCCCAGAGTTAAGGTAACTACTCCTCTCCTGAGAGCACTAAGGGTTACCTGAAGGGTTGGTTGTAACTTCTAATACAATGGCTCATAAGCACTCATCTGTTATGCTACCTCCCATTCCCCATCCCAATTTTCAATTAGCCAGTTCATTCATATCAGTTAGCTTTTGCAAAAGAATAGTAACTATTTAGCAACTATATAGCAAAGACAGAAGTCATAAAATAATCCACCCAAATTTAAGGATGCATTCTCCATTTACACGTGTGCATTCACACATATGCATGTACACAGTTTTGTCCTACTTTCTTCAGGGTATTCTCTCTGTGTGTAGCTTGCAGTGCTGATGGTCTGGCATTTTTCATGGAGTTTTTGGGCAGCAAATGCCATATTGACTGTTTCTCAGCCCTTTCTGAAGCCACACTGGCTCTCAGGTATATGACCATCTTCCAGGTGTAGGATCATCCTGATAAGGAGGACTCTAGCAAAAATTTTGCCAGCAATGAATACTGTGATTGTTGCAGGACAATCTATTCCCCTTACCTTTATAGAGATGGACAATGGAGGCATCCTTGAATTCCTGGGGGATAACCTCAGTTGAAGCTATATGAGGGAAGTCAAGGAGACTGCCTCAGGAAATGTTCGTCCTATTACACAAGGTGTGACATCATCAATGAATGAGTAACTCTAGCTCAACTGGAAGCTTAATGTAGGACTTGGCATCCCAGGCAAGTGATCAAGTCACTTCTGGGCTAGGTAAAATAAGTTACTCCTCAGGACTTACTGGATTTTAACTAATGCTGCTATTGGCTTAAGGCATCTCTGCTGACTTTGGATTTTCAATCTTTTGAAATTCCCAGGGTCATAAACTGATCTGCTCCATTTCTAGATAGTCATTCAACTAATATTAAGAAATAATAAATACAACAGAAATAGGTATCATATACTCAGAGAAACATTGGAAGCTGAGATAGGTGATAAGGGTAGCTACAACCATTTCCTTTCTTCTCAAATAGAAGACTGCAGTATTTCTTTTTCACTTGAGAAAAAAATCAGGGAAGAGCTAGAAAAATTGATAACACAATTCATCTGGAGGAAGAACATGTCAAAAATTTCAAGAAAATAATGGGAAGAGAGGTGGACAGGGCCCCAGCAACACCAAATCTTAAAATATGCTATAAAGTAGTAATCATTAAAGCTATTTTATATATGTTGAAAAACAGAAAAGTTAATCAGCCCAGTAAATTAGGCACATAAAACTCAGATGCAATTGATATGTTTCATAAATCTAAGGATTTTAAATCTAGGGTTGAGGACTTGTCTATTTGACAAAAATTACTAGGAAAACTGAAATGGTCTGGCAGAAATTAAATTTAGACCAAAATCTCACAATGTGTACCGCAATAAGCTCCAAAAACAATATGTAATCTAGATATAAAAAGTCAGATCATAAACTAATTAGATGGGGAAAGAGTCATTGACAAAACAAGGATCTGAGAAAATCACAGGAGACAAAATGGGCAATTTTGAACATATAAAATTGAAAAGTTTTTAGACAAACACAATTAAAAATAGAAGGGAAAAGCTGAGGAAATTTTTTTGGCTGCAAATTTCTTTGGTAAAGGTTTGATATCTAAGATATATAGGGAACTGCTTCAAAAGTGGAATAACAAGAGTTATTCTCCAGGATATTTGGTCAAGGGATATGAACAGGCAGTTCCCAAAAGAACTCTATCAAAACTGGGAGACAGAAGGACAGTGATCACCAGCCATAAAGAGAAGGCATTGTGCTCCTTGGTTCTTATTTTTTTCCTCCTTCCTGTGCCAAGAATGACCTTTTCACTAGACATGTTGGAACAAAAATGAGCAACAAAGAGTTGATTCCCAAGAATTTAAATAGTATAGCAAGGATTCTTTGGCTTCACTCTCCTAGAGTGAGGTCAGTTACATCTCCCTGAGAGAGCTCCATGTTTCTCTGAAGAGTTTTGGGAATTTCTCTTATCTAATGCTATAGGTTTAATCCTCTTAACAGCAATGTTCCCTTCACTTGTAGGTGCTAAAGATTAGCACTGCAGTTCTAATTTAACAACTTTGACATCATATAGCTTTTATAAGAGATATTTACTTCAAAGATATTAACCAGAACAAAAGTAAAAACACCTTGCCTCAACACCTTGGGGACGTAGTATCCCTTATCCCATTTTAATTTCTGGGGAGAGTGGGCTCAAACTTAGCCTAGCTCTTAAATATCATTAATTCCACCAAGTTTATTTCCATACTGTCAATGTAAAAAAAAAAAACAACCATCCCTCAAATATAGAGGTTCTGGTTGAGTAGGAACAAAATTATTTATTAAAAGTTAAGGACAGACATGCATGTCAGGGTCCCAAATCCAAAGGTTCCATGGAACCTATAGTCCAGGCCGGGCAGGGGCAACTTATACTTGAAAACCACAAAAGGGTTATTGTGGATAATGGACAGTGCTTTCCAGGAATGGATGGGACACAGAAGCAGGATGTCTTGCAGTAATGGTTGATCACATATTTACTTTAAATTGGTCTGAGGTACAAAGCTCAGCAAGGTCAGTCAAGGAACAACAGTAAAGAGGGCTGGGAGTGAGCAAGACTTTTGGCTGACGGAAGGCTCATGATTCACTCCTTTCGGCAAACAGACTTACTCTGTGCCCTCTCTGTAGCAACATGACTCATAGTCTCAGTATTTTAACAATATGTAGCATAACTACCAGATGAATTCTTGTCTCAGGTACCACTGGGCTAGGTCCTGAAGATCACTCCTGAAGGTAACTCATTGCCCTTTGATGCACCAGTCCTGGGATGCCAGGATTCCTAAAAACCCCAAATCCTTTGAAACTCATAAGGAAAAAGGTTTGAATCTCTACTGAGAATAGAAAAGACAGAGATCAAGAACAGAATAGAATTTCTTGGGACCCTATGGTCTCAGAAGGGAGAAGGCTCTTCAAGATCTTGTCTCTTATTGGATGCTATCTGTAAAGGAATTAAACCACAAAAACATAAGTGAAGAGGATGGGTGAGTTGATTGGAGGATTTTTGAATGTCTTCACAGTCAATTAAAGAGTCTCCTATTGACTAAGTGGTTAGCAGACTGGAATCATTTACAAAATATGTATACATGTTTCAAAGTCTCTCCAAGGCAATCTCATTTCACATTACTCTCTAGAAAGCAGGCTCCTCAGTATATTCATATGGAGAGAAGCCGTCAGAGGCCAGACTACAAAAATGCCAGTCCCTATTAAGCTAGTAATAGAGTACCTAGTTGTTCTTGATGAATTTAAGTCATGTAACCCAGATAAACTATCTCCACTGCATCCAGAAAGTACTAGTGGATATGAATAGTGACCCACTAATCATATTAATCTGTTATTAATAGATGATTATGAAGAATGGAAAAGATTGTTCAGGACTGGAAGATTGAAAATACGAGATTTTGTGCTTGATCCTGTGCTGCTTGACATCTGTATCAATTATTTGGATGGGTATGAGGCTTATCAAATATGCAGATGGTACAAAGGTGGGAGGATAGCTAAATACTGAGATAAGTCTGGATTCAAAAAAGATTTTGAAAGGGTAGGCTGAATCTAATGAGATTAAATTAAATGAGATTAAGATAGCAATTTGTCTGAAAAAGATCTGGTATTTTAAAGACTACTGGGCATGACAGCTTGGAAAGCCAAAAACCAAATGCAATTTGGGGCTGCATTAAGTATAGTCTCCAGGAATAAGGTAATAAATCATTTCATGTTTGGTTATGATCAAGACAGGTCTAGTTGATTGGGTTCAGTTATTGGAGCCCCAGTTTAGGGTCATTGTTAAGTCAGGGAATATTCAGAGGAGGGCAGTCAAAATTGTAAGAGGCTTTGATTTCATGTCATGTGGGATATTTAGTTTGGAGAAGACTCAGGGGGAAATGGATAACTGTGTACAAATATTTAGCATATTTTCCTGTGACATCAAGGGCAGTATCCAGAAAAATGGGTAGGAGTTATAAAGATGCAAATTTAGGCTTGATGTCAGGAAAAGTCTCATAAAAATTTTGAGTTGTACAAATGCACTTTGGGCTGTCTCAGAAGGTTTCTCTCATTGGGGTCTTCAAGTGGAGTATGCACTACTTTTTTTTGTATAATCGGATTTCATTTTGGAAATAGTTTGGATTAGATGGGCTAAGGATATTATTATAATTCCAAAATTATCACTCTGGAATTTGCTGATTTCACAATTTCCCTACAATATGATCTAGGCTGACCTTCTAATCAAATCTGGGTCCATTTGTACCTGCCCAAAGTGTGCATATTATTGGATTCAATGATTTGTTCATCAAAATGCATGTTAAATTCTAGGCAATATGCAGTTATCATCCCTTTTGTTTGTCCTTGTGACTGATTTATTTTGAGTGGCCAAGATTCTAACTGAAGAGGGCCTCTAGTATTGTAGGTCTCCTTACTATATCATCTATACTATAGCAAAAGCTAAAGTGATTTTAGCATGCTGCCTGGCATATAGTAACATAATTTAGTAAATGTTGATTGACTTGATTTGATAGAAGCTTTCTGCATGTAAAAGTTTTTCTTTTTTGGACTTAGCCCAGGATAGCCTATATAATATTTATCTTTGATGAGCATATATCCTTCCTTTTTGGTGCCTTGCAATATGGTTTCCTTGGATTGCAGCTACTAAGGAATATTTTATGATTGAGAGCTTTCATATTGTTCTTTCCAATCAAATACTTAGCTGCAATCAATATAAAAAAATAAAAGCAATGGTATCTTATATTCTCTATGCCTCTCAATTGTGATTACTGTAGAAAATAATTTGCAAAATCTGCTTCTCATAGTTTCATCAAGGATACCACACTGCTTAAGTACAGAGACCTACGGAATGAAAATGCAGTAGCTGTAATCCTGCAATAGAGTGCTATTGAAATGTTAGAATATCTGCTTTGTTTGGGCTTCTCTTTTTAGTTTTACTTACAAAAGTTTTGGGGTAATGTTAGCTGGGTCTCATATCAAGCTACCTCTTATTTTCCCCTCAACTGCTTTTTACACTTTTTGTGTGATTTTTCTGTTGATTTTTGTATCTTTCTTGGTAATGAATACATGAATGAATAGATAAGACATTCATTAAGCATTTGCCATGTGTAAAGCTCTTTAATAAATACTGGGAATACAAATGCTTTGCAACCTTTTCTCTCCTCCAACACCTACAACATAACTCTGGGCGAGCAACTAAACAACACCCGAGGCAATTCTCTAAGACTGTAAATTTCAGAGCATGTGCTGACCTGCTTTGGTATGCAGGAACTTTTTGTGTCATGGAACCTTTTGGTAGTTTGCAGAAGCCTCCATAAAAGAGTTTTTAAATTAAGAAAAAATCGTAGGATTTTTTAAAAAAACCCAAAATATATTAAAAAGTTCACTGATCCCAGATTAAGAATACTTGGAATAGATAGTTTCTTTATTCAAGAATTTCTTTGACCAGAGAAGTCACAGATATAGTCCCTACCCCTTTCCCTATCTTTAACAATTCTCTGATGTGCTTATACCCTAAACCAGTGCCCTTGTCTACCATGTCTCCACTTGGCAAGGAGATTAAGTGGGTGCTGGTATATCACAAAGGAAAGAAATGTTGTTATTTGGGATTCTTCATAATTTTTCTTACTTTGCAAATGCCTACCGAGTGTTTGCTATATAAAAGGTAACTCTACCACTAGGCACTGCAGGAAAGAATGAGGGAAAATAATGTTTTTTGTTAGACCTTAGTTGAGCAGTTATATGATAATAGAGAAACTATCTAGAATGAGGATATCACATTCCAGTCTCATTGTATTTTACTAAGAAGTCCTGTACGTTGTTAATTTGTCTAAATTTAGTATCCGAACAGTACATAAACGTAACAAAACCTATTTACTTCAGAAAATTTATTCCATGAGGGATAGGAAGTACTGTGTGTGAAAATAAATGAAAAGATATTTAGTTATTCTAGTGCCTTTGGGAAGCTCTTCTAATCTATTTTGAAATTTACATAAACAAAATAGCATAAAAACAGAAGCAAAAATCCCAAACTGCTTATATCATAATGTATTCTCTAGTTGAAGCTTTTTATAAAATTATTAAAGGGATATTTGATTTTGTTTTTTCCTGCTGATCATGGTATCAATACAGCTGCCACACTTACTGAAATAGGTGTTTGAACTTTGTTCCTTGCAAAACCAAATAAAATGAAATTAAATTACTTTTTATTTGATGCTGCACTCAAATTACCCTTTTTCTTGTGGGTTTAAGGCTCACAGTAGGAAAAAAAATTATCTGTGCTCCACTTGATATGGATATAGATGTAAAAATATTATTTTTATTCAACAACTGATTTAGTTTGATCATCACAGATATATCTAAATAGCTACTAAATAAGTGATGCAAACCCCTTATTGCTCAATAAGGGTATCTACTATTAGGACTCAGGCCAACAAGCAAAAGCAAGAATTGGGGAAGGGCTTGTGTGTCTTTTATCTGAGTTGTATGGGCCCAAGTAAGAGTGAAAATGATTGAAAGATCCCAGACACCTGTGGAAGCTTCTCCTTAGGAGAGTCTTGTGGCTCATTGTGGCAGTAAAACAGACAAATGTGCCTGTAAATTTCAACTGATAGAAAACACACCAGGGCAACAGCACCAGAAAATAACAAAACCGAATTGTCAAAGTCAAATGCCTTCAAGAGTGATCAGAATGTAGTAGAAAAAGGAAAAAGAAAGTACACAAAGAAGAAATTATATCACTTTCTAAGAAGTATCATTTGTAGACAAAAGAGAATGTCTTTATCATATAGCATCTCACAACCATTGTCAAGGTCAAGATATCTTAGGAAAGGGCAAAAAAAATCTAATTTAAGATTTAAGGTTTCTCATCACTGATAGTCTTCTGATCATAATTCTCTGTAATTGCATAAATATTCACTATATAGATATAAATGTAAGTACATAATCTTTGCATCTCCACATATTGCTTTAATTTTTAATTTAATCTTTTATTCTAATTTTTCCTCAGCTGTCTTTAAATTCTTCACATTTACATAGCTAGTATTGATCCTGTGACATTAATTTGGAAATTAAGTCATTCATTGAGAAGAAAGGGCTCTTGAAGGATACGTAAAATTCCAAGCAGTGTTCAAGAGCAGTTTTACATTATAAGCAAAAGGGAAATTCTTGCATTTCCAGTTTACATTAAACCATGAACATTGACTAAACATCTTGTTTTCCTCATGCTTCGTTAACTTCAAGAATTCCAGTGAGGTAGCGTTTAAGTGTCAAACAAAAGGCAGCCAAGTAAACAGGTCTCAAAGGCTGTTTTCCCCAAACTCTATGGTACTTGAATCATTAAGGCTGGGACCCACTGAGTGTCATTTTAGTTAGCTGTGAATTTGGTGTCAGGCTCTCTAATTTAAAGCCTCCCTTCAAAAAGGAAGGAAGAAGGAAGGCGACAAGTACTTTTTAAATGCTTGATTAGTGCCAGGAGTTGGGGATACAAATACAAGAAAAAAGAAAATTCTTGCCTCAAGGAGCAGTAGTGCTCACACACAAAAAGGAGATGAAAAAGAAGGCATGGGAATAGTGTTTGTGGAATGATTGTGAAGACCAGAAAGTGTGTATTGGGTTTGGGGAAATGGAGGCAGGTCAGATTGGGTCCCTTCACAAAATGTAGGAACTCACTAATTTGAGGAGGGACCAGCTTTTGGGAGGGATATTCCAAGGTCAGCTGGTCACAGAGGTGGTAGGACCTTCCAGGTGAAGAGGGAAGATCCAGGATGAAGTATTGGTAGGGAGCATGATTTAGAAGTATAGGACAAAAAAAAATGTTTATATATAAACATGTACATGTTCATACACATGTGTATATGTATATATGATGTATACACACTATATATATTTTATATATGTTTTATATATAATCTTGAGTCTCATAATGCTATGAGGTAGGTTTTATAAATATTATTAGCCTTATTTTATAGATGAGGAAACTGACATTTGAACAAATAAACTGATTAAGTCATGTTTGCACAGCTAGTATACAAAGGAAGCATAATTCAAACCTTAGTCTTCCCTTATATAAATCTACTAGGTTTTCTCTTCATGAGTTGTGATTTAAAAAAAAAATCGTCACTTGATAGTCTACCCTTTTGGTAGACTATCTGCCTTTATTTAGACTAATCTTAGATCAAGGTCTCTTAAACATTCCTCATTCATGATCACCTTTCCCTGTTTGGCAGCTGTTCACTAGCCTTGTGTGGCCTGAGGGCAAGTTCAATGCAAAGTGCCCATGCTTTGTGTTCAGAACCAAGGTTGCAGTGAAGTTGCCCACTGCCAGAAACAAGTTGGATTCATTACCCATTTGATTTTGAATTAATTTTTGGTTGTTGCACATTCAGCAACCTTTTACTCTTGCCAAATTTTGGGGTCCCTACTCATAGTTTAAGAAGTGCTGCTAGATAACTGATATACAATTTGTCACAAAGGCTTTTATGATCTGCCATCCAGTGCTATTTGGCAGTCCTTTTATTTTCCCATTTGATTCCCTCGAACTGCATTTGTTTCGATTCAGTTGCATCTGACTCTTTGAGATCCCATTTGGACTTTTCTTGGCAAAGACTTTGGACTGGTTTGCCATTTCCTTCTCCAACTCATTTTATAGATGAAGAAACGGAGACAAAGAGGGTTAAGTGACTTTCCCCAGGGTCACACAGCTAGTGTCTGAGGCCAAATTGGAAGTCAGAAGATTAAGTCTTCCCGACTCTAGACCTAGCATACCATCCACTTCACCCCCATGTAGCTGCTAGTACTGCAAACTCCCCCACCATGATAAATTGTTTGTTTTCATGCTTTCAAACCCATCACTGTCAGCATTCTTGGCAGATGACCTTGCGTCCTACTTAGACCCAAAAAATTTGGGGTGAATTCCCTTACATTCTGTTGTTCTCACCGTGACATATTCCTTTCTCCTCTCAAGATTAGCTTCTAATACAATTTGCTCATTCATTTATTCCCTGTGGTCAGAATCATCATCAGTTTCTCTCTCTTCATTAGCTGCTTCCCTAGTATTTTCAATCATTCGGAAGTCTTTACCATCTTGAAAACCCCTCTTTGCTTGATAGCGTTGCCGTAACTAAATTACGTCCTATCAAATTGGCCAGCTAAGCCCACTGTCCTTGGTACTTATTTCCTTACATTTTTGACGGTGATTAATGAGCTTCGAATGTCTAAATCTTGAAAAGCATAGCGGATAGAAGGTCACCCTCAAGTCCCGTCTCTTACTATGGGCAAGTCACTTCACCTCTAGCCTATGTTTTGCTTAGTAATTGCAGATGTTCATGAGAACGTTTTTTTTTTTCACCAGAAGTCCCTAACACAATGAAATCACAGGGTTGGTTAAGAAATGTAAAAGAATCAGGGTATTGCTTCAGGTGAATTATTCCATTTAATATTTGAAGTATATTTTAATGTCACTTTTGTAATACGAGGAAAAACAATTTGGACAGCATGGTAGGTGATCCCAAGGTAGGTGCCTGGTGACCTAGGCATGAAGGACATCCCCTTGGGATGTGGTCCTTACTCTGAGTGATGCCAGAGGGCCCGCAACAAGCCATGCCAAAGAGGGGGCACAGGGGCACGCTCATTCCTAGAAGGAGGTCCCTTCGCGCACCCAGGGGACGCCGCACGTGCAGCCGGCTCCTGAGCCCAGGGGCAAGTCCTCCGCACCCCGGGGCAGGTGTGCCGGGGCAGGTGCTTAGCTCCAAGCCCCTTCCCCGCTTGCCGCAAGCCAACGAAGTGCTGGGGTCGGAGGAGGGGGAGGGACACAAGCTGGAGGAGGGGAGCTCCGGGCGCGTCCCTCCTCCTCCGACGAGCGGGCAGGCCGGGAGAGCCGAGGTCGGAGAGCCGGCCGGGGCAGCCCCGGAGCCCGCCGCGGCACAAAGGCCATCCCGAGGCTCCCCGAAAGTCTGCGCGGTGCGGGGAGCGGAGGAGGGGAGCGGGGCCGGCCGCGGTGGGGGGTGGGGAGGGGGGCGGGGGCAGCGCCGGCCCGCGGCGGGCTCTGATTGGTCCCCGCGGGGCGGGGTCCTTTCCCATTTCTTCCCCGTGCGTAGGGGAAGGGGGCGGGGCGCGCTGCTCGGCTCTCCGGCCGCTGGCGCCGCCTGCACCCACAGCCTGGGCCGGCTCTGCGGGAGCCGCCGCCACCCATCGCCGGCTCCGCCGCGGGGCTTCGGCGCCCTAGGACGCGGCCCCCCGCGCTCGTGGAGGCTGCGGGCCCCCCGCGGAGGGTCACGCCGGGCCCCCCTCCTCTCCCCTCCGTCCCGGCGGGGCGCCCGCCCCCCCCGCTCGCCCCCTCCTCTCCCCTCCGTCCGGCGGGGCGCCCGCCCCCTGCTCGCCCCCTCCTCTCCCCTCCGTCCCGGCGGGGCGCCCGCCCCCCTGCGCCTCTGCGCCCCCGGGAGCAGCGGGGGGCGGGGGGCCGGCCCGGGGGTCCCCTCGCCTGGGCTCCGGACGCCGCGTTCGTGCCGCCGCAGGCTCCTCCTCCGCCGAGCCCGGCTCGGGGCAGGCAGAGGCGCGGGCGGGGCGGGGTTCCCGGCGGCCGAAGTTGGGGGCGGATTCCCCACCTCCCGGCCTCTGCCCGGCGCGGCTCCGCCCCCGGGGGCGGCGGGACCCAGCTCCCCCTCCGCCCCGCTGGGCCCGGGCCACCGAAACTTTTCCGGCCCTGCGGCAGGACGTCCGGCCCCGCTCTGTCCCGGCCCGCTCCGTCCCGGCCCGCGCTCCCGACGCCCCCGCCAGCGGCTGCCCCTGCCCGGCCCGGCCTGCCCGGGGGGGAAGGCGAGAGGGCGAGAGCGGGCCGAGCGCCAAAGCGGGGGACCCTGATCCTTGAGCCCGGGCGGGGGCTGGCGGAGGCGGCTGGAGCCGCCGGCCGTGCCCGCGCGGGGGCTCCTCGCCTGCCGGCCCCAACCCTGCCATTTCCCGGGGCGCGGGAGCGGGCTTCGTCGGGCTGCGGGCTCCGGCCGCGCCGCCTTTGCAAGATGAAGTTGAGCCGCCAGTTCACCGTGTTCGGCAGCGCGATCTTCTGCGTGGTCATCTTCTCCCTGTACCTCATGCTGGACCGAGGCCACTTGGACCACCCCAAGAACCCCCGGCGGGAGGGCGCCTTCCAGCAGGTGAGGAAGGAGCGGTGGGGGAGGGCGAGGGCGCCCCGGGAAGGTCGGGGTGTGTGTGTGTGTGTGTTGTGTGTTCTGGGGTGTGTGTGTGTGTGTGGTCGGGGTAGCGGCCGGCACATCTGGGCTGTTGAAGGCTGATGAAGACTGAGGTCCAAATTCTCCGAGGGAGCCCCCCAAAAAGGCCCCTAACTGCCCCGAGTGTCCGGGGAGGGGGCAGCCTTCCTTGCCCGTTCCCCTCGCTGTACGAGGTGAAGGCTGTCTTGTACTCGGTCTGAGAACTGGTGCCAGCGTGTTCTGCCCCTTATCAGGATCGGTTTCTTAGTCGTTTCGGGAATGATTGATAAAGATTGAACCAAGTCCAGTATCTCCCATTCCACCTAATTGCACTGGGTCAGCCCTGAAGGGCGAACGTGAAGTCCTGTCACCACTTGCCCCTATGCCAAGTTCATTATGATTTTAAGTAACTAAACACATGGTCTGCGTTAGTGTCCGAAACCTATTTCTCACGGATATAAAGGAAAAGGATCATTGGAACTGATGGATGGTGGTTTGTTTTATTTTATGCTTTAAAAATCAACATGAGGCTACCGCAAGTACTGGGGGATCTTTCTTAAATCTGTGGAGGTTGATTTTTTTGTCTTGTCAGCTTGAATTGTGTTTCAGTTTTGTTTAGTACTTGTGGAGTGGGACGTTCTTGCTGTACTTCGCTTTGTAGCTATGAGGCGCTCCATTCTGTGGGTTACCACATTGACAAGTTTTGAAATTTACTCCTCATTCGGATACGGTAAAGTTACTACACATAAACTGAAAGAATCGATTTTTTTTTAAAAGACTTGTTCCTTTGGTGCCTAAGTTTCAAGATACAAAGTATTCCAGAAATTAGCGACTAGTGAATTGAGAGAATCTCCCCCCGTAATCTTTTGCAACAATAGTTTTCTTTTAAAGTGGAAAATGTGGCAAGTTAATGAGAGGTAAAGTGATTTAAAACATTGTCCTGATTGTTTCCTATGCTTCTACCTGCCCCTGTTGGAAGTTTGTGGACCGCAAAGAATCATTTAGTAATATTTTTGATAAGGAGAAAAAACTTCCAGCTGCTCTGCAAACTTTAACATTACTATGAAGGTAAAATGATACCTGTGATAATGAATTTAATTTACAAAGCTATTTGAAAATGTTTTATATAATATTTGATATTTATGTAGTAAATATAGTTATGTAGCACTTTGAATTTATTGGAGCAGGTAGGTGGCTAAGTGCCTGGCCTGGAGTCAGGAATTCTCATTTTCCTGAGTTCATATCTGTTCTCAGACACTAGCTCTGTGACCCTGGGCAAGTCACTTAACCCTGTTTGTGTCAGATCCTTTATCTATAAAATGAGCTGGAGAAGGAAATGGCAACCCATGCCAGTACCTTTGCCAAAAAAAATACCCCAATGAGGACATGACTAAAAAAGGACTTGAACAGTTTATTATTTTAACAAGAAAAATATCCAGAAACTTGATAAGAAACTGGTAATACATAAAAGACCTAATTAAAAAAGCCTGTGAAACAAGAAAGAAAACTTGAGTTCTAATTCTAGTTTCCCTCTGGATTTTTTTTTTGAGGGAGGGAAGAGATTGTTAATTTCTGTTAATTTTTTCAGTAGTAAAATTTGAGTAATTCTCATTATAGACAGTAAAGATTACTTAATTCAGCATAATATTATCAAATATTTATTTTAATCCATTTCCTGAAATATAACTAACTCAAAGGTACAGAGCATGTCTTCCTTTATCTTTGTTAAGTGATACAGACAATTTAAACTTAAAGTAGTATCATTAAACTGAGACATTACAGTGAGGAAGCTTCTTTAAAGGTATCAGATTGTTGGCAATCCTGATTGAAAGGTGGTATCTGTAATTACTATTTGTTCTAAAATCCAGCAGTTTTTCCTTTCAACCTTTTTAGATTACATCTTTTCAAACAACTTTTAATATTTGTTGCATTTAGTAACCTCAGCTCACTGTGAATTGAAATCTACAAAAATATCTACCCTCTTACTCTTCCTATATAAGCCTGCATGGTGTAATTAGCATAGTGTATACCTTGAGTAAATCCACACTTTGAGGAGAAATAGAGTGAATAAGGGAAAGATGAGCAGAGGCACACAAGTGTGCATTAACTTGGCAGCACTCTTGCTTCTCAATCCAAGTGATAAATAGCTAGCTAAATTAGGATACTGCTAGTTGCATCTTGAACTTAACCCATTAGCTTTTGTGTGGAACAAATGACTTTCTTAAGCACCCTTAAGAAGCCTCTTTTAGTAAGCATAATTACTCTTTGCCTTTTTTCTTTAAACTTTTTTTTTTTTTGACTTCTTTTTAAACCTTCACTCTAAGTATATCCCTCGTCCTTCTCCAAGGGTTATCCTTTAATACAAAGAATAAATAAGTGATGGGACATGTGGTATTCCACATGGATAGCTCTCTTCACTTTTAAGAAGAAAGGGAAGTGAATTTACATATTTCTTTTTGGCAGAGCTTTAGAGTTATGTGATCAGTTTTGACTTTTTATTGCTGTTCGCTTTATTGCTGTTCGCCTTTGTATTTATGTTGTTGTCATTGTGTACATTGTTAACTTTGGTCTTCCTGCTTTATTTCTCATCACTGGACCTATGACTTAATTGGCATAGGGAGATTAAAGACTAAAAGTAGCTTAATTAGGCTACTTAATTAATGTTGGCACCTTCTTTGCAACTTGTCTCAGACAATCTTTGGTCATTGAGAGGCTAAGTGACACCCAGGGTTTTATAGCCAGTATGTGTCCAACTTTCTGTCTTGGAAGCCATACAATAGATTTTTTTTGCGTATGAGACCTTTCTGCCTTAGACTTAGGAGTATATGCTTCTCTGGGTCCACTTTCTGGGCATGTTTGTCATTTTTATTGGCATAATTCCAAAATGCTTTTCAACATGGTTAGAACAGTCCTTAGTTTTATCATTAGTCATGGCTGTTATTTTCATTGAGGAGAAACATTTTTTTTACTTTTTCCTAAAGTTTTAAAATTTATCTTAAACAAATATGAAATACACAGCAGAACATGAGAGGATTTCATACAAAGCTATACATTTCCATTTCAAGAAAACTTATATAGTAAATACTACAAATTATTTTCAAACTACCAGCTCTTCCTGGCTAGTTTTCTTTTGTTCTTTGCTGTGCATTTTTTACTTTCTCTTTCCCCCTCAGGTTACAATGAATTGCAGATACATCTCTATCTCTCTGTCTATATACATATGAGAGATCAACATAGATATACCTATGTATGTGCATATATATACCTCCTCATGTATATATATATATATGTACATATACATAGATATCTATAAACATATACATTTATACGAATATGTAAGACTACTGTGCTTTTTTTCCTCCATTTATCATCTGTTTCTCTGAAGCAGTGGAGGTGGTGTTCCACATGCATAGCATCTTCCTTCATAAGTCCCAAGTTCCATATTTTTCAAAATCAACCATCTCCTCATTTCCTACACCATAGCAATCTTCCAACCTAGTCACATTTCTATCTGAGAGATTGTCTGTGGAAGTTTTGTCCCCTCAATTTTCTGCATTCCTTATATTCTTTGCGGCATGGGTTTTATTTATACAAGAAAATTTTAATTTAAAATAATCAAAATTATCTATTTTATACTTCAACAATACTCTCACCCGATGATATGGTCTAAGGTCTGGTACTACTGAATCTGCTTCCTTTATATCTTTTGCCCCTGGTTTCTTTGAAGTTCTTCTAAATGAACTGTTACTTTTTTCTAACTCAGATAATTTTTTTAATAATTTAATTGGGATGGTGTTACATAGATTAATTAAAATTGTCTTTTTTTTATTATATTGACTTTATCTACGCCATGAACAAACTAACTTTAGATCTAACTTTATTTGTGTATGGAAAGGGTTTTGTGTTTATATTCATGTAGTTCCTATGTCTGTTTTGGCAGTTATACTCTCAGATCTTTTTATGTTGTCTAGTTACTTTAAATGGTAGAAAATAATATTGAGTAATATGGCTGACAGTGTAGTTTCACTATCTCTTCTGGTTAAATTTTTTTAAACTTTAACTTTGAGATCATAATTACTATCTCTGATTTTTTTTTTACATTATAAATTTTACCCCGACCTTTATTTTATGTTTGTGTGTATCTCTCATTTTTTAGCTTTTCCTGAAAAATACATGTTATTGAATTCAAATTTTTAATCTGCTATCAGTTTCCATTTTTTGGGTGAATTCATCCCATTCACATACCAAGCTATAATTACTTGTTGTAATTCTTACTGCTTTTCCTCACTATTCTTCTTACCCTATCTACTCCATTCCCCCTCAGTGTTCTGCTTTAGGTGTGTCCACTACGTTGCCCTCTTATTCCTTATCTTACCCCCCTCCAAGAATCCTTCCCATATCCTCCCTCTCCACTCTATCCCTTTGTTCTCTTCTTTGTGAATTTAGATGACTTTTATATCCTTCTAGCTATGTATGTCCCCTCTTTAATCCATTGTAACGCCAGTGTGATATTCACAGCACCTACAGTGACCATGAATATCACAGCTTAATTTTGAATCAAGAAGTACAACAGACTCTCCACATGGAAGACAGAACCAAAACATTTATTCAAACACCAGAAAGCCAAATCAATCATAGTAACAAAAATCACTGCTCAATAACAATGTAGAGAACAGCACCATCCTGAAGCCTTCCCCCTTCTAGGCTTCCCACAGACCAATTCTAGTAAACAAATCACAAGCAGGCCCTTTCACTCTTGGTAGCCAGCAGGCTGCTTGCCTGCATCCTTCCTCACTCTGACTAGATTCTGACCAATTTCCTCTCATCTCTGCTCTAGCCCCCTGTCTTTCTGTTATACCCTGCTCCATTCCTTCTGTTCTACCTTTTAGCAAGCTCCTCACACTACAAGCTCCATGTGACCCAGGTAGGTCACATGGACCTATTAATGAATGGGAAAGATCTTTCCATTTAAATTACCGTTACATGCAGCCCCAAGATCTTTCCTGTTCATTACATAGGTCAGTGAGGCAACTGGTATCAACAGAACTTTAACAGGAAAAATAGAAAATAAGCACATAAAACAAGTGGTGTCAACAGAACTTTACAAAATGAGCACATAAAACAATATCTTAGGGTGGGACTTGAGCACAAGCACCCCATCATTCAGAAGAATGGGCCCCAAGATCATGGGGGCAAGAGGTGACGTTCTCTTTCTTCCACAACTACTTCCTGCTAAGATTGGACTTAAAGTTGTCCCTGCCCCAGGAGGTCCCATTCAAGGGGTCAGTTCTTAAACTGGCATCTGGAGCTTGGGTGATTCCAGGTCCAGGGGTGACACAGCACATTGGACAGGGGTGCCATCCAGCTTACGTGAGCAGGCATGTGCAGGTAGAGGGTATTAAGCCTTCAGAAAACAAATCTTTCAAACAAGGTGAACAGACAAAAAGCCAGAAAGAAACAGGAGATAATAACCAGAAGCAGGGTAGATAGAGGGTCAGCCATGCTTCTGGAGGCCATGAACCCAGTATCATAGCTTCATTCACTATTGTTTATTGGTTCTAACTTGCAGTTTGGGCTTCTCACTCTGCTTGGGGGTATAGCTTCTTTAATCTGAGTGGGGCCTGGCCAGTCTCTGATTCTCCCTGCGATGTGAAGAACTTGGATACAATGTTTCAGGAGGATCTGCAGGAGCAGCTCTCATTTCCCTACTCAGTCTAAAATCAAGCTTCTTTTCTCGGTACATTTGGTATAGTTTATTAGTTGGAATGCCATCTGTTCTTCCAGAGTCTACCCATGCTTTCAGTAGTGCAGTAAACAGTTCTTTTCTTCTGTCTCTGAATCCGCTGGCTATTTACTCTTCTCTCTCCAGGAAATTTATCTTTTTCACTGATTCTCACCATCCAAGATATCTCTGATTCTCCCATTTTTTGGGTAAATCAACTCAAAATATCTGTGACCTCCTGCTGGGTAAAATCCTCAATTACCTCCCCAAACACTGTGAGGGCCCTTTATTCTCTTGCTTCCTTCTTAGTACTGGCTGAACCTCAGGCTCCTCACTTGTTTCATTCCCCTCTTATGCATTGTTCCAGCTTGTGTTTAGGCCCCAATCAAGCCCAGCCAGTGCAAGGGCTGCATTCACTGGGTTTCACAAACCCTGTGCCTTTAGCCCATTTTTTTTTTTTTTTTTTTGCCAGGGAGGAATAAGGCAAATCCTCCCACCCTGGGACATCCATTTCTTCCTCTCTCTCCTCCGCCTTTCTATCTCCAAATAAAGGTGTGATATTTCATGATCCCATCCCCATTACCATTTGTAGCAGCAGTGAGATATTCACAGCCCCTGTGTGGCCATGAGTATCCTGGCACAATTCTGAATCACAAAATACCACAGACTCTCCACATGGAAGACAGAACCAAAGCATTTATTCAGACGCCAGAAAGCCAAATCCATGACAGCAACAAAAATCTATACACAATAACAATGCAGAGGACAACACCATCCCTAAGCCTTCTGCTTGCTAGGCTTCCCACAAACCAGCTCCATTAAACAAATCACAAGCAGGCGCTCTTAAAGCCACAAACAAGCTCTCTCACTCAGGCTAGCCAGCTGCCTGTTTACCTGCATCCTTCCTAGTTCTCATGATTCACTTCCTCTCAGCACTGCTCTAGCTCTGCCTCTTCCTGTTCTATCCATTCAGCAAACTCCCCCGCACAGGCTCCATGTGACTCAGACTTCTGTATGACCCAGGCTGGTCACAGGGGCCTATTAATGATTGGGAAAGATCTCTCCATTTAAATTACCATTTCACCCATTCCTATTAATCTACATAGCCTCCTATACCTCGCCCTACTTCCTTCTTCTGTTTCCTTACCCTCTTATTTCTTTATGCATTTAGAAGACTTTTATGTTCTTCTAAATGTATGTGTTCTCCCTTTAACCCAGATCTGATGTGAGTAGGGTTCTAGCACTTCCCCATCTGATTCCTCTGTATCAGTTCTTCCTCTTGCACCTCATTTGCATGAGATATACTCTTTTTATCTTTACCTACATCATTTTTCTTTGTAAGAATCATATCGTACCCAGCCTCTACCCCAATCTTTCTTTTGAACTCCCCATTAATGATTAATTATGATTATATATTATATATAATAATTATATTTATTATGTTATATAATCGTAATATAATATACTATATAAGTATAATATGTTATATATTATAGTATAATATATAATTATATAATAATGATTAAAAATTAATGACAATCTTGAGGCATATGGTTTACCTTTCCATATTAAAAAGAAAACAATTTTTCCTTACGGAGTTCCTTGTAATTGGTCTTTGACGTCTCCCTTGTATTTCTCCTGGATCTTGTATGACATATTTTCTATTAAGTTCTGGTCTTTTTGCAACAAAATACTGAAAATCTGTCAATTCATTGAATGTCCCCTTTTTTTTTCCCATTCAGGATTATACTTTTCTGTGTATGATATTTTTGGCCGTAATACCAGTTCTTTTACTCTTTGATGTATAGTGTTCCAAGACCTGCGGTCTTTTAGTGCAGCCACTGCTAGGTCTTGTGTAACTCTAATTGTGGCTCTGCAGTATTTGAATTTTTTTTCTTGTTGCTCATAATATTTTCTCCTTAATCTGGGATTTTTGGAATTTGACAGTGATATTCCTGTAGGTTTTCATCTTAGAATCTCTTTCAGGGGGTAATTGGTGGATTTTTTTTTTTTTTTCGATTTCTACTTTCCCCTCTTGTTCTAAAACTTCAGGACAATTTTCTTTAATTATTTCTTCTATTATTGTATTAAGATGCTATTTTTTGATTGTAGCTTTTAGGTAGTCTGATTATGCTTATGTTTTCTCTTGAGCTGTCTTTTAGATCAGTTATTTCTGTTATGAGATGTTTCACATGTTCTATTTTTTCATTCTTTTTATTTTGTTTTATTATTTTCTGGTTTCTTAAAATGTTGTTGGCTTCCCATTGCCCAATTCTATTTTTCAAGGAGTTGTTTTCCTTAAGATTCTGGATCTCCTTTTCCAATTGATTGATTCTTTTCCTAATCTTAGTTTTCTTTTTTTTTGTAATTTTTCCTTAGTCTCTCTTTTTTGATTTTTAAAGTTTTTTTTTTGAGTTCTTCTAAGATTTGTTTTTGGAAAGGTGACCATTTGACATTACTCTGGAGTAGGAGAAGCTTATTTTGCTTCTTTTGCTTTCCGTTTCCTCCTCTGAAGATGAACCCCAGTGTTCTTTATTTCCACAGTAACTGTGGTTGCATTTCCTCCTTTGCTTGCTTGTTTTTGTTTCGTTTGTTAATTTTTAGCAGCTTATTATTATAATCACCTCAAGTTCTGGGGTGTAGGGGATGCTGCTACTGGTCTTAGGTCCTTTCTTATTGTTATTTTTTGAAGTTTGTCCTGCTGCCAACCTCTGCACTCCTTTTCTCCTCCAGATCATAGCTGGAACCCCAGCACAGTGTGGGAAATGGTCTTGCCCCCTGAGGACCTTCCAGGGGCTTTAACCATCAGTTCTGACCTGAAACTGAAACCAAGAACTGAACTCTCCTGTGAGTGCCCACAGCCAGCAGCATCCCCACCCCACTGCTTCTGCACTCACCTATAGGGTGCCTGGGCAGCCCAGCAGGGTTTCCCTCAGCAGCAGAGGTTTCTTTATTCTTCCCCTTCTCACATATCTGACCCCCACACTGTCTGCGAAGTGAGAATTCCTGTGGCTTGAGCCTACCTCCTAACCCAGGTGCCCCCAGCATTTGTTATTTGTTGTTTCTGGGGAGAGATAGCCTGCAGGTGTTTTACACTTCACTCAGGCTTAACCTGCTTCGGATCTTCTCTAGTTGTCGCAGGAGGACCACTGTTCTCCCCCAGCCCTGGTTTAGTTTTGCAGCTCTGCGTTCACCCTACGGCTCTGTTTTGTCTTGTTTGTGGAGGAAATCTGGAGAGCCTGGAATTTCCTGACTGACAAAGAAACATTTTTCTTGAATTTAAAAAATGGTGGAGGGTATTTTAAGCAGATTTCATAATGAGTTTTTTTCAGCACTTTTGTTTGTGTGTGAAGGTGGGTTAGGGGAATCGATTAACTGATGGCTTGGATCACCTGGGAGAAATATTAAACACATTTACCTTTTTTAGTGATCTTGAAAAAGCAGACTTTGTCAAATATTTTACAATAATCCTTGGCATCATAAAATTACAGAGTTTTAGAGTTGGAAGATAGTGTAGAGTCCATTTAGCCTGACCTTTAGCTGGAATAGGATATACTTTACTACACTTCTGATATATGGGTTATTCATCCTTTGCTTAAAGACCTCAAGTGTGGCAGAATCCTTCTACTCATAGCTATAAGACTCTTCCACTTTTGGATTGCTCAAATTATTGGGAGTATTTTATTTACAGGAAGGTCAAAATTGCCTTTTGTGGTCAAGTAGAACAAATTCAATGTCTCTCCCTTCCTGCTTTTCCGCTCTGTAAGTGTCCAGTGCACACTTTGACTTATCAATAGCCTTCTTAAAATGTGGTACCTAAAACAGAATGTGGCAAAATTGATGTGATCTAAGCAGGGAAGACTACAGGGCGTGACTCCACAACTTATTTCTAAATGCTGCTCCTCTCTTAAGATTGTTTTCTTGGTTGTCATATTATGCTGTTGACTTATAGAATTTGCAGTCAGTTAAAAGCATCCATTTACCTTTGATATCCGGCCATCTGCCTCACTGCTTGCTTTCTCTTTCCACTTGAACATTGTTCTGGGCTAGGCTTATCTCAGGTCAGTGCTCTGGTAGTTTCAATATTAGAACAAATTAGACTCTTGTAGGTCATTCCACAGTTAAGAGATTTACCTAAATGTGACAGGAAATGGATATTCAATATTGATGTGTTAAGGACTCCTTGAGTTGATTTAGTTGATGGAAGTACCCTTCTCTGAGTTGTGCATCATTCTCTACAAGCCAAACATCAGAGAGGCCGTCCCATGACTGTTTTGTTCCCTGGTGACGAGGAAATGATTAGAAGCATCCTGAACCTTTAGTCTCTCAGAGCCAATTTAAAAAAAAAAACAACAAAACTATTCATTTTGAACTTAAATACAAAAAATCCAAAAAGAAAAAAGAATATTTCCATATGTATAGTATGACATAAAAGGAGGTTTCAATTTGAAACCATGAATTTCCATGTCATACTATTTGCTTTTTTGAAAAACTCTAATAAATATGATGCATCATTTTCAAAGCTACCCTTTTCTGTGCTTCTTTCTAAGTTTTCTTTTGTTCTCCGCTGGGCATTTCTGATTTTTTTTTCTCCCTCCCTTCTTACCCTGCCCTAGAGAAGGCTACCTGTAGATGCAAACATGTTTGTACGTGTAAAACCATACTGCGTATACTTCTGTTCATCAGTTCTTTCTTTGGATGTGGATAGCATCTCTTTTTCATAGGTCCTTTGTAGTTGATTTGAATATTTAATACTCAAAATGACGTACTTGTTCAAAGTTGTTCTAAGAATATTGCTGTTTCTGTGTACAACATTCTCTTGGTTTAGCTCATTTCACCATTATTTCATGCAAGTGTTTTCATGGTTTTTCTAAAAATCAACCAGCTCATTGTTTCTTATAGCACAGTAGCATTCCATACAGTCATATACCTCAAATTGTTTAGCCAATCCCCGATCCAGGGGCATCCCCTCCATTTCCCTTTGCCATCATAAAGAACTGCTATAAATATTTTAGAACATCTAAGTTCTTTTCCTTGCCCCCTCCCCCCATCACCTTGGAAACAGACCTACGAGTGCTATAGTGGGTCAAAGAGTATATACTTTTTAAAAATAACTGTTGGGCATAATTCCAGATTGTTCTCCAAAATGGTGGATCAGTTCACGGTTCCACCAACAGTGAATTAGTGTGCCAGTTTTTCCATATCACCTCTAACATTTTAGCCAGTCTGATAGGTATGAGATATCTCAAAGTGGTTTTAATTTGCATTTCTCTAATCAGTAGTGATTTAGAGCATTTTTATATGACTGTTTTGAATTATTTATCAGAAAATTATTTGTTTTTATCGTTTGGCCAATCATCAGTTGAAGAATGGCTCATTCTTAAAAAATTTGACAAAGTTTGCTATATATTTGAGATAGGAGAAACTTTATCTGAGAAACTATAAAGTTGTGAGAAACATGCTCACTCTTAAAAGGACATTTGTTGTGAAGCCAGGAAAGATTTTATTAATTTTTGCATTTATTCCTGAACAAGTAGTTCCTAATGGACTATGCTTGCTTTAGACAAATACAAGGTTTATATGCCCTGCTTTCAATTTGAATTTCCTGCATGACTGCCACTGGCCAGGGTTCATTAAACACCCTTGCATATGGGTCTTCACTACTGCCATATTCCTCATTTTCTTTTTCTTTTTTTTTTAATATAAATTTATTTATTTAACTTTTTACATTCATTTTCCCAAAATTTTGGGTTCCAAATTTTCTCCCCTTTTATCCCCTCCCCCCACCCCAATACACCGAGCATTCTAATTTTCCCTGTCACCAATCTACCCTCTCTTCTATCAACCCTCCCTTCTCTTGTCCACATCTTGTCTTTTGTCCTGTAGGGCCAGATGACTTTCTTTTCCCCATTAACTGTATTTCTTATTTCCTAGGAGCAAGAACAATACTCAACAGTTGTTCCTAAAACTTTGAGTTCCAAATTCTCCCCATCCCTCCCTCCCCACCCATTCCCTTTGGGAAGGCAGGCAATTCAATATAGGCCCTATCTGTGTAGTTTTGCAAATGACTTCGATAATAGTCGTGTTGTGTAAGACTAACTGTATTTCCCTCCATCCTATCCTGCCCCCCATTGTATCTATTCTGTCTTTTGATCCTGTCCCTCCCCAAGAGTGTTGACTTCAAATTGCTCCCTCCTCCCATTGCCCTCCCTTCCATGATCCCCCCACCTTGCTTATCTCCTTCTCCCCCACTTTCCTGTATTGTAAGATAGGTTTTCATACCAAAATGAGTGTGCATTTTATTCCTTCCTTTAGTTGAATGTGATGAGGGTAAACTTCATGTTTTTTTCTCAGCTCTCCTCTTTTTCCCTCCACTAAAAAGTCTCTTGCTTGCCTCTTGAATGAGATATAATTTACCCCATTCCATTTAACCCTCTTTCCTCCCACTACATTTCTCTCTCACCATTTACCTTAATTTCTTTTAAGATGTGGCCCCATCCTATTCAATTCACTGTGTGCTCTCTGTTTCTGTATGTGCATGTATGTGTGTATGTATGTGTGTGCACGCGTGTACATGTGTGTGTGTATGTGTGTGTGTGGTCCCACCAACTACCCAGATACTGAAAAGTTTTAAGAGTTACAAATATTGTCTTTCCATGTAGGAATGTAAACAGTTCACTTTTGGTAAGTCCCTTATGACTTCTCTTTGCTGTTTACTTTTTCATGCTTCTTCTCATTCTTGTGTTTGAAAGTCAAATTTTCTTTTCAGCTCTGGTCTTTTCATCAAGAATGTTTGAAAGTCCTCTGTTTCATTGAAAGACCATATTTTCCCCTGAAGTATTATACTCAGTTTTGCTGGGTAGGTGATTCTTGGTTTGAGTCCTAGTTCCTTTGACTTCTGGAATATCCTATTCCACGCCCTTTGATCCCTTAATGTAGAAGCTGCCAAATCTTGTGTTATCCTGATTGTATTTCCACAATCCTGGAATTGTTTCTTTCTAGCTGCTTGCAATATTTTCTCCTTGACCTGGGAATTCTGGAATCTGGCCACAATGTTCCTAGGAGTTTCTCTTTTTGGATCTCTTTCAGGTGGTTATCGATGGATTCCTTCAATGTTTATTTTGCCCTCTGGTTGTAGAATATCAGGGCAGTTTTCCTTGATAATTTCATGAAAGATGATGTCTCTAGGCTCTTTTTTTGATCATGGCTTTCAGGTAGTCCCATAATTTTTGAATTGTCTCTCCTGGATCTATTTTCCAGGTCAGTTGTTTTTCCCATGATATATTTCACATTGTCTTCCATTTTTTCATTCTTTTGGTTTTGTTTGGTGATTTCTTGGTTTCTCAGAAAGTCATTAGACTCCATCTGTTCCATTCTAATTTTGAGAGAACTATTATCTTCAGTGAGCTTTTGAACCTCTTTTTCCATTTGGCTCATTCTGCTTTTGAAAGCATTCTTCTCCTCATTGGCTTTTTGAACCTCTTTTGCCAATGGAGTGAGCCTATTTTTCAAGGTGTTATTTTCTTCAGCATTTTTTTGGGTTTCGTTTAGCAAGGTATTGACCCTTTTTTCATGCTTTTCTTGTATCTCTCTCATTTCTCTTCCCACTTTTTCCTCCACCTGTCTAACTTGATTTTCCAAATCCTTTTTGAGCTCTTCCATGGCCTGAGCCCACTGGATATCCCCCTGGGATATCTGGGATACAGAGGCCCCAACCTCCACATCTTTCCCTGATGGTAAGAATAGTTCCTCGTCATCAGAATTGAAAGGCGGGAACATCTGTACCCCGTCAAAGTAGCTGTCTATAGTCTTATTTTTCTTCCCTTTTCTGGGCATTTTCCCAGCCAGTTACTTGACTTCTGAGATTCCTGTCCACCCCTGCCTAGATCCACCCAGCTAGTGCTTGGGGTCTGAGATTCAAATGGGCTTTCCGTGGCAGGCCCGGCTGCTATTCAATGTGACCTTAAGTTCTGGTGCTCAGGTGGAGGCAGGGCCACCTCCCAGGCTCAGTTCCCTCAGGGGGTTTATGCAGAGACCTTCGGTAATGGCCCTGAACTTCTACCTGCTGGTCTGGGCCGCTGCCTCTGTCGCTCCCTCTGCCGCTGCCTCCCGAGAGGGGGCCCGAGTCATGGAGACACCCCGCTCCCCTCTCGGCCAGCCCAGAAATCTCTCTCACTGACCTGTAGCGTCTGTGGGCGGAGGGACCTTCCTGGCTGCCGGAGGTTCCGTCCCTGAAGCCTGCTCGGGGCTGCTCCTCTGGGGCCATGCGGCCAGGGCAGCACAGGGGTGGGCTCCACTTTCTGGGGCGTGACGGACCCTTGGGGTTGGCTCTCCAGGGCTCTCTGGAACGGAAATCTTTTCCACTGTGTTTCTGCGCACCTGCTAGCTCCAGAATTTGTGGGGAGTTCTTCTTGCAGCAAATATATGGGCTGTGGGTTCGGAGCTAGCATATGTGAGTCTTTCTACTGCGCCATCTTGGCTCCACCCCCCCTCATTTTCTTTATAGCATGACATGTCATAATTTCTTTTAAAGGAGTTGCTTTAATTAATGTACAGTCTTTCTGGTGTCCACCTTAATGTTTGGTTAAAGAGGCAAGCAGGCTAGGTGATATCTTAATTGAATAATTGGTAAATACAGTGAGATAATCTGAGTTGACAAAATGCCAGTTGAAATTACAGACCTAGGATATCTGTTTTCTTTAACATACCATAACATAGTATACGTCCATAAAATATTAAGAAAAAGCCCTATTATTCAATAGTGTCTCAGATTAAGGGTCTCATTCTTCATGGCCATAAATAGAAAAAATGCTCTTAAGTCAGTTCCATCTGACCTTGTTGTCACAGGACTCAGAGAACAAAGCTGTTAGGTCTAGGCCCTTCACTTGTATTACAGATATTACATATTTTCTGTGGAAACATAAGTTCAGTTAATCTCTTACGAAGTTTTTACCCTAATTTTTTTCTTTCCATTTAATCTTAGCTACATTAGTTTTATTTGTAGAAAGCCTTTTTAATTTAACGCAATAAAAATTATCCATTTTACATCTCACAATACTCTTTATCTCTTTATTAATAAATTGTTCTCCTTTTAATAAATCTGATATATAATGTACTCCATGTCCTAATTTTCTTATGAGATTTCCCTTTATATCTAGGTCATGAATCCACTTTGACCTTATCTTGGTAAATGATGCAAGACATTAATTAGTCTGTGGCCAATTTCTGCCAGACTGCTTTCTAGCTTTCCCAACAATTTTTAACAAATAATAAATTCTTATCCCAAAAGCTTAAATCTTTCCTTTTCTCAAACACAAGGTTTCTATAATCATTTACTGCTATATATTTATTATGTGACTGCCATGTTCTACTGACCTACCTTTCATAGTCCTGGATAGGTTTTTGAAAATGACTGCCTTACAGCAGAATAGTATCTGGTGCTTCTGAATGTCTTTCCTTTACTTTTCTTCGTTCATTCTTTGGATGTTCTTGACCTTTTGTTCTTCCAGATGAATTTCATTATTATTTTTTTCTAGCTCAATAACTTTTTTTTGGTAATTTAATTGGAATGGCTTTGAATAAGTAAATTAGGTAGAATTGTCATTTTTGTTATATTAACTGCCCACTCATTTACAATTAATATTCTTCAATTATTTAAATCTGATTTTATGTGGAAAGTATTTTATGGTTATATTCATGTAGTTCCTAGGTTTCTTTTGGTAGGTATGCTCCCAGATATTTTATATAGTCCTAGTTATTTTAAATGGGGATATCTTTTACTGTCTTTTCTTGCAGGTTTTTTTTTTTTTGGTGAAGTGTAGAAATACTGATAGTTTATGATATATAGAAATACTAATGTTATGTATAAAATATAATTTATTTTATGTCCTGCTTCTTTGCTAAAGTTATTAATTTGTTTTGTTTTTTTTTTACCAATTGTTTAGTTGAATCTTTAGGATTTTCCAGTGTATTAATTTTTATATAATAATATTAATCATTTGCAAAGAGAGATAGTTTTATCGCCTCATTGCCCATTCTGCTTCCTTCAGTTTCTTTCTCTTAGTGGTATTGCTAGCATTTCTAATGCAATGTTGCATTTCTAATGCAATTAGTATGGCACTGAATAACTTAATTAAACTGTCATTTTGATTATATTGGCTCTGCCTACCCATGAACAATCCATATTTCTCCAGTTATTTAAATCTGACTTTATTTGCATAAAAAGTGTTTTTTAATTTCATTCCTGTAGTTCCTGTGTTTGTTTAGGTATACTCCCAGGTATTTTATATTGTCTCTAGTTATTTTAAGTGGGATATCTCTTAATGCAGGGTTTTGATGACATGTAGAAAAAATGTTGATTTATGTGAGTTTATTTTATATCCTACTACTTTGCTAAGACTATTGTTTCCATTAACTTTTTAGTTGCATCTTTAGGATTTTCCAAGTATATCATTATATTGTTTGCAAAAAGAGGTACTTCTATTACTTCATTGCCCAATCTGATTCCTTCGATTTCTTTTTCTGCCTTTAGTGGTATTGCTAGCATTTCTAATACAACATTGAAAAATATTAGTGACTAGTAGGATTATTTCCATTACAAATAATGCTTGCTGCTAGTTTTAGGTGAATGCTTCTTATCATTTTAAGGGAAAATCCTTTTATACCTATGCTTCGAGGTTTAATGGGAATGAGTGTTGTACCTTATCAAAAGCTTTTTCTTCATTTATTGACAATCATATTATTTTTATTACTTTTATTTTTGATATCAGTTATGTTCATAGTTTTCATTATGTTAAACCATCCCTGCATTCCTGGTATAAATCCCATTTGGTCGTAATGTATAATTTTTGTGGTATATTGTCATAAGTCTTCTGTAACAGCAAGCACTGTAGCATACCCAGGATAACCTGCTAGCACAGGTTCTTTGATCTGCTTTTCTAAGGAAAGCAACTTAAAACTGGGTCAACAATCTACTTTAATTACATTCACCAACAGAGAAAATACAAGCAGAGAAATAAGGATCAACAGACAGGGCTTCAAACGGTCTGACTTTAAGCAGTACATATGTCACAGGTCAACAGACAGATCTAACTGTCTGACCATTACATACATACATACATACATACAGTTAGTTTCCCAGAGAAGCACCAACATCTAGATTTTCAAAGGGGAGGCGGGGTTCCTAAAGGGCTACCCAGAGTCTCATCTGGCAGATGAACCTTCTTTCAAAGACTAAGCCCCAAAGCAAAATCTCACCTCAGAGTATATATACACAGCTGAAGGGCATTGTGACCTGGTGCCTCATTAGAAATTAACAAAAGATGTGGGCCTCCCTACAAAACAAGTCTCCTGTAATCAAGCTTCTCTTACTAGGTTCCACCTGAGGTCTACTAATAGGCAGGGAAGATCTTTACCTCTCATTAACATTGCATTTTCTGGCCAGTTTTTTTATTTTGAACGTTTGCATCTGTATTCATTAATGAACTTGGTCTGTTATTTTCTTTCTCTGATTTTGCTCTTCCTGGTTTAGTTATCAGTAACATTTATTTCATAAAAGGAGTTTGGTAGGACTCTTTGCCTATTATTCCAAATGATTTAATATTGGAATTAATTGATCATTAAATATTTGGTAGAATTCACTTGTATAAATCCATGTAGTCCTGATACTTTTTTCTTAGGAAGCTCATTTATGGCATAAATTCATTTTTTTTCTAAAAGTTTATTTATTTGTTTTCCTCTTCTGTTAAACTAGGCAGTTTATATTTTTGTAAATATTGTTCCATTTCAGTTAAACTGTTAAATTTCTCGGTTTATAATTGAGTAAAATAACCCTTTATAATTGCTTTGATTTCATTTCACTAGTGACATATGCTTCCTTTTCATTTTTAATACTAGTGAATTGGTTTTCTCTATTTAAAAAGATCATATTAACCAATGGTTTATTTTATTTTTCATAAAACTAACTTCTAGTTTTATTTACTAATTCAATGGTTTTGTTACATTCAGTTTTATTAATCTCATCTTTAATTTTTAAGAGTTCCAATTTGGTGTTTAATTGGAGATTCTTAATTTGTTTTTATAGATTTTTAATTGCATACCCAATTTGTTAGCATACTTTTCCCTCTATAGTATTTTAAGCTTTTTGGGCTCTTAATGTAGAAGTTACTAGAACTTGTGTTATCCTGTCTCTCCATAGTATTTAATTTTTTTTCTTGTTGCTTGTATTTTTTCCCCTTTACTTGGGAGCTTTGAAATTTAGCTATGACGTTCCTTGAGTTTTCATCTAGGGATCTCTTTCAGAAGGTGATGGATGGAATTTTTCTTTTTCTATTTTATTCTCTCTTAAAACTTCAGGACCATTTTCCTTCATGATTGCTTGTAATATTGTATCTAGATTTCTTTTTTTATTGTATTGTTCAGGTAGTCCAACAATTCTTACATTATTTCTCCTTGATCTCTTCTGTAGATCAGACCTGCACAATTTGGCAGTAGGTTCCAACCACAGATTGGTTACACTAGAGACAGACTGACAGTGGTTACTTGCTGCAGGTCATGTGTCAAACAGGAGAGTGTACAGGGGCAATCCTACATTTTTTTCTCCAACCTCCTGAAATCCTTTGATCTGCATGTTGTGCAGGCCTGCCTTAAATTGTTTTTCTAATGAGATATTTCACATTCTTTTATATTTTTTTCACTTTTGATTTTGCATTATTATTTTTTAGTGTCTTATAACATCATTAGTTCCCTCTTGTCCAGTTCTAGTTTTTAAGGAGGCATTTTCTTAAGATTTTGGTTCTCCTTTTTCAATTAGTTAACTTTTCATAATTTTCTTGGATTGCCTTTTTTTCTTCTAATTTTTCCATTGTCTCTCATAACTTTAAAATCCTTTTTAAGCTCTTCCAGTAGCTCCTTTTGGGCTTGTGACTGTTTGATATTTTTCTGTGGAGTGACTTTTTTAACTTCACAGTCTTGTGAGTATGAACCCAGATGTTCTCTCTGCCTATAGTAGCTTTCTATGGTTGGGTTCTTTCATCTTTGTTTACTCATTATTATTTTTTTAGTGACATTACAGTCAGGTTCTAGTCCTGAGTAGTGAGCGGTGATGTCTTAGACTTCAAACTTTTAGTAGTCTTGGTTTTTGTTATATTAATAAAATTTTAATTTAAAAAAAGCCAAGATGTGTTTCAAAAGTAGTCAGAAAGACAGAATAAGAAGAAAAAATTCTCTAACACCAGTTTTACGGGGAAAGGATATCAGGGGAAGGTCTCTACAGATAGCTCTTGCCACAGTTCATAGTCAGCAGTCAGTCTGAGAAATGGTTGGGTAGAGAACTTGTGTATACCCACTGTCCCCTGGAGACTGGCAGGTGTAGCAGTATGTTAATCTAGTGCAAATTTACTCTTCAGCATGGCTGCTATCAGAGTTTTGATAAATCATTAATCAAATACACCATAAAAAGTGTGTTCAGAACTTGGTTGTAAAGGTCCAAGCTAAAACATTAAATAAATCCTTCTTTAGGATAGCCTCAGAGCAGAGAAACAAGCACAAGTTCATTAAGTTCAGGTCCCTCTCAAGCAGATGTTAAAATTCACTTCTCTAGCAATCCATAAGCATGGCTGGATTCTCCCCAATTGAAGTCTATTTTAGAGCATCAGTGTTTCCACCTCATTAAAAGCTGGAGAGCAGCAGTTTTTCTGAAGTTCAAAGGTCCAAGTTAGTCAGATCCAAAGCATGGAAGATGAAAGCCATTTATCCATCTGCTTAAGAAGTGAGATAGAACTGTGTTGTCGGGCATCAGCTGCCATACTAAGCTATCTGCTGGTCAGTGAAAGGACAGAGCAAACAAGTGTGCACTCAATGATGCCATCTGGGTGTATCTGAGTCATCTTCTGTTTATAGGCTCATCTGTACCATCAGCTGCACCTTGAGTTTTCATCAGTCCATTTAAGTCTTTCCATGCTTCCCTGCACTCACATTTGCTGTTTCTTGAAGCCGTACTTGGCTACCTTGCGAGGGTCAACCCAACGAAGGCTTCCAACGATCAGGAAAAGGCAGAAAGCCTCCCCAGACCATGCAGAGGTAGTATTCTTGTTTTCTAAGCACTATCTAAGGGCCACAGTGTCACAGCAAATACTCTTTATCCCTGTGGTTCCTCTCAGCCTGCAGACTTGAGCTTTCTTCTCTAGTCAGGAAGGGTCCCTGCTTTTCTACCAAACTTAACTGGGTTTCCTCTACTGCTACAGTTGCAGCCCTGTCCAATTCTGGTGTGCATACACCTTGGCCTGGTGAGGGCCTTGTGACTGTGGTGATTCCTTCGGTCTTCCCTTACTCAGCTGTCTAACCCTTACTCTGTTGGGACAAAAATTCCTGAAGCAGCTACCCCAGGGTTAGTTGTTTGAGTCAGCAGAGTCCTCCCTGAGGTGTTTGTACTTCATTTGGGCCAAAACCTCTGCCTATGGAGGTTACTTCTTCCCTCAGACATGCTCAAGTTGTCTCAGCACACTTGTTTGCCCTGACTTTTAATCATCATTTTTGGAACTTCTTGTTGGAGCTGAGTTGTGTTGGTGAGTGAGTTCAAACTCACCTAAATGATTATATGTAACTGATCGAAGTCCACGCTTCACTGCCAATAGCTTACTTATCTATGGAAATGGTATAAATCAAAATGACCTGTGGAAAGAACATTCCAGTGTATTGTTTTTTTTGGCTTCACTCACTGTTCTTGTACTCCCCAGGCCAAAATACATATGCCTGCTTTATGTTCCTTGAGGGCAGAGATGTGTATGTATGTCATTTACTAAATAAGTGCTTTTTTATCCATTCATTAGTCATTCATTAACCCATCTTTATAAAATTTTACAAAAGAGTTCATAATCTAAGCTGGAATTTTCAGTAGCTGCCTTATGTTTGCTTGGCAGGTAAGTCTTTTCTGATTAAGATACTTTAAAGCCTATTTTGTTTCCTTGTGAGAGTTTATTTTATGGGATATTTGATCCTCTAATATTGTCATAATAAACACATGTGAAAAAAAAGCACAACCTGAAAATGAATTTATTTTATGCTGAGAACACTATAATATGAGATGATTTAATAGTCAATGAAATCATATTTTTTCGTGACCTTGAGCATGCCTTTCCACCACTTGGCGCAAATCTTTTGTTTGACTTTCCTTCCATTTGGTTGTCACTTCTTACTTTTGTTTTCATGTGTAGAGACTGTCAAGATTTATATGATACTGTTTCTCTAATATGTCCAGTGTTATGATACAGTTCTTCTAATATGTTTAATCATTTGACAAGGAATTCAGATTTAGAATGTCAGCAGCTAAGCTGTTATGGACTCCTCTTTTCTGCTACTTTCCACTGTCACTTAGAGCACTTGTATTTGAGTCTGCTTTCTAAGTGTGAGTCCAGCTAAGTATGAATAGGCTTATCAATGATTAACTGGTGTTAGAGGGTGGGCCTGAGTCAGGCCACTGCCTTTTCATGAACCTACTGTAGGTTCATATTGGGACAGATAAGACACTTGTTTATTTAGAAGTTGACAAAAAGAAGTCTCCTTTTATGCTTAGCAATAGCTTAGAAAGGAAAAGTGCTTGGGTATGTTAGATTCCTTCACTGACCATTTCCTGAAAAATTCTTTGGCTATGGCAACCCATATTTCTCAATATGGCTTTAAAAACATTTTTATTATCTTTCTTTTTTCTCAAAAACAGCCTCAGCTTATTTTTAGCTTTAGCCTTTCTGACTCTTTTCTCATAGAACTATACAAGCTGTTAGTATACACACTCATTCCCTGGCCCTTGCATTTCTTTTAGCAGATTTAATTGGTTGGCAAAAGGTCCTTGTGTATACATATTTAATAATTTACCTTTTTCTTCCTCATTGAGATTATTCTTTGTGTCTTCAGAATTTCAGTTTTGGCTGTTTTCCCTCCCTTCCTTCATGGATCCTATTATTTTTTCTCTGTATTCTTTCTCTTTGTTTGAAATCTGTTCTGCTTAAGTCTGGGATGCTTATTAGACTATCCTCAAGTTTCTTCTCTTTCTCTACCACAAATTTCAAGGTGGAATGGGTTCTTGTGTCCTCAAGGTTCTAATAATTTCTTGTTTTTTATTTAAAATTTTTTTTTATTTTTAAATGTTTATTTATTTTTAATTTTCAACATTCATTTCCACAGAATTTTGAGTTCCAAATTTTCTCCCCATCTCTCCCCTCTCCCCCCACCAAAATGCTGTGCATTCTGATTGCCCCTTCCCCCAATCTGCCTTCCCCTTTAACACCCCTCCCTTCCCTTATCCCCATCTTCTCTCTTGTCTTGTAGGGCAAGATAACTTTCTGTACCCCATTGCCTGTAATTCTTATTTCCCAGCTGTATGCAAAAGCAATTCTCAACATCTGTTCGTGAAACTCTGAGTTCCAGTTTCTCTTCCTTCCTCCCTCCCCACCCATTCCCACTGAGAAGTCAAGCTATCCAATATAGGCTATACATATGTAGTTATGCAAAAGACTTCCATAATAGTCATGTTGTATTAGACTAACTATATTTCCCTCCATCCTATCCTGCCCCCCCATTTATTCTATTTTCTCTTTTGACCTTGTTCCTCCCCAAAAGTGTTCACTTCTAATTGCTCCCTCCTCCCATTTACCCTCCCTTCTATCATCCCTCCACCACACTTATCCCCTTCTCCTCAACTTTCCTGTAATGTAAGATAGATTTTCATGCCAAATTGAGTGTGCATGTTATTCCTTCCAAATGCAATGAAAGTAAGCTTCACTTTTTCCCTCTCACCTCCCTCTTTTCCCCTCCATTGAAAAAGCTTTTTCTTTCCTCTTTTATGAGAAATAATGTGCCCCATCCCATTTCTCCCTTTCTCCTCTCAATATATTCCTCTCTCACCCCTTAATTTAATTTTTTAGATATCATCCCTTCCTATTCAACTCACCCTGTGCTCTCTGTCTTTATATATATGTGTGTGTGTGTGTGTGTGTGTGTGTGTGTGTGTAATCCCTCCACCTAACCAAATACTGAGAAAAGTTTCAAGAGTTACAATTATTATCTTTCCATGTAGGAATGTAAACAGTTCAACTTTAGTAAGTCCTTTATGATTTCTCTTTCCTGTTTACCTTTACATGTTTCTGTTGATTCCTAAGTTTGAAGGCAAATTTTCTATTCAACTCTAGTCTTTTCATCAAGAATGCTTGAAAGTCCTCTATTTCATTGAAAGACCATTTTTTCCCTTGAAATATTATACTCAGTTTTGCTGGGTAGGTTATTCTTGGTTTTAATCCTAGTTCCTTTGACTTCTAGAATATCATATTCCAAGGCCTTTAATCCCTTAATGTAGAAACTGCTAGATCTTGTCTTACTCTGATTGTATTTCCACAATACTGGAATTGTTTCTTTCTAGCTGCTTGCAGTATTTTCTCATTGCCCTGGGAACTCTGGAATTTGGCTACAATATTCCTAGGAGTTTCTCTTTTTGGATCTCTTTCAGGAGGTGACCTGTGGATTCTTTCAATATTTATTTTATTCTCTGGTTCTAGAATATCAGGGCGGTTTTCTTTGATAATTTCATGAAAGATGATGTCTAGGCTCTTTTTTTGATCATGGCTTTCAGGTAGTCCCATAATTTTTAAATTGTCTCTCCTGGATCTATTTTCCAGGTCATTTGTCTTTCCAATGAGATATTTCACATTATCTTCCATTTTTTCATTCTTTTGGTTTGGTTTTGTAATTTCTTGGTTTCTCAGAAAGTCATTAGCCTCCATCTGTTCTATTCTAATTTTTAGAGAACTATTTTCTTCAGTGAGCTTTTGAACCTCCTTTTCCATTTGGCTAATTCTTCTTTTTAAAGCATTTTTCTCCTCATTGGCTTTTTGAACCTCTTTTGCCAGTTGTGTTAGCCTATTTTCAAAGGTGTTATTTTCTTCAACATTTTTTGGGGTCTCCTTTAGCAAGGTGTTGACTTACTTTTCATGATTTTCTTGCATTGCTCTCATTTCTCTTCCCAATTTTTCCTCCACTTCTCTTACTTGATTTTCAAAATCCTTTTTGAGCTCTTCCATGGCCTGAACCCATTGAATATTTATTTTGAAAGTTTTGGATGCAGAAACTTTGGCTTTTACGTCTTCCCCTGATGGTAAGCATTATTCTTCCTCATCCAAAAGGATGGAAGAAAATACCTGTTCACCAAGAAAGTAACCTTCTCTAGTCTTATTTTTTTCCCCTTTTTTGGGCATTTTCCCAGGCAGTTACTTGACTTTGGAATGCTTTGTCAAGAGGGGTTATACTCTGGGAACTTGTAATTTCTCAGTTCCTCCAAGATGGCACAATCAAGGGAGAGGAGTTATTCCTCTCCTGGCCTGCACTCTCGTCTGGGAGCTACCAAAACTTTTCCCTCCAGGATCTGGAAGTAGAATTCCTTTTGTAGAGTCTCCACCAGCTTCACTATGCCAGCCAGCACTCTTCCTCACCCCCTGGATTGCCACTCTGGGCTAAGATGCGGATCAGTTGCTTCTGGGAATTCTACCCTGAGGCCTGTTCTGGTTCTGTTCTTGCTGGTGCCACGTGGCCAAGCCTGGGCTGGGTTCCATGGGCTGAGCTTTGCTGCATGCCCTATGCGACAGACCTTTCCTGTTGGCTTTCCAGGCTATCTTGGGCTGGAAATTTCATTCTCTCTGTCCTTTTGTGGTTTCTGCTGCTTTAGAGTTTGTTTAGAGTCATTTTTTACAGATATTTTATGGGCTGTGGAGGAAGAGCTAGAGTATGTGTGTCTTTCTACTCCGCCATCTTGGCTTGCCTCTAATAATTTCTGTTCAGCAGCTGGCACTTTCTTAATTGCTGAGCACTAGATTTAGAATAAAACTTTCTATTACAAGTTAAAGATCAATTTCCACTGTACGTTGATGCAAAGAGTTTTGACATTAAGAGTTTCCTATAGGTATGAAATAACATCTGGACTGAAAAAATGCTAATCTGTCTCCTTACTCTCTTTTCCCTTTTAACCATCTTATTTCTTTATGGTAGGCATTCCCTTCTAGAGACAGTCCATTTATGAATCTTAATCTACCAAATCTTAGTAATACCCGTGAGGTCAAATTTGCTTCTTTGGATGAGAATCTCTACTTCATTTTCTTTGCTACTCATACCTCATGTACTTGTGTATAGATACCTGAAGTCTTACATTTTTATTGCCTCCTTTTTTGAATTTTCATCTAATGAACTTTTGGGTTTTTCTGTTGGTTGTTTTTTTTTACATTGTAGCTACTCTCTATTACATCTAATTTGAAATATACATGGCAACTCTTTCCCTTTTCTGTGTAAAGCACTAGGGAATAGATTTGGAAGACTTCAATTACATATTGTTTGCAATACTAGCTAAAATTTATATAGTTCTTACTTATATGTATCAGGCACTATTCACTATGCTGAGCACTTTACAGTTATTATCTAACTTAATAAAAAGGGGCTTTTTATTATCCCCATTTTACAGTTGAGGAAACTTGAGGCAAAAAGCAGTTGTTACTTGCTTACGGTTACACAGTTAATATTTCTGAGGCTCAATTGAAACTCAAGTCTTTCTTACTATAGGCTCAGTGTGTTACCTACTCTCCACTTTGCTGCTTAACAGCTTTTTCCAATTCCAAACCAGGGAAATCATTTGGAAACTAATATATGCATACAGAAATCCCAAAATGTTAATTTTTGTAAATATAGTGTATACCAGAATATTCTTTTTTTCTTTTTTGTTTTTAAATAAGAATTCAGTAAGCAACATCATGAAAATTACTTCTTTATGTGATATTAATTACTTCTCACATAAAGTATTTAAAAATTAACGAAGAAATGTTACTGCCCAATAAAATTCAAATGGGATTTTACTTGCATAGTACTTTCTTAAAGACTAAAATAGATGAGAATTCTTTACTTCCATTTTCCAGATTATTGGTTTATTTTCATCAATAAATATTTACTACCTAACTGGTAGAAATTGTACTTGATGTTTTGTATGCAAAGAATATCTCTGATCAATGCTGCTTGACTTCGTTAAAGCCATTTGTGCTTTAATTATATATATAATGTATATAAATATACTTACAGAATGAGGAGTTTATAGGGTTTCTCCCTTTTAGTTCTAAAATTTTCCCAGAATCTAAAAAGTGTATTTATTTTATAGGACATTTCATCACTGCTGCTGATTTAAGGCAAGGAATTGAGAAAAGATTTGGGTCTTCTGGACCACAGATTAAAATATAGTCGGTACAGACCCATGGCCAGGGATGGAGCGTATTGAACAAGCAAAGTCATTTGAAGGATGAGAGAGTTTGTACAGATACTTGGAGGTAGCAAATTCAATGCAGAGTATGAGGAACATTGAAATTTCCCAGTATGTCCAGAATGTAGAGTATGTGAAAGAGAATAATGTGAATAAATATGGAAAATAGGTTGAAGCCTTACTGTAGAAGGCTTTAATACTAGGCTAAGAAATTTGTGTTTATCCTTGAGGCAACAGAAAATAACTGAAAGTTTTTTGGAAAATTATTTCAACAGCTATGTGGGAGCTGGTTTGAAAAGGGGAGAGTTTGGAATCAGGGAAACAATTTAGAAGGATATTAAAGTAGTTCAAGTGAGAGGAGGAGGGCTTGCCTTTTATACAGTGATAATGAGAAGGTTGGATTAGATGCATTTTTAGATTCTTTCCAGTTCTAAGTTTTATGATCCTACCAAGAGAGGCTCCAAAGGAAACTGAAAAATCAGTGCTGATTTCCCATCACTATTCCCTATAATTCCCAGTCTTTATATGAAGGAGGTGATGAGGACTTGGATTTGGATTACTTCAGTGGGAATGGAAGGTTTTAGAGAGAGAATCATCTGGGGTTGATTGTACCAAAGGAAAGGGACAGATCAAAGATATAATAGAAGGCTTTTTAAACCTAGAATACCAGAAGAATGGTGGCACTATTTATAGAAATGAGTAGCTGAAGAGAGTAGCTGGTTTGGGCAAGAGGAGAGGTCAGTTTTGAATATGTTGAGTTTGTGTTTGTGGGACATAGAACATTGAAGTGGAAATAATGAGAATTGAGGTTGTAGAATTTGATTTTGGCATTCTCACAAAAGAGGTGATGATTGTATTACTGAAAATGGTTGAGTTTATGGAAGAAATGTACCAGAGAGAGGACAGCAGAGGTTTGTGGAAGGATTTGAGTCTTCAGATTAGGGGTTCTTAATTTTAAAAAGTTTTTTTGGACAACTACTTCTATATAATTGGTCTCCCTTAATCCTTTTTAATTCATTTTATTTAATGTATTTAAAAAACATTTTGAGATGGAATCCATAGGCTTTACCATATTGCCATAGAGGTACATGTATTCTTCTGCCCCCTCCACCCCCCCAAAAAAAGAGATTAGGAACTCCTGCCCACATCTCATCACATGACCAGCAAGACCAACACTTAAACATCTACCCTCCTCCCATCATCATGACCTCTCCAATGCCTCCAAAATAGGAATTCTATGCTAGAGAGTGAAGTAGTGTCAGCTCTTTCATGATCTAGGATCCTAAGACCCCAAAAATATTCCCAAAGAAAATAATGTTGTTTTGCTAACAGTAGAGAAGAGCAGTAGTCTTAACAGCTAACTTGTACTCACTTAGCATTCCCCCACAGCCCACTAGACCCCCTGCAACATAGCTGTATGAACCTGCGTAAAGAAAAACAACAGAGTGATGGAGTTTCCTTTTAAATGTATATGAGGAGGCTAGGACTGAAAGCAGAAGTCAGATGGGATTGTTGTGTTTATCCTTCATTCTCCCAGAGGACTGTGACATCAAGATGCTGACATGACCAGCGGTTGACTTTGGTTTGAGTGAGGGAGGGCCGTGCAAGGTCATCTCACTTCCTTCTCCTGAGCCATCTGGGTTCAGGGGCCTGATATTCATCAGGACGACTGGAGATGACCCAAATAGATGTGATCATGAAGAAACAAGCCTGCTACATCCATGGACACCTTCCCAACACCCTGCTTCCACGTGAGACCAAATTATAGAACAGGAGGTTGCATCAAAGGGGAAAGAAGGTGAAGATTGCGAGTAACATGTGATCCTATTAAGTATCAAATTAAAGGCCAACAGAAAAGGGAAAATAGCTACTGTAGTCTCTCAGGTAGAAGAGTGCCTAGTGGAGAATGGGCTAGGGGGAGAGGGAAGGAGAGAATCTTGTTTGAGGTACTACTAAAGAATGCTTCTGTGGGAGAGGAGAGATACTCTATGAAGGTGGGTGGTAATGGGTGGGATGGGATCATCAGGCATTATTTATTTGTCATTTCATTACTGCTGCCCATTGAAGGTAAGGAATTCAGAAAAGAAGTGCTTGGAGTCCACCCATCCTGCCTTTGAAAGAGAATCTAAGTACTTGGTGGCTATTAACATCCAGAAGAATGGGAGAACATGGATCCCTGAGAAGAGCTATCCTGGCAAATGGGAAAAAATGATACCCAGGGGGTGTGCTGTAGTAATAAGCTGCGCAATCAAGGTCATGGAGCAATAACTTCTCGGTAATTGACAGAAATTGGTATTTCTGAGACTGAGGCACAACAGAAAAAAAGGAGTGAGGGAGATTACAAAGACTATGACATAGAAAAATCTTTAGAAGGAACACAAAATAGCTATCACAGAAAATTTTATGCCATTAGGAATATAGAGACTACAGAGTATAACTAAATAAGTATAAGGGTCCAAAGAATAAAAGTGTGAAATAGATAGAAAGGGAAGAGAACAGGAGAAAACTTCTTTTTAGAAGAAAGCACAGATAGTGAAATTTTGAAAGCTAATGAAGGGAAGGAGAGGAAGAACGATTTTCCTTGACTGCTCAAATGAGAGAAAGAAAGAGGAAAAATTGAAAATTAAAAAATGAACTAATATACAAAACCCTAACATTAGAGAGATGGGGAGGGTGAGGGGAAGAGAGCTAATGGGAATAGGGATACCTTAAAACAGATTAAGCTAATGCAAATGGAGAGACATGGTATTGTGGTCACCTAAGAAGAAGTAAAAAATCCTAATTTAGACAAGAATGTTAGAAACAAAAGAATGAAAACATAAATTCAAGTCTCATGGGAATGGTAAATGAAAAAGAATGACAGATCTTATGAGAAAAGAAAGCCCCACAATCTGTTCCTTTCAAGAAACACACCTAAAAGACATAAACACAATTAAAATTAGAATAGGAAAAAAATTACTGTGCATCAGAATTTTAAAAAAATAATGCAAAAATAAGTTCACATTTTAAAAAGGGATGAAGTAGGAAACTGCATTTTGCTGAAAGAAATCATAGGATAGACAGAAAACCAATATTAACCTTATATTCTTCAAAATGCTTTGACATCATATAAGGGAAAGGTTAATTGAGCTACAAGAATACATAGTAACGTACTATCATGACAGGAAATTTCAGTGTCTCCTTTTTGGATACCCAACAGAAAGATGAACAAGAGGGGAAAATAAAGAGCTGAACAAAATTCTGGAAAAATTAGGACTGGAAGACTTGGCATCTTCTAAATGGGACTGCTGAAGAATATACCTATTTTTCAGTATCATATGCAGCTTCATTGTCATGAAGCATCTGGTTAGTCTTCTGCTTTGTTTGGTATGCAAATTACAAACAGTTATTTTCTGTTTGATAAAGCAGGACTTGTACTAGGTTATGCTTTGTTAGACAAGCTCTGATTAATAATAGTTACTTCTTTTAATCCTTTTACAATCAATGAACAAGAATTTATTAAGGGCTTATTATATGCCAGGTTCTATCTGGGGAGACAAAGAAAAAATTAAAATGTTCTCTGCCCTCAAATTTACCTTCATATTCAGAACAAAACAAATATATTAACATGTAGGCTTGATTGACTTGAAGGGGAAGTCACTGGTAGAAGTAGGGATTTTATGTGTGTGACACACACACACACACACACACACCCACCCACCCACCCAGAAAAACATCCTGCAGTTTGTGCCCTTTGAAATGAGTTTTGGAGGAACCTAATGTTTCTACCTGACAGCCTAGCAGGCATGGAGACTGGAGCTGGGGTGTTGTGTCGTTCAAGGAATAACAGACAAGCCCATGTGTTTGCATGACTGGACAGTAGAGTTTGTCGATGAGGGCAACGTGTATGAAGACTAGAAGGACAATGTCTTACAATTTCTTAACCAGTGCCAAATTGTTTTAATGATAATGCTTTGTGGCTCTGCTTGAGATCTGGCAATGCTAAGGCCCCTTCTGTTCTCATTGCTTTTCATTTGAGATTCCTGACCTTTTGTTTTCCTCACCAGATAAATTTTGTTTTAATTTTTTCTAGTTCTGTGAAACAAAGTAGTTTGATTGGTATGACATTGAATAAATAAATTAATTTAGGTAGTATTGTCATTTTTATTATATTGGAGGAGCTTGTATCTAAAAGGTCATATCACAAACAAATCAGAGAAACATGGAAAAAAGTTATCTATCAGATTTATGGATTGAAGAATTCTTGACCAAACAGGGAATATATAGGATCGTAGAAGAAAAAATAAATAACTTTGATTAGATAAAATTTAAAAATTTTTGCTCAAACAAATCTGACATTGCTAAGATCAAAAAGGAAACAGGAAAAAAATTTTTTTGCAGCAAGTGTCTCTGATAAAGATCTCATTTCTATGATATATACAAGAAATGGCCTCAAATTTATAAGAAAAAAGGGTCATTCTCTAATTGGTAAGCGACTTAAAGATAAGAAAACACAATTCAAGGGAAAGAAACTCAGGGTACCTGTATCGGAAAACATGCCTCAAATTGCTACTAATTAAAGAAATTGAAAGGAAAGCAGTTGTGAAATTCCACCTTAAAAGGAAAAAGATAATTTTGGAGGAGTTGTGGGAAAACAGGCACAACTGATGAACTGTTGGTAGACCAGTGAATGGGAACAGCCATTCTCACAGCAGTTTGGGGTTATACTCAGAACTTTAGTATATAGTGCATACCCTTTGACCCAGCCAGAACTATGTGCAAAAATAGCCCTTTCTGTGGTGGCAAAAAACGGAAAACTGAGAAGATATCCAAGGTAAGAGCAAGAGCTGAGTAAGTTGTGAAATTAAGTGCCGTTAAGTTACTGTTATATTTTAGATGATTTTAAAAAGACATGGAACAACTTATGAAAATTATGCCAACTTATGAAAATTAGTGAGCAGCACCAGAAGAATTTAAACTATGGCAATATTATAACAGTGACCAATTTATAGCTTTTATAAACTGATGGAGAATGAAATGAACAGAATCTGGAAAATAATGTATGCGATGACAGCTGTGGGAAGACAAGCAAGCAGTTTTGGAGCTGGAAGCGCTGTGATTGACTCAGAGATCGTTCATGGTTGTAGAGGACCAGTGACAGAAGATGCTGCCCCATTGTGAAGAGGACATGATTTTGGGTCTGAATGGAACACATTTTTGCACATAGTTATTGGAGGAATTCATTTGGTTTGACCATGCATGTTTGTTGCAGCAAATTTCTTTTTTCCTTTTTTCCATGGTGGGGTAAGAGAGAAAGAAAATAGAGTTCTGCTAATTAACAAAAAATAGGGGCTGCAGATGTACAACGTTGTATGCTCCTTTAGTTGAGGTCACTGTCCTTAGATCTCTCACCAACCGGGTGTAATCTATAAATGTGTTATAAAAGCAAAACACAGATCATTAAAACTGAAAGGGACTAAAAAATCCAGAAAGAAAGGTAAGGGATAGATTGTGAAGAGCTTTAAATAGTGCCCAATAGAGGAATTTGTATTTGATAGATAACAGGTAGCTACTAAGTGTGGGTGACAGCAGACCTGGGTTTTAGGAAAATTGTTTGGGCAGCCATGCAGAGAGGTTGGATTGGAACAGAGAGAGACTTGAGGCGGGGGATCCGCTTAGAAGGCTTTTGCTGCAAGTGAGAGATGAAGGCCTGAATTAGAGTGGTAACTGTGTAAATGTAGAGGTGGATATGTTCTAGAAATGAAGTCAGCATGTAGCATCTAATGGGGTATACGTGGGATGAGTGAGAATGAGGAGTTACGGGTGACATTAACACTGAGTTTTGAAGGGGGTAGGGAGTACCTAGAACGATAATATTGCCCTTGAGAGTAATAGGGAAACTTTTGGGACTTTGTTTTATTGTATATAATTTCACTTTGTAGAATAGCTTTTTTGTTATTGGAAAATTGCCTCTATTTATCTGCACAAATTGAAACTTTATGGATAATTACCTATTTTAGGTGAAAATTATGCCAGACATGTTAGATAAATATTTCTCTTCAAGCAAGGATATTAATTACTTTTTTCTTTTGAATAGTTACCGCAAAAAATGATGCTTGAAGAATTGTCAGAAAAAATGCAGTTTTAAGGTCATTTTTTTAACTACAGTTTTTGACTAGTAATAGGATTAATCATGTACAGTTTTACTTTGTGTCACTAAACATTTTGTTAAAGAGTAGAGAGGACACTTGAGGAGTTTCTTAGTTGTATGTTGTATATACAAAATTGCAATTTTAAAAAACTCTCAAGTTAATGTAGAGAAGCTTGCTTGTAATAGTACTTCTTCTGGGGAATTTTTAACCCAAGTAAGGTTTTGTTTTTACCAGATCTAATTGGCTTCTGCTCCCCTTCCCCTTTAAAAAATTCGTGCCTCCTAGTAGAGTATTTTTTTTCCCATAGAGAGACTGAAGGTTGTGTTCCTGAAAAAAGATAAGGTGTCAAATAAATCCTAAGTCTAATAAGATAAGCCAATGATAAAAGAGTAAAGTTTGTACTCCTTTCTGTAAAATGATCATTATTGTACTTTGTACATTGTTTACATGGAAGGGCCTGTACTAAATAGTTTACATATAGCACGTAAAAATATGATTTATAGTATTATAAATTGACTCAATATTAATATACAAAGTATGATAAGCAAGTATAAAATATTTTTCGTTTCTGCTTTTGATTTTTAACAAGGGCTTTGTTTTGGATGATTTGAATTTCTTGAAGTTGATGGAAGACTTGCCACTAAAAAATTTTTATGTTTCTCTAAAGTAGAGGCATTTATTATCATTACGTTGTCATAAATGTATTTAAAAGAGCAAATGAGAGCATGATTTTTATTGATATTTCTATTATATCACCAGAATTTCTCCCAGCATTTCTCCCTCCCCTCTGAGAGCCATCCTACATAAGAAATAATATTTTTAAGGAAAATAAAAGAGAAATGATGGTGTTTTTGCCATGGAAAAGTGGTTTTTAAAAACACCATCAGACTGGTATATTCATCCTTTTTGCTCTACTTCCTCCAGCGTATTCGGTATTAAAAGTCCAGCTGTTTAATGATGCTGAATGAACACCACAAAAAATGTTATAAAGTTACTGTTTGAAATCCTTCAGTTCTCCTCAGCTCTTCATCTGGTTCTTTGTAAGACCGTTCTACTGCTAAAAACGTTTTGGTACTTGGGATCTATAAACTCTTTACAAATGCTTTAATATGGTACTTCTTTTTAGCAATGCAGAATGCAACCCATCTGTGCCTTCTTGTCTTGTGTGACTCTCCTCTCTCTTTCTGTGAATCTTTCTTATGGAGTCTACCTTGCATGCTAGGAGCCGCCTTCTACACTTCTTGAGATCCTGTGGATACAAACAAAAAGAGAAAGAAGGAAATCTTAGGAAGTTAATTTTTTTAAACAGCTAAATCATTTGGAGAAATCTGGTGAATATGGTGGGTAGCTCAATAATATTTTTTATTTTTAAAAATGTTATGTGACTAGAAAACAGTTTGCCTTTTTGGCAACTCCAGGGAGTGGAAGTATGTTTAGGAGTAGCAGCAGCCTCGTTGGACTCAGTGTTGTAACCTTTTGTTTCTTTTTGCCAGTTTCCTCTCTGCTTTAGTATTTTTGTATTTCCAAATCTGTTAATTTTTCTTTCTGTCCTTCAGAAAAACTCTCCATCAGGAATTCAATTTTTTTAATTTGCTAATGGAGTTTTAAAATTTTGCTTGGAGTGTTCTCCCTCCTGACCTATATTAATTTCTAATTTCTTGTTTTGAGCATTTAATTTCCCTTTGGAAACATTCTGGAGTGTATCTTGTTCGATTACGTCTTGATTGATTTTCTTTTGGTTTTATTATAAAATGTATTTTTATTGATATTTCCATTATAGCACCAGAATTTCTTCCATCATTTCCCTTTCCCCTTCCAGAAAGCCATCGACATAACAAATAATATTTTTAGAGAAAAATAAAAATTAGCAAAACTCGTCTATGCATCGAAAGTCTGCAAATAAATGCAATGTTCAATTTTCAGAGAAATGATTACTTATAACCAATTTATTTATACATTGTATAAATACAATGTATTTATAACCAATTATTAAACTTGTAACTAAGGTTTTACCTTTCTATTTTCTCCTTCAGAAGTCAGCCCCTGTAGGTTATTTGGCCAGTCTTTGAAGGATATTACTGATAGATGAGATTGCCCAAATCCTTGGGGGACATGCTTTTCCATCTGGGGTGGAACTCCACCTAACTAGGAGACCTCACAGAAGCCAGTCTTATCTTGCCCTTAGGAAATAAGCCTTTGTCCTTGGAAACTTTCATTAGAATTTAGGGTGACCCAACTTATGAAAAACTAACTGGCAAGGTCTGGGTAGAGGTGGATTCTTTTGCCTTGATATCTGGAGGCAGTTGAGTTTCATGATTAGGTCATATTCTCTGCAGAGGGAACTGAAGACATTTTGCCTCTCCTTCTCCTACTCCTCCTTGATAATCAGCCAATCAGAGCTAATTTCCATTCTCAGGGACACCCCTTTTCCAAAGTCTTTTTAAACATTCACTGTTCTCTAGGAAGGGTCTTTAGTTTGTGAGAGAAAGCCAAAATGATCATTCTTTTATTATCTACTAGCCATAATTAATAAAATTAATTATTAATTACCCAGAAATCATGTCTGTCAGACTTTTCATACATCAGAATAGTCATCCAACCACTGCAAATGAACAGGATGGAGGTGCCTTCTCATATCTCTTCTTTGGGGCCATGTTTGCTTTTTTTAATATTGCAGCATTCACTTTTGATTATTTTTGATTCTTGCTGTTTACATTGCTGTAATTAGGCTTTAACTAATTCACTTTACATGAGATTGTATAAAAATGTACATGCTTTCTAGTATTCAGCATATTGTCCTTTCATATAGCACAATTATATTTCATTGCATTCATGTACCACAGTTTATTTAGGCATTCTTATATAGATGGGCATCTATTTTGTTTTCGATATGTTGCTGTCACAAAAAGTTCTGCTGCAAATATGGTGTATGTGGGGATTTTTTCTTATCAACAGCTTTCTTGGAGCATAACTCAGTGGAATCTCTGGGTCAGAGGGTATGAAAATTCTGGTTCCAAATTGCTTTCCCAAATTACTGTCCTGATTCACAGCTCCACCAACAATGCACTAGTGTGTGCCTGTCTTTCCACTTGCCCTCCAGCACTGACTAGTCCCTTCTTTATCATCTTCGATAGTTTGCAGGGTATAAGGTAATACCTCAGCATTGTTTTGCTTTTCATTTCCATTACTAGTGATTTGGAGCATTCTTTCACGTGATTATGACTTTTGCAGTTCTTTTGAGAACTGTTTATTTACGTCTTATGACCACTTATCTACTGGAAAATGTCTATTAATGATATATATTTAATAATTGTTTATATACAATGGATACCAAACTCTTAGAAATGATGAAAAAGTGGCAGGGGTGAAGGGGAACGGGAACTCCCAGACGTCAAACCACAATAGAAGGGGAGCAACCACCAAAGCCATTTGGAAATAATTAAAAAGTAGAGATAGCTCAACGGAGCAGACTAGACAGAAGGGAAATTAGAAACAACAAGAAGATACAACTGATGTATTCCAGCAGCAGACAGGAGGCGCTTACTAAAAAGAAAATCTCCAACTGTACTCCAGAGCTGTGCTCCCAAGGAAAACAATACATTCACAATTAGAAAACCAAGATTGGGTTCATCCACATCCTGACTACTGCAGTATAGTTTTCTCTCTTCTTTGATTCCCTTCCCCCATTCCTTTATTGTACATTAAGTAACTGGTGTACGTGCACAGGCATAATGCATATTTTTTTTTTTTTAAACTAAATGGCTGATGGTATGTTTTGATCAACATCAAATGGAGATGGGGAAGGGAAAAAACAAACTGGTTCTGTGAAAATATCCCTTTTCTCCATTAGTGGCATGCTCATTCAACTTTTATCTTTATATTTCAGTAAGTTATTTTGCTCTCACTGTTTAACAAGAACAACAACAGAAAAAAACCCTACAAAAAACTCCTTGCATACATTGTTTGATTGGATAATTTCAATGTTTCTTTTATCATTGTAAAACCAAGGACGATTTTATAACATTTTTGTACGTAGCTTTTACATGTAGGGCAATCTCTGTCTCTCAGTAGGGATAAATTACTATAAAGAAACTGATCCTACATAGTTTTCCCTTTAAGACAAACATCTTGTTGTTTAACTAAACTTCTTGTTTGAATTAAAAAAAAAAAATCTCTGTTTGGTCTTTCGATAGTTTGCTGTCTTGCCTCCTTCCCTTTGTTCCTTCGGTGGAACTTGTGGCAAATTTTGGCCTTTGGTTCTTTATTGGAACGGGCGTAAGGTTGGGAAGGGGTGATGTCGGTGAGGGTACAGTTGAATTCTGGTGAGCGTTGTGGGTCTGCTTGTGTGAGATCTGCCAGGAACTTAGGGTGAATAGTGATGTTGTGACCATGTTAAGGGTTAGGAATTCTCCTTTGTTCTTATTCATCAGATTTTTACCTTTTTGGGGTTTTATTTTTCTAGAGAGAGCTTAAATTACTGTCTTTGTTTACGTGATTTTTATTTTGGAGAAGTTTTAGAGGTTGTGTGGTTTAGAGAGAATTTTAAGTCCTCCATTTTGTGGATTACTTGACCCCGAAGTTAGAGGGAGCAGTTACAGTTGAGACCATCCTATCGTGTTCATGTTCATCATTATGATTTTTCTTTGTGATCTATCTTCTTCCTCTTATTTTATTATTTTATTTTTGGTCTGAATTTTCCAACCAGAATATGTGAAGTTGAAGGTATCTATTATTAAAACTGCTTGCTTTCCTGTAAAAATATATAACAAATCCAACTTTCTATTCGCTTCTTTGAAGAAAAGAAAAATATTCCTCGCTGATCTTCTTTAATTTTCTTTTCTCTTTGATTTTGTTTTCTTTCCCTTTTCCTATCCCGAGCTTTATCCTTATTCCTATCCTCTCTGGCTCCCTTATTCTCTTGCCCATTTGGAAAAAATAAATGAAAAACAAAATCTTAAATAATGTACATAGGCATCCAAAACAAATGCCCACATTCCTTCAGACTAAAAATGTGTGCCTTTTTCTCTATCTTGGGACCATCAGCACTGTGTCTGGAGGTGAGCAGCATGCTTCATTAGTCACTTGTAACACAGGTAGCAAAACTACAGCCCAATTTTGCTATCTCTTTTTGTGTGCCTGTCTGTGAGCTAAGAGTTTTTTCACTTTTACTTAATTTAAAAATGTAGAAATGTCCTTAGCCCATGGGACTTTGAAAAGCAGTCTGTAGCTTGATTTGGCCCTCTGGGTGTTGTTTCAGGACCTCTACTCAAAAAATCAATTGGAGTTCATCATTGCATTGATCAGAGTTTTCTTCAAGGCTTTGAAATTTGTTAGTCTTTATAATCTTGTAAATGCATAAATTATTCTCCTGGTTCTTCACATTTCTCCATCAGTCACCAGGCATTTAGGGCACCGCCTGACATACAGTAGACACTTTAATAAGTACACAAATAAAGGTCAAAGGTCCTGTTCCCAAGGAGCTTCTAGTTTAACAGGAGATCACATGCAAACATTTATATACAAATGAGATTTATTCAGGAAATTTGTAGGTAATCAATAAGGGAAGGCACTGGAATTAAGGGAAATTGGGATAGCCTTGTTGCAGAAGGTGGGATTTTCGCTGAGACTTGCTGAGGTAGCTTGGAGGTGGAGATGAGCCAGGCATGGCGGACAGTCAGTGAACATTCAGGGAGTTGGGAGATGGAGCGTCTTGTGCAAGTAACAGCAAGGAGACCAGATCTGTGAATTGCAGAGTACCTTGGGAGAAGGTATAAGGGGTAAGAAGTCTGGAAGAACAGGAAGGGGTCAGGCCACGGAGGGCTTGGAAAGTCAAGTAGAAGATGTCATATTGGATTCTGGAGCAATAGGGAGCCAGCCCTTAGATTGATTTGTAGGGAGTGACATGGGCAAACTTGGGCTTCAGGAAGATCAGTTTGGTAGCTGAGGGCAGTATGACCTGCAGTGGGAAAGGAGGAAGCAGGTATTTAAGGGCCTACTCTGTGCCCGGAACTACGTTTGAGTGCTTTACAAATATCCTGTTTGAATGGAAAGTGACTTCTGGCAGCCAGATTGTCTGGTGCAACAGTTCATGCCTGAGCTGATAAGGTGTTTGTAGTGGTAGAAGAAAGAAGGTGAGGTTTATAAAAGATGTTACCAAAGGAGAATTGGCAGGACTTGGCAAGTGACTGGATTTGGGGGGCTGAGAGGTTGTGAGATGTGAAGGATGCCACCTAGGTTATGAGCCCAGGTGACTTAAAGAGTGGTGCTACATTCCACAGTATTAATAGGGAAGGAAGAGGGGGTCAGCTTTGGGAGGTGGGAGTGGGGGAAGAAAATGAGTTCAGATGACTGTGGGACATTTAATTCTAAATGTCCATTAGGCAGATGACTAGGGGATTGACAGAGAAGCTAGGGCTGGATACATATCAGCATGAAAGATAATGAGGTCACTTAAGTGAAATTGTATAAAGGGAGACTAGAGGAGACCCCAGGACAGAACCCTGGGGGAAATCTACCATTTTGGGGCATGACCCAGATGTTCAGTTATTTTCAGTTGTGTCTGACTCTTTGTGACCCCATTTGGGATTTTCTTGGAGTGGTTTGCCATTTCCTTCTGCAGCTCATTTTACAAATGAAGAAACTGAGGCAAACAAGGTTAAATGACTTGTCCAGGATACACAGCTATTAAGTGTCTGAGGCCAGATTTGAACTTGGGGCTTCCTGACTCCAGGCCTGACACTATTCAGCGTTTCACCTAGCTATCCATGACCTAGATGAATATCTAGGAAGGGATACTGAGAAGGAACAACCGAACAGATTGTTAGAGAACCAAGAGGAAGTAGGATTGCAGAAACCTGGAGAGAAGGGAGTATCAAAATAGAAGAGGATGATCTTGTTATCACCAGTTGTAGAGAGATCAAGAAGGTTGAGAAATGAGAAGAGACACTTAAGGAATCTTAGATAACTTCGGAGAGAAGCTGTTTTAGCCGAGTGAATTCAGAAGTCAGATTTGGAAAGAGTTAAGGGAGGGAGAGGAAAGGGAGGGGAGGCAACCCGTGTAGATAGCCTTCTGTGAGAGGCTAGCCACAACAGGCAGGAGAGATACGGATTATAGCCAATGGCCAAGCGAAGGCTTTTGAGGATGTGGGGACATAGACGTGTTTGTCGATAGTGGAGAAGCTGCCAGTAGAAAGGGGGAGATGGAAGACAAGTGATAGTGCTGCAGCAGATGAGAGGGAATGAGATCGCTGTCCATGTTGGGAGGCAGAGAAACAGCCAGTAGATAGGGAGAGAGATTGAAGGTAAGAGCGTAGGGATGATGGAAGAGCCCATCAACTGTAGAAGATGTTGTGCTGTAAGAAATGAAGAATAGTCGGACTTTAGAAAAACCTGAAAGACTTATATGAACTGATGCTGAGTGAAATGTGAAGAACCAGGAGAATATTATATCCAGTAACAGCCACAGTGTGCAAAGATTCTTTCTGGTAGACTTAGCTCTTCACAGCAATGCAAGGACCTAAAACATTCTTAAAGCATTCTTGAGGCAAAATGCCATCCATATCCAGAGAAAGAACTATGGAATCAGAACGCAGAATGAAGCGATTTCCCCTAGTCCCACCAGTCTTTGCTACTACAGCACAGCTGCTATAAATTATTTTTAAATATGGGTCCTTTTCTTCTTTTTTTGATCTCCTTGGTGTATATCACTAGTAAGTTCTGTATTTCCCTCCCCCTGACACTGGTTTGTTTAATCTGTTTCTTCTATTCTGGGTATTTTGTCATAAATGAACTCACAAAGGAAAAACTCCAAGACCAGGTAAATTTACAAGTGAAATTCTGTCAAATTAGAAACAGAAAAGGGACATCTATGTAGATCTATACCATAATACATATGAATGTTATGAACAATGGTGAATCAGTACAATATTGGTTCAACCAAAAGCTGTACAAACTCTGTCATTCAGAGCTACAGAATAGCTATAAAGTATACTCATTTACAAAATTTTTCAATAGAACTTACCATTCCTTCAAATTACTTCCAAATTTCTTTTTTCCCCTCCCTTTCTTAAAAAGACTCCTTGAAAAATGTTTACACTCATTGCCTCAGTTTCCCTCACTCACCCTTTGCAATGTCTTCTGTCCTCATTACTTGACTGAAACTGCTCCTTCCAAAGTTATCAATGATGTCTTACATAACAAATACCAATTTGTTATTTTATGCTGTATATATTTTATATATACTTGCTGTCTCCTTCATTAAAATGTAAGTTTTGTATTTCCCTATTATATGCCAACAAAACCAAAACTTACATCAATATTAACAAAATACTTACCTATATATTATGGTATATATATATGTGTGTGTGTATATATATATGTATATTACGGTATAGTTCTATGTAGATGTCATTTTCTCATAAGGTTGTTGTGTGCAGCTTTGATAAATTTAGTAGAGAATGGGCAGATCAGGCACTAGATCACGGTTGACCTTTTTATGCTGCACTTTTTAATGTTTCACCCTTCGCTTTTCGTTGGTGGAATATTGCAATACATATTTTAGGCTAGTAGAAACACTAAGCTCTTTTATAGCTTGAGTTTGCTATTACAGTGATGTGCAGCTTCGCTGGAACAAAATAAAATAGTTACATTTATTGACCTATACCACGAACCTTAAAAGTTCTCACGTCTTGAGAAAATTTTTAACATATATTATCTTTTCCTGCAGTCACTTATTCTGCACTAAGATCGCGTTCACAACCTGTGCACGTATATTCTTTCATTTTTGTTTATAAACCACACTTTTATGATATCGCACCTTTAGTGCATAGTTAAACAATGCATGTTTTCCAAGTCTTGCTTCATTAACTTCCCATAGGTTTTCAGGTGGAGATTAAATCATATGAGTTCTGTTACTGTAATGTATATCCATCTCTGTATTTTGGGCAAAGTTCTGAATCTTTTGTGATGTTTTGGCACTATCAAAGGTTATGTTGCAAATCTTCCATCTCAGGATTTCTGTAATCCTGCTTCTCAGTGTATCAGTATAGTTTATTATAGTGCATTGTTCTTTCGGTGGAGATACCATTTTCAGGTCTACTAGATAGGGGAAGTCATCTAGAACATTTGAGGGTAGAGTGCAATCTTATAATTTGAAGATGTCTAGATCTTACAGGTTCACCTGGATTTTTTCTAAGAATTTTAATATAGGTCCAAATGAAAAATCGAGTGTCATTAAAAATTACCTTTTCCCAGTCTTTAGTATTTCATTCTTTCTGTTCTCTTGCTCATGACAGGTGTTTCCAAAGCTTAAAAAAATGTTCTTCTCCCTGTTTTTCTGACCTCAAGAAGCCTAAATCACATTTCAGAGAAACCTGTTAGAATCCCTATAGTTATGTGGTCCCGCAGAAAGTCATTGATTGACTTCTTAGGATTAATTTTTTTGTGGCAAGAGTTGATAAATTCTTGCTTTTTCCTCCCCGTATTTATTCTAGAGTATTATCATGTTTTGTTGTGAGGTTGAAAGGACCTTTGAAATTCAACTTATCAACATCCACTGAAAAACCTCTAACAGTCATTGACGTGTGCTCGTGAAGAACTACAACTTTGGCATGTTTGGCTGGAATAGTAGTCATTCTTAAAAATCATAGAATTAACAACATTCAAAGAGTACGAAACCGATGTGTGGCATTAAGCCCAGTTGTTTGGTTGTTTTCCTTCGTTCTTGAAGAGGACCAGAATGATATCGCTATGTTGGAGTCCAGGTGTGTCTGACTGACTGATCATTCCAGTATGGGTTTGGAATGTTCTGCTGCAGGTTGCGTACAAATAGTCCAGTGAACATTTGGAGTGGAGGTGTCTAAATTACACATGTTTTGTGCTACTGCGGTTCTGCTTTACATATAGATGCAGGCTCACCACACTGTGCGGTCCTTTGCTATTGTCTCCCATCAGTTCCAGAACTCCTCAGAAAGACCTGGAGAGTGTTCTTGCAATTTCACAGTTCTTCAGAGAGACCTTGAGAATGTCCTTGTATTACTTCTTTTGACTTCCATGTGAGCACTTGCTTTGTTTGAGTTTCTGTAAAATAGTCTTTTAGGCAAACCTACATTTGGCGTTCGAATGACGTGGCCAGCCCATAGAAGTTGTGCTCCCTGCAGTAGAATTTGAGTGCTTGGAGAAAGTATGTAAATGTATGATACCCTATCTTGCAAGGCCATCTTCAGAATCTTCCCAAGACAACTCAAATGGAAGTGATTCAGTTTCTTGGCATTTTGCTGATATTCCGTCTAGGTTTCACAGGCGTGCAGCAATGAGGGCAGCACAGTGACTCTGTAGATCTTCAGTTGGTAGTCTAACACCTCCTTTCTTCCATACTTTCTTATGGAGCCTCCCAAATACTGGGCTAGCTCTGACAACGTGTGCATCTACCTCATCATCTTTGTGTACATCTCTGGAAAGTATAGTGCCAAGGTAAGTGAACTTGTCCACAGCACACCAGATTTCTCCATTTGCCGTTCCATGTATGGAAGGCGTGGTACTGACTGGTGAAAAACCTGTTTTCTTGATGTTAGGCCAAAATTAGCACAAGCAGCAGAGAATCAGTCCACACTTTGTTGAATCTCTGCCCCAGAGGATGCATTGAGTGCACAATCATTTGTGAACCAGAACATCCTGCACCAACTCTCCCTCCACTTTAGTCTTGGCTTGTAGCCTTTTCAAGTTGAATAATTTACTCTCAGTGTGGTAGCTGTTCATGGTGTGTTTTCATCCTTGTTGAAGGCATTTGACAATGTAAAGTCCTGTACTCAACTGACAGAGAACTGAGTAATGTTGAAAATAATTGAATTCAGTTTCATCTGGTTGGGGTCAGCTCAGTGTCAGTAGAAGTGCACAGAGTGCTAGTCCCAAAAGAATTCTTACACTGCTGCGTATTTGTGCTTAGCTCCTCATTGTAGAGATGTCACAACACATAGATTAAAGGGTATTGAGACAGATTTCTCTCCCTCCTGACCCAATGGATGCACAGATTACTGACGGCCTTTTTCTGTTGAAGGGCAAATGAGGCAGGCTGTTTGTCTAGTAGTTCTGGCCTGTCTTTGACTCCTGTTTCTGGCTTTCTTTTTTTTTGATGTGCCTGCTGTTCTGTCACTTGTAATCTTAATGGCTGCTGCCTGTACTTTACTATGTTTTTCTCATAATTAAGATAAGTATCACTTTTGTCCTGAACAAATATTATAAATGGTCTTTGGATGGATTATTGAATTATTACTATAATATTATTATTAGACTGTTTAAACAAAATAGGTGACATGGGGTGGGACCAGGAGCAGATAAAAGTGAATTCTGGATTTCGAGCTCTCTTGGAAGTTTCGAGTGTCTTCTTTGCTTTTAAACATGTGCCAAGGCTTGTGCTTCCCAAGAGTCATGTTCTTGAAATGTGACGCTAATTAATAGCAATGTTGTAATATTATAAAGCCAAATGTAAGCTGGATGACCAAATGATGTGCATTTATCTGCACCACTCTTGTTTTTCTTTATGTGGGTAGTTAATACTGTACTGAACTTTGTGATCAATAGTTGATCTTACTCAGGATGGATGGCAAGAAGCAATTTTTGTATTCTTTGTAACTATATATTAGAAGCAATTGTTTCAATTTTTAGTTTTTTTCTGTTTGTTTTTAGTAATTCAATCCAAGAAAGCTTTCCATAGGACTCCAGACTATGAAATATTAGGTTAATACTGGATGTAACACATCTAGTTTGGGGATTTCCTAATAATTAAATCTTGACTGCTTCGGGCCTTTTGTTGTGTGCTATAATTATCATAAAAGTGATTCCAACTGTGGTAATTATTTTATGCTGTGAATGGTGTGCATTTTTTTTGCCTCCTGCCAGCTGTTTCTCTTCTAATTCTTCTTGGTATTAAAGCGCTGTGGAACGTGATCAGACATTGAAGGAAAGAAAAAAGTGTCTAAACAGAAGAATAATAGTTTCTGTGCACTTTATTTTATTGCAGGCCCAGCTTTCAATATTGCAAGAGAAAATAGACCATTTAGAGCGTTTGCTGGCAGAAAACAATGAAATAATTTCAAACATTAGAGACTCTGTCATCAATTTGAGTGAGTCTGTGAAGGACGATCAGAAAAGCCCGCACGGTATTAACAACACCAGTCACAGATCCCTCTCGGATCTTATGCCGTCTGCTCCTTTTCCGAATGGAGCTGAGGACTGTTCGTTTGCTTCAGAGAGCGGAAAGCAGAATTCCGATGTACAGGTAATGCACCTGAGGAAGTAAGCCTTGTCTTTCCTTTTACAGAACGTCTTAGCTGTTACTGTTTGATGTCAGTCGTATTCTCTCCTCTTTACCCTCAAAATAATGCTCTTCTGAATTTGTTTTCACATCTGGTGTTTTTTAGTGAAGGCCTTTTTCTATAAGCATTGTTCATGAATTTTGGAATGTTTGAAAATAGTAACACCGGCACGTTGTCTGGTATTTGTTTCCTTGCCTTCTTTTTAAAGGTTACTATATCTTATTCAAGATTTGTTTGCTGCTTTTGATTTTGATACAAATCATCATTACAGATCTTTGAATTTTCTGCATATACTTTATTGTTAATGGTTTTCACTTTTTGCTGTAATACGGTTTTAATGGTGCAAAAATACTTTTACTGTGTTGATTAGTTTTCTGTTTTTGTCACATGTAGAAGTAGAATGATGAAAAATTAATGTAAATATATGGTCAGACCTTACTTATGTCAATTTAAAATTTTTTCCTATGAATTTTTCCATATGATACATTGTATTGAAGCTGTGACATTCTAGGTTCAGTGAAAAAAAATAGATTATATTGGAAGCTTGGAGTATTTCTCAACACTGAAACCCACATTCAGTTGTGTTGAATTATAGTCCCTTCAATGTGTAGATACAACTATTCCATGCCTGATTGTCTAACGTAATTAGTTTTATTTGTCCTTAAATTGGCAATAGAAATCTAACAAATGTACTGAATATATTGCTGATCTTTCGTATCTGAGCTACAGTTGTGCTTTTTGGATCTGTTCTGTTTTTTCCACTTTACTATATGTATGATTGGCCTGCCTCTTTATCTGCTTTTACGTGTCCTTCATTTCTTTCATGCCACTACTTACACGACAGTCATTTTTAGTAAGGTGCTGCAGCTTCCTTATGCCCAACATGTGTTTCCATTGCTTTTTGAGTTATTTGTAGTTGTAATTCTTTTTTTAACCGAAAAGTTTTTTAAAATAAAATTCTGTAGTGGTTTGCCATTTTCTTCTCCAGTTCATTTAACTGATGAGGAACTTGAGACACATAGGGTTAAGTGCCTTGCCCAGAGTCACACAGCTAATAAGTGTCTGAGGCCTGATTTGAACTCAGAAAGATGAGCCCTCCCAACTCTAGGTGTGGCACTCCATTCACTGCAGCACCTAGCGGTGCCTCTTGTAATTCTAATGAGATTAATGTGTTTATTCATAGTTTTAAAGTATTGCTGGAAAAACATTGATGTTAAGACATGGGCTTTTGAGGCAGCAAATAATTTAGGGTTATTGAAAGCACTGTGACATTTCCTAAAACGTCTATTTCTACTCAATTCCAGACCCTCCTCATTTTATGTTTTCATAGGTCCTACGTAAGATAGATGTATTGCGGAGTAAGTCAGATTCTGAAGAAATGTGTTTTTATCTACTTTTTTCTCTCCCTCTCCTTTAATATCAGTCTTTTGCACTGTTATAGTATGTGTAGTCCTTACTACCATGGACTGTTCGTAGGTTGTAATTAGTATCATATGATCTGACAGTTGGAGCTATACTTTGCACAGGGCATCTTTCATGATGATGTGAATTTATAATGTGCAAAAACACTCCTTTAAATGAGACATTTGATTTTTTCCTAGCTTGCCATTAGTTTACACTGATTACACTTACTGTGTGACCTGAGCAAGTCCCTTTAACCTCTGGGCCTCAGTCTTCTCATATGTAGAGGTTGGGCTCGACCTTGAGGAGTTCTTTCCAGCTTTAAATATTGGATCTCATAATCAAGATGAAAACTTCTATTCTTTACCTAATAAACATCAAATAAAATTAATACCTCCACATAAAATAGAATAAGAAAAAATGAGTTGTATGTGAAAAGCACAAATCTGTTATGTGCAGTTTGCTTTTTCTTTTAAGTGTATAATAAATTCAGCATGTTTCTTTCAATGTTCTGCTTGTCTGTCTTTAAAAGAAAAACTTAGAAACAGGTAGGGAATTTTTGATGTATGTAGGTAACTTCTTTCAAAATAGTTATCTGTGACAGTGAGTATTTAGTTGCACAAGGATAGGTTGATTTGCTTCCTCCGAATACCTGTTGGTAGTTGGTTTTAGTAATGTTGTGCCTGGAAATATTTATGACTGTTAGCCAAACTTCTGGTAATGTGTTTCTGAAATTAGATTGTCACTTGGACATCAGATATCTATGGTCCTTTGCAGGCCTATGCACCTTGACCTAGTCTTCAAAAATATGGGATCACAGTGAGGAAAAAGACTAGGGTGTTAGTGGTGGGATAAAATCATACATGCATTGAATTGTCCAACATTGGGTATCTTTTAGAATACTTTGCTCTTTTATATTTTTTTCTTATAAAATTAGATGAAGAGTATTCTCAAATACTAATGGTCACAATTGACATTGGGTAAATAATGTTTTTACACTAAGTAAAACTCACATTGAGCTTTTTTTTTTTTATTTATAGATGTTGAATGTTTATAACCTTCTTCCATTTGACAATCCAGATGGAGGAGTTTGGAAGCAAGGATTTGACATTACATATGAAAATAATGAATGGGACAGTGAGCCCCTTCAAGTATTTGTTGTGCCTCATTCACATAATGACCCAGGTAAAATTTTCACATTAAAAAGGTGGTAAGATTTTGTAATTTCTAGTTGTTGAAACATATAAAACTGTAGACATTTGAATGAAAAAATCTGTGCTATACCTTTCTTACTGAAATTCTCAAACACTGATTCTTAATTATCTCAATTTGGATGAAATAATATTAAGTGAAACTATTAGATGAAAAAATCAATTAGATAGCTGATAGATTTTGATGATATCTTAATTTCATTAAATTAAATTTTATTTCTTTTGTTACATTTTAAGTTGTGAACTGTCTTCCTCCTTCCCTCCTCACCCCTCACTAAAGAAGGCCACCATCTGAGATTTAGAAATCTATGTTAAGCCATATTATCCATGCTTCTGTTCATCATTTCTTTCTCTGGAGATGGAGGGTGTCTTCCTTTGTAGGTCCTTTATAGTTGATTTCAGTATTTATAGTATTCAGAATAATTTGATTTTTCACACTCTCTGAACAGTCTTGTTCTTACTGCATACGATGTTGTCTGGGCTCTGCTCCCTTCACTTTTCATTATTTCATGCAGGTACTTTACATGCATAGCACATTAGTGTTCCATCACAATCATATACTTGTTTAGCCCTTCCTCGATTGAAGGTCATCCCCCCAGTTTGCAGGTCTTTGCCACCACAAAGAGAGCTGCTATAAATATTTTAGAATGTAGAAGTATTTTTCCTTTTTCCTTGATCATCTTGGAAGACAGACCTAATACTGGTATTGCTGAGTCAAGGGACATACAGTTTTGTAACTCTTTGGGCACAATTCCAGATGAATTCACAGTTTGGCCGAGAGTGAATCAGTATCTCTAGTTTTTCCATGTCCCCTCCAACATATGTCACTTACCCCTTCTGTCATTTTAGCCAATCTGATAGCTGTGAGATAATATCTCAAAATTGTCTTAATTTGCATTTCTCTAATCAGGAATGAAGTGGAGCTATATATAGTTTTGATTTCTTCTTTGGAAAGCTACATATTCATATCCTTTGACCATTTATCCATTGGAAAATGACTCATATTCTTAGAAATTTGAGAAGGATCTCTGTATGTTTAAGATGTGAGACCTTTATCTGAGAAACTGTATATAAAAATTTTCCCCAGTTTTCTACTTGTAATCTTAGCTCTATTGGTTTTATTGTACACAACCACGTTCTTCTAGTTTTCTTATGATATCCACCTTTTACATGGAGGCCATGTAACCATTTTGATTTTATCTTGACAAATGGCATCTGGCAGACTGCTTTCTAGTTTCCCCACAATTTTTACCACATAGTGTATATTCTTATCCCCAGTGCGTAAATCTTTTCATTGGTTAAACGCCAGGTTACTGTGATCATTTATTACTGCGTGTTGTGTATCTGCTCTGCTCCACTGAGTCGCCTTTTAATCTCTCTCTCTTAGCCAGCACTAAGTAGCTCTGATAATTCCTGCCCTATAGTGTAGTTTAAGATCTGGCGCTCTTAAACCTTTTCTTCTTTTTCTTTTTCCATTAATTCCTTTGATATTCTTGACCTTTTGTTTTTCCAAATGAATTTGGTTACTTTTTCTTGCTCAATAAAATAATTCGTTGGTAATTTTATTAGGATAGCATCGAATAAGTAGATTAGGTACAGTTGTCATGTTTATTATATTGGCTTTGTCTACCCATAAATAATATTTCTCCAATTATTTCATTTTGACTTTGTGTTAAAAATGTTTTATAATTATGTTCATATACTTGTTAGGCTTGTTGTGGTAGGTATACTCCCAGATATTTTATAATGTGTACAGTTCTTTTAAATGGGGTATCTCTTAATGCAGGGTTTTGGTGGTATGTAGAAATACTGAGGATTTATGTGATTTTGTATCTTGCTACTTTGCTGAAATCATTGTTTCCATTAACTTTTTGGTTGCATCTTTAGGATTTTCCAAGTAGGTAATCATACGTCTGCAAAGAGAGATAGTTTGTTTTATTACCCCATTGCCCAGTCTGAATCCTTCAGTTTCCTTTTCTTCTCTTAGAGGTATTGTAGCGTTTCTTACACAATGCTGAATGAAACTGGTGATAAATGGGCAATCTTCTTTCACTCCTGATCTTATGGGAAAGCTTCTAGCGTATCCCCTTTACAAATAATGCTTGCTGAGGTTTTAGGTGGGTGCTTATCATTTTAAGAAAAAATTCCTTTATACCTATGCTTTGAAGTGTTTTTCGTAGTGTTATATTTTATCAAAAGCTTTTTCTTCATCTGTAGTCAAAATCATATGATTTTTGTTACTTTTGTTATTGATATAATCAGTCATGTTAATAGTTTTCCTTATGTTAAAACCATCCTTGCATTTCTGGTATAAATCTTACTTGGTTTGTTACCACATACATTATCTTTGTGATATATTGTGGTAATCTTATGGCAGTTTTTTTATTTCAGCTTTCAGTATCCATATTGTCATGCATCCACATGAAATTGTTCTATAATTTTCTATTTCTGTTTTTGCTCTTTCTGGTTTAGGTATGAGTACCATATTTATTTCATATAAAGAGTTTGGTAGGACTCCTTCTTTGTTATTCCAAATGATTTAATATTGGAATTAGTGGATCTTTAAATGTTTGATAGACTTCACTTGTAAATCCATGTGGTCCTGATGCTTTTTTCTTAGGAAGTTGACTTACGGCTTATTCATTTTCTCTTTTTAAAATAGGCTTATTTAATTAATTCTATTTCTTCATCGTTAATTAGGCAGTTTATATTTTTGTAAATATTCTTCCATTTCACTTAAATTGCTGGCATGTAATTGGGCAGAATAACTATTTATAACTGCTTTGATTTCATCTTCATTAGTGGTATATTAACCTTTTCATTTTTGATACTGGGATTTGATTTTGTTTTTCTTTTTTTATCTTAACCAATGGTTTATCAATTTTTTTTCATAAAACCAATTTCTAGTTTTATTTACTAATCCAGTGGTTTTCTTACTTTCAGTTTTCTTAATTTCACTTTTAATTTTTAGGATATCATTTTGCTATTTAATTGGAGCTTTTAATTTGTTCTTTCTGTCTTTTAATTGCAAACCCAGTTGTTGCGTTCTTTCTCCATTTTATTGATACAAGCATTTAGAGATACAAATTTTCTTTGATTACTGTTTTTGCCGCATCTCTTAGGTTTTGATTTATTGTTTATTATTCTTTTCAGTGAAATCACTGTTTCTACGATTTGTTCTTTAACCCACTCATTCTTTGAGATTAAATTATTTAGTCTCCAATCAATTTTAAATCTGTCTTTTCATGGTCCCTTATTGAATATAATTTTTATTGCATCGTGGTCTGAAAAGGATGCATTTTATATTTCTGTTTTTCTACATTTCCCTATCAAGTTTTTATGCCCTCATTTATGTTAATTTCTGTAAAGGCACCATGGACCCCTGAGAAAAAGGTGCATTCCTTTCTATTCTCATTCTGTTTTCCCCGCAGGTATTTGTCATGTCTAGCTTAACTAAGAATCTGTTCATCTCCTTGACTTTTTAATTTGTTTTTAGATTTGTCTAGTTCTGAGAGGGAAATATTTAAGTCCTTTACTATTATAGTTTTGCTTTCTCATTCTCCCTGCAATTAATTTTGCTTTTCCTTTAAAAATGTGGATGATGTTCCTTTCGGTGCTTGTAGGTTTAGTATTGCTATTATTTCATTATCTGTGTTATTCTACGTTAGTTATCTACCTTTTATCATAATGTAATTTTCCTGTTTATCTCTTTGTCTTTTAACTTTAACTTTGTCTGACATCGTGATTACTACGCTTGTTGTTTTTTGTATCAGCTGAAGCATACTAAATCGTACTCCAGCCCTGTTTTTACTTTATGTGTATCACCCATTTTAAGATATTTTTCTTGCAAACAGCATATTTTGGAAATCTAGTTTTTAATTCATGTTATGGATGAGTTCATCCCATTCACATTTCATGTGATAGTTACTAGTTGTGCATTTCCCTTCATCCTATTTTTTGTTACTGTCTTTCTCTCTTTTTGCCCTATCCCTCCTCAAACATCTAATTGACTTCTTCTTGTTTTTTTTTTTAATCATTTTATTTTTAATTTTTGGAATAAAACCAGCAATTCCCTAACATGGTAGAATAAAAAGATGATCGTATATGAAACTATAAATCTGTTATTTACAACTTGCTATTTTAAATATATAATTTACCATGTAAATTTCTTTTTTTTTTTCCCTTTTGCTCCCTGCCGTCTCCCAAGAAATGGTTACCATTACACAAAACTACTTATACATGCATGCACATATATTATATATCTATAATTATCATGTTATGTCTACATCATTCTGTACATTTGTACATTTATCTTTTGGCCAGAAACCCTGAGGATCTTCCCTTTCTGGTTTTTTGTTTGTTTGTTTTGTTTGGTTTTTTTTGATTAAAGGGTCCATCCCTTGGCTCTTAAATACCCCTAATCACTGAATGGATGTTGCCTCAATCAGTGATAATTCTGAAAAATCTTAGCTTAAAAAGGCCAAGGTCTCTCACTATATCCTGGGCCATCTCCAGTTGTCCTGATCTGTATCTGGCCACTGGATCCAGATGGCTCTCCCTCACTTAAATCCAAGTTACTGCCAAGTCACGGCATCAGCTTCCTGATGGAGAATGAAGAACAGACTTATAATTATGATGTTTTTGTGAGTTTTCATGTTGGGATCTCTTTTGGTTGTAGTGAGTGATAGGTTTTGTTTTTTTCTGTTTCTACTTTGCCCTTTCAATTTAAAACTTTTCTGCAATTTCCTTAATAATCTTTTGAATTATAATGTCTAGAATTTTTTTAAATCATAACTTTCCAATAGTCTAACAATTCTTATGTTGGCTCTCCTTGATCTGTTCTTCAGGTTAATTGCTTTTCTAATGAGATGTTTTACATTTTTCTTCTTTTTTTTTCATTCTTTTGATTTTGTTCTATTTTTTTCCTGGTGATTTATGGAATCATTAGCTTCCCCTTGCTTAGTTCTAAATTTTTAAGAATTATTTGCTTAGGTAAGTTTTTTGATCTTTTTCCAATTAGTTGACTTTCTTTTCATAATTTTCTTGATTTTCTTCCATTACTTTTATTTTTTCCTTAATTTTTTCTCCATCTCTTTTATTTGATTTCCAAAGTACTTTTTCCCAGAAAATTCTTTTTAAGGTCTTCCAAAAACTCTTCTTTGTCTTGTGACCATTTTGCTTTTTCCTTTGACATAGAAGTAGCTATTTTAACAGATATTTTAAACAAAAATTTTTTTAATATTTACTCGAATAAATCCTTGACTCCATCAGTGTAGATGTTCCCTCTGACAATGTAGATCATAATACATCTATTCCTTTCCTATGGTATGTGACTCTTGTCCACCTACTTCCCCAAGTCCACCACAGTTGGTCCCACTTAATGTGCTTAGGTGGCCTCCATGTTTTGTTCTGATATGATGAAGTTAGCAATAGTTCATAAAGACTGTCTACCTCTTAACCCTCACTCTTACCACTCTACTAGCCTATATTTCTTTGAAGGCTCCATCAATTCTTATCCTTTTTTGGAATTTTTTATTTCTAAGCCTGCTTACATATACCTTTCCAGTGGTGATGCTTATGTTTTAATTTTTGAGGACTATAATGTTTCATTATTTGCTGCTATGTAGTACTAGTAGAATATTGGTAATAGGGGGTGGAGCAAGATGACAGAGTCGAAGGAGGGACCTGTAGAAGCTCTCCCCCCATAGCCCATAAAATACCTGTAAAAATGACTATAAACAAATTTTAGAGTAGCAGAAGCCACAAAATGACAGAGTGAAAGAGATTTCCAGCCCAAGACAGCCTGGAAGGCCAACAGGAAAGGTCTGTTGCACTGGAGTGCAGCCCAAGCTTGCATTCCCCAACCAGGGCACGGAATCATGGGTAGCAGCTGCAGTTCCATAGTTTTCAACCCACAAAGGCAAAGGTGGCTTCAGGGGTCAGTAAGAAAGCTCTTTCACCTGAGGGAGGAGCAAGGTCCCAGCCCTGGCCCCTGGGTGGCAGCAGCATCCGCTTTTGGAGCCCTTGACCTAAAGACCCTTGAGGAATCAAGCAGCTGATCTGGTTCTCAGCCCTGACTGGCGGTCCTGAGGTAAGGAAGAGTGTTGGTGTGGTGGAGCTGGTGGTGATTGCGGAGAGGGAATCCTATTCACAGATCCTGGACAGATAAGAGTGTTTGTGGTTGCTCACAGATCACAGTGCAGACCAGGAGAGGAGTAAACTCCTCTCCCTTGATTGTGCCACTTTGGAGGAACTGAGACCTTACAGGTCCCTAAAATATACCCTCCACTTGACACAGGACTCAAAAATCAAGGAACTGAAAGGGGAAAAAAAAGACTATAGAAGGTTACTTTCTTGGTGAACAGGTATTTTCTTCCATCCTTTTGAATGAGGAAGGACAGAGCATGCTATTAGAGGAACACATCAAAGTCAAGTCCCCTACCTCCAAGAAACCTCCAAGAAAAATATGCAGTGATCTCAGGCCATGGAAGAGCTCAAAAAGAATTTTGAAAATCAAATAAGAGAGGTTGAGGAAAAATTGGCAAAGGAAATGAGAGCAATGAAAGAAAATCATGAAAAGTGAGTCAACAGCTTCCTAAAGGAAACCCAGAAAAATGCTGAAGAAAATTAGACCTTTAAAAATAGACTAAACCAAATGGCAAAAAAAGGTCCAAAAAGAATGTTTAAAAAGCAGAATTGGCCACATGGAAAAGGAGGTTCAAAAGAAAATGGTTCTTTAAAAATTAGAATGAAGCAGATGGAAACTAATGACTGTATGAGAAACCAAGAAATTACAAAACAAAAGCAAAAGAATGGAAAAATAGAAGACAATGTGAAATATCTCATTGGAAAAATAACTGACCTGGAAAATAGACCCAGGAGAGAAAATTTAAAAATTATTGGTCTATCTGAAAACCATGATCAAAAAAAGAGCCTAGACATCATCTTCCAAGAAATTATCAAGGTAAACTGCCCTGATATTCTAGACCGAGGAGGTGAGATAGAAATGAAGTGAATTTACCAATCACCTCCTGAAAGAGACCCCACAAGGAAAACTTCTAGGAATGTTGTAGCCAAAGTCCAGAGTTCCCAGGTCAAGGAGAAAATATCACAAGCATCCAGAAAGAAACAATTCAAGTATTGTGGAAATGCAATCAGGATAACCCAGAATTTGGCAGCTTCTACACTAAGGGATCGATGTGCTTGGAATATGAGGTGGATGGGGAGTGCAGAGAGGTGGGGAGAAAAGTTTGAATTCAAATTCTTGTGGAAGTGAATGTTAAAAACTAAAAAATGAATAAATAATATGTTAAAAAAAGGATATTGGTATTAAATAGATGGGCCACAAGTGTCAGATTGAAGTTTGAAATTATTAAAAGGGCTTTCTAATTTCTGAAACATAATCTAGCCCGTTCTCTTACTCCTGTGTAAATTGGGTCCAGTTCAGTCTTTATTCATATGGCTGGCAGAGAGAGAGAGAGAGAGAGAGAGAGCACTACAGTGTCTACATATAGCAGGTGCTTAAGAAATGTTTATTGACTGTATAAACATATGGAAAACTATGAGTATTAATGAATACAGATAGAGAAATTAATTGTCATCCATTTAATTCCACGTCCTAATCTGGATAGTTGCCATTCTTCATACATATGACTTCTCCTGTGCACAGTATTGTCAGGTTCTTTTGAGGAGATAAAGAACCTTTTCCAGGAAGCTCTGGAATATTCTTAGGCTTAATGTAGTCAGGACATCAGCATCCACAAACAGCATCTGGAGGACCTTACTGTTTATAGGAAAGCAGTTTTCAGCTTAGACATTGCTTTGGAGTTCTAGGACAGCGGTAATTGTTTTGGTGAGCATACTTCTCCCTCTTTTGCCTATTGTTTGATAATTAATAGTCTGAAGATCTGTAGACTTATATGTTATCTTTTAAAGAATTTTGCATTGTTTTGATAATCATTTGGAAATAAGTCTTTTTGATTCCATTTTGCTCCAACAAATTATGTACGTGCTTTTTTAAACAGTGCAGTCAGCCCACAAAAAACAGAATGAAGTATTATATTATCTACATCTTTCAAGTAGTTGTGATGATGTAAAGATTGTGGAACAGAGCTGCTTCCACACAAGTTCCAAATTGATATTCTTAAAGCACAAAACTGCATCGGCATTAAAAAGCTGCAGTGACTTTTTCTTGTTTCCAGAAAAAAATACAAACTCTTCTCCTAGTCTACTTTTCTGGCTTATTGCACACTCTTTTTAGTTTGTCTCCTTTGTGTTGAGTCTCCCTCCTTCCACTCTACCCTCCTTATAGATTCCCAAGTGATATTCCTGAAATACCAGGCTGACCGTGTCACTTCGACTTTATTCAGTGGCTTTCTATTACCTCTAGGATAAATATAGACTCTGCTGTTTGACATTTAAAGCCCTTCACAGCCTAGCTTTTTATATGTTACTTCTACCTTCTCTTCCTTTCCCATGTCTTGTCACTAATCCAGACTGGTCTTCTTGCAGTTCCTTACACAAGACTTCCCATTTCCCATCTCTGTGCCTTTACACGTTTTCTCTCATGCCTGGAATATGTTCCCTTCTCCTCACCACTTAACACTCCCTAGTTTTTCCTCAAAGTTTAGTTCAAGTATCACCTTCTGTGTGACACCTATACTGATCCTTTCCAGCTGCTCATTGCCAAGGTTATTCTATATTTATTTTTAAATCTCTTTTTCCATATTGTCTTCCTCAATAGAATGTTAGCTGTTTGAGGTCAGGGACATTTTCTTTTTTGTCTTTGCATGCCCAAGAAAAGGTCTTGTTGGCTGCTTAATAAATGTTTGATTGATTGATGTTAAATCTAGACTTCTATATTATGTTAAAAGAGCTTCAGCGCAGTCACTTTTCTCACCTAAATTTTGGCCACCCTCCTCTAGTCTGCAAAATAGATTATTAAGTCAACAAATTTGCTTACTTTCCTTCCCCTTTATGTTCTTATTTGACATTTTTACCTTTACCAAAGTATCCTTGGAATGTTGCTATGGTATAGAGGAAAAGAGCACTGGATTTAGAGTCAGAGGACCTGGGTTGGAATCCTCATTCTAGGACTTAAACTTTGTCACTGGTCAAGTCGCTTAACATTTCTGGGCTCCAGCTGCTTGTCTGTAAAATGATGGATTTGGAGCTCCTGACACAGGATCACTTTCCTTTAAGGTTACTTGGAGTTGTAAACCTGGGAACTTCTCATTTCTATCATGGCTGGCCTCTCAAACCCTGTTTAAAACTCCCCTCCTTCTGGAAACCTTGAACATAATTTCTGTTTGCTCAGTTATAATTAATTTTAATTTTGTTGAGGGTGAGGTACTGGAGAAAGTTCCTTAGTCTAGTGAAATAAACTGGAAACTTAAATTGAAGTTCCAGCCTGATCACTTAATACCTTTGTTATTATTGGCAAGTTATATAATGTCAGTTTACTTCATTTATGAGCTGGACACAATAGTGCACAATTCTTTACAGATTTGTTTAGAGAACCTTTTGGTGCTATATATACATATATATATATATATATATATATATATATATATATATATATATATATATATATATATAAAACCATAGTAGAGTTATAGATTGATAGACTTTTACAGTTATCAAGGACCTGAATAATCTAATTGAACCCTGCTAATTTATACATAGGGAAAGTGAGACAAGGGAGTATTATGTTTCTATTTTGTTTTTGTAAAAGTAGTTACATTTCCCCTTAAAAAGCCTTGCTTAGTTTCATAACCTTTTTTTGGGGAGAGGGAGAAATACAAAAATAAATAAAAAGCCTTCTTGAGGAGTAATTAATAGAAACTAATTTTTTTAAGCTAAAAGTAATTTTCCTATCAAAATCCAAAGGAAAATCATTATTTGACCTTTCTTAATAATTTTGATGCCATATAGAAATGGGAAAATTATTCTATGAAAATTTGAGCCACTATTAAATTCATAAGAAGGCTTTGGCATTAAAAATATTGTCAAAATGTTTACAAATTTTTACATAGTATCATGAAACAAAGGGATACACTTAGGCATTTACTTTATAAATGAGATGTATAGAGATTTTTTTTTTTTCATTTCAAAGAGTAGCATTTTAAGCCAAGTTTTTTATGTCTGTTTTAATACTGGAATCCTTTCTTTTTTAGTGGGCATTTTTCATGACTGAGATCTCTAAATTTCCTACTCTATTACTTAAAATGTGTTTTTATCTGTGAACACATCTTTATATCGTAGGTTATTTCATAGCAGGGAAATTTTTAGGTCACTTTTTAATTTGATTCGGGTTAATGCTTTAATTTTCTCATATTTTAAATACTTTTCTTTCTGACTAGATTTGTTAAGATTTTATTAGGCTAACTATATCCTCATTTTCATGATATTAAGACAAAACTTGGAAGTAAGTTTTGAGTGAAAATGGTAGTGTTGTTTGTTGTTACCTTTTGAAGCTTTAAAACAATCTGCAAAATTGAAAGCTAGTTGTTTGATATATTCCTGTTGCATTTAATAAGTTAAAACACAATTTATAGTACCTTTTGTATGTTTAGTCTTAATTTTCCACAGTGTGGTAAGTAAAGAGCTAAAATACCAACTTTTCATTAAAGAAAGGGCAGTGTGCACATCACAGATAAGATATTCATAAGTTGGGATTTGTGTACTTTTATGCAAATTGTGAAATGATTGTTTTTATGAATTAATGTTGCTGAGTTTTGTAATGTAACTATCTCATGATGTATGCATATTTTAAGAAATAGCGGATTGTCTTTACTTATTTACTTGAAAGGTAAAAGTAACAATTTTTCTCCTTATATATCAATTTAGTTGATGAGGTTATGGTACTGAAGTAATATTAATCAGTTAAACACATATTTAAGTGTGTGCTATGTATACATTGTGCTGACAGTACAAAGTTGAAAAATACAGTGCCTGCCCTCTGTTTGCAATCTACTGGTTTATAGTCATTTATTTATTATTTTATACAAAAGCACAACATCTGGGAACTTGTTTGCATAAAATTTATTAAGAATGCTTAGTGTTAATCGTAGCATAATTTTATTTCAGAAGTTACTTTTCACATTGTAGGCTAAAATATTCAGAATCAGTGTGGTGTGGTAGGTGCGTGGTCTAGGAGCAAAAAACAAATGAGTTTCCTCACGTACTTAAAGTATTTAGTAACCACATGAATTGCTAATTAATTACTGAAATTATTAATTTTAATTAAGGCATTAAGACCGCAAGGGTCCAGTAGGGGGCAGGCACACTTGGTTCTTTGGATACTCGCTGGGAAAGGCTAGGACAGCAACAAGTGGGGAGTAATGCTTCAATCACACTTTTGATAAGGCACAGAGAATACGGGGTGGGGAGATGATGTGGGGATAGAAGGAAGCAGGCAGCATGGGAAAGAGAAAGGGAGGAAGACAGCAACAAAGAACTGGAATTGGGAGCACTTGGGCAGTGTGGACCTATAGAGATAGAGGGATGTTCAGGCAGAAGGAATTGGGATCTCATTTTTACAGGGTTTTGTAGGGGACAGCTCTTATCAGTGCCACTTTGGGGCTGGTTCCTTACATATCCACATCACTGCTATTCTGCTGATCTTACACAGCCCAAGGGCTGTTAGCAGGATGCAAGGGCCCTTACACGAGGGCCTGCTGCTCTTCCCTTAAGAGCAGTCTCAGAATGTGCCTTTCACTTTGCAGGTAACTGTCCCGTTCCTTATTTAATTTACGGAACAGTCTACAGGTGACTTCTAGGCTCCCCTGTACACACTTACTCCCTGCTATTGACTACTTATAAATTTATTTATACTAACTAGAACTGGGGGGGGGGGGGAAGGGGATGGGTGGGAGACCAGAACAAAATCCTATTTTATTACACCATGGAATATAGTCTGATTACTTAACCCCTGAATCTAATTTCTTCATCTCAGAGTGGAAATAATATTTATACCATAGACCATTCAGGATTGTTGAAAGGAAAGTTATTGATGGACACGTTAGTTCAGTTTTGAATCAGTGATCCTATCGATATGGGTAGTCTCTCTATTGACACAGATTACTTTCTCATTCGGTGTGATTGTCTGTCATCTGCCATAAAGCCTCTGTAGAGGATCTACCCAATACCCTGGAGTCTCTCCTCTGATTAAAACAAAGTCATGACTATCAGTGTAATATATAACCTAATTACCTATTTTTCTCCGTTTTATATTCCCTTAATAATTTTTTAGGTACTAGCTCACTTCCACAAACATGTATCTTTTCCTGTTTCCTTTTTATTTGTAATTTTGACTCTCTGACATTGTAATATTCCATAATTCACAACTGTATAGCATCACAGTATATGAATGTTACAAGTGGTATATTAATGTTAAAAGAACATGTTGTGTTATCAGCTTGAGGTCATTTAAGTTGCTTTCCAGTTTGGGGGATGACCAAGATAGTATAATTGCAAGAAGTACAGTTGAGGTTTCCCTGACATCTCCTCCACAGAGATCTGGAATACTCATTAGACTGAATTCTTATTAAACAGATAAATCCAAGAAAAAAGGTACAGTGAGTAATTTTTCTTCTCCAGGATCTGTGGACCTTAGGGACAGGATCTAGTGCAGATCCTTTTATTACATGAACTAAAAAGGGCAGGCTGTACAACATGGCAAAAAGAGGACCCAGTTCCACACAAAGGTGGTCCAAAACTTGTGCAGGATTCGAAAATAGGTGCCTATTGGGAACTCTGCTGATCAGTCCCCAGTTCTGGGTCACAGATGCAGTGTGACCCTGGGAATTCTCATACCTACAGATAATGTTTTAAAGTCATGGACCATTGGCTGTATAATGAGCAAGGAGCAAATTGAGAAGCAAGCAGAAGATACATGCTTCTGACTGCAGGTATAGAGCAGGCTTTTTAGTTCTATACCCCAATCTGAAGCGTATCTGAATAACCGGTTCAGGAATCCCAGACCAAAGGGGAGCCTTTTACTCTGAAGCAGCAGTGCTTTCCTGTTCACTTATAGTCTCTCAATCCAGCCAGCAGTCTACTGGAACTCCAACAGGGAAAGCCTATAGGTGTTTTACTTAGATGCCAAATTTGAGTCACAACCTTGTAGAGATCAGATCAGGAGGGCAGTAATCAGATTTTGCTTTGAATCAGACTGCTTTGGGAGAAACGAAAGCTTGTAAGTCCCTAGCCTGAGCTGTCCCAGTGATCCCACAGTTGCATGACACATAACATCCCAAGAAAATAACAACAGAATCAGTCCAGACATTCTCTTCAGTCCTATAGCCTGGACTTAACTCGAAGTCTGAAATTAGGAAGTAGGTTGGAAGAACGAGCAAACGAAGAATCCCTCCACAGGAAGCTGTTAGACTGGACAGGAATGTTCATGACACAAACTCGGAAGCAAAAACTGACCACACGACATCCATGAGCAAAGTCTCAAAGTAAAACATAGCTTGGGAGCACATTCGACTAGAATTCCTGGGAGAGATGAAGCAAGTTTTAAAAAGAGCTTCAAAGGAAACAAGGATGATAGGGAAAAAAATGGAAGAGAAATCAATGAGCTCTGGGGAAAGAAAGAATTGGAAAGAACATTGGCACAAGAAGTACAAAACCTTACTTGAGCCACAGACTTTCTGAAATTTAGAGTAGAGCAAAGAGACATGAATGGTTGCAAAAGACAAGAAATGGTAAAAGAAAATCAAAATACCGACAACGTAAGGTCATGGCAAAGACAGCTGACGTGGAAAACGGATCAATCAGGGAGAGTTTAAAGATCATTCAACTATTTGAACATTGTGTGTAAAAGATTAACCTGGACATTGTTTCAGGAAATCTTAAAGTTTCCTTGACCCCTAAGAATCTGTTGCCAAGTCCTATCAGCTCTACTTTTTTAGAGCAGCTTTTCTTCTCTCACACTGCTAACAACATGGTACAGGTTGATTGCATCATGCCTGGACTGTTAGAATAGCTTTTTGATTTATGTCCCTACCCTTTGTTTTCCCCTCATCCATTCCATCTTCTACTTAGCTGTCAAAGTGATCTCCCTTGCCACCACTCTATTCAATGAACTCCAGTGGTTCCCTCCTGCCTTCAGGATCAAATGTAAAATCTTCTGGGATTTTAATTTAGAGCTCTGGGTAACCTGGCTACTTTCTCTGTCTTTGCAGTCTTCCATCCCAGCACCATGACCCGCCCTCCTGGTTCCTGCCCTTCCTATAACTCTGCAGTCCAGTGACCTTGGCCTCTTTTCTATTTCTTGCACATGACTCTTCATCTCTTGATTTGGGGCATTTTAAAAGACTCTCATCCTTGGAGATTATCTCCCTCTTCATCTCTGCCTTTGACTTCCTGCGGGTCTCAGCTAAATTCTCATCTTCTATAAGAAGGCTTTCCTGATCCTCCATAATACTAGTGTTTTCCTGCTAGTTATTATCTCCAATTTATCCTGTATGTATATCGTTTGCACATAGTTGTTTCCGTGTTTTCTCCCCCGTTAGATTGTGTGCTCTTTGCCCACAGGACCTTTTCTTCTTCTTCTTCTACATATCCCCAACACTTGGCACAGTCAAGTAGGCAGTTAAATGCATGTTTGCTTATGGACCTTGTTCCTTTTGCCCTGGATCTTCTGGCTGACTGTATATGCCTTCTTGGCTGGGAAGAGGCTGCTTTTGTAGTGGGTAGCTTTCTTACTCCCTGTGGACTTCTGGCTGACCTTCTATAGGTTTCTGTGTGGAAATAGTGAATAAATTGCTGTACGTTTCTTGTATTTCCTGGTCAGTATTTGGACTGTTGCTATATATATATTTTTTTCCCTAGAGTAGGTGTGGGGGACCTGATCTTCCACTTTACTGAATCCAAGTCACACTCTGCCGTTGAGGTCCCTCCTGTCTTGGACCTGGACCCTCTTTTCTCTATTGTTGCTGACTTCATCCATTCTCATGAAATCAATTTACCGTAGTGCAGACGATAGAGTCCTTAACTTGAGTTCCAGCCACATGTTATAAACTACTTTTTGGACAAATTGAACTGAATATCACAAGTGCATATTGAATTAAACATATTCAAAATCGAACTAACTCGTTGTTTTCCCCAAACCCTCCCCTTTTCTGAACTTCTTTATTAAACAGATGGTGTAGTATATATGGATAGAATACTTGAGCTGGAGTCAGGAATACCCAGATTCATATCCTACTTCAGACACTTACCAACTTTGACTCTAAGTTGATTAACCTTTTTCTGCCTCATATAACTTTTAAGTAAATTGGGGAGAATGTTCACTCATTTTTCAGTCAGGTCCAACTCTTTGTGACCCTATCTGGGGTTTTCTTGGCAAAGAGTGGTTTGCCATTTCCTTCTCCAGCTCTTTTTATAGATGAGGGAACTGAGGCAAACGTTAAGTGACTTGCCCAGGGTTGCACAGCTACTAAGTGCCTGAGGCCAGATTTGAACTCTGGAAGATGTCTTTCTAACTTCAGACTAGGCACTGTATCTGCTATACACTTAGCTGCCCTAAAGTGGGTATAATAGTAGCAGCTATTTTCTAGAGGTGTTACAATGACAAAATGAGAATATATGTAAAGCGCTTTGCATACCATAGATCCCTGTAGATATTAATTCTTATTGTTAATGACAAGGGCACATCATCTTCCCAGTGACCCAGGTTTCCAGTGTCAACTGTCATTCTCTGCTCTCACCCTCATTTTCCCCGTATATCTGTCTGTTGTAGGGGCTAGATGGTACATCTAGTAGGGTGGCATAATGGAGAGAGCACCAGGTCTGGAGTCAGGAAGCTTTATCTTCTTGAGTTTGAATCTGCCCTCAGACTCCAGCTCTGTGACTCTTGGCAAGTCACTTAACCCTCTTTGCCTCAGTTTCCTCATCTGTAAAATGAGCTGAAAGGGAAATGACAAACTACTCCAGTATCTTTGCCAAGAAAACCCCAAATGGGGTCACAGGTTGGACGTGACTGAAAAACAAAAATGAGTAACATGTTGTTGTTTCTGCCTTCACAATATCTCTTGTTTTCATGTACCTTTCCTCTTACTTTAGGACCCTTCAGTCTCTTCTTACTCCAATTCATACTCACCTCAGTTGCCAAAATGATTTTTCTGCATGAAATTCGTGTTCCATGGTAGAATAATTTGGTTAAGGTATTTTGAGAAGATACTGCTAATTGTCATTTTCTTCCAGTGCTAGGAAGAACATAAACCCAAATAAACCACAGTTTAAACATTGGTCAACAATCGTATATAATAATACATTCGGTTCTTTTCACAAAGTGGCACCTTTTGGATTGGCTCTTTTAAATAGAGAATTGAAATTTTATACTAATTTCTTTTAAAAAGTCTATTCCAAATCAGAGATTTTAGATTATGCTATGGTGTAGGATCAGTAAAAGATAATTTGTTTTTTAGTCTATATAAAAAAGTAGATGAGGCTATTAATGTCAATTACAGACTAGTTTCATAGTTGAAAAAATCTGTTTCACACACATTGGAAATATGTGCAGCATAGTGAAATATGTTTGAAATGTTTGACTCTGGAAGAGCAAATATGTTGGAAGTAAAGTGAATTAATCGTTGGGTTTTATTCTTTGTTGAGAATTTTCACAAACCATTCTCTGGAAAGGACTTAGTTAATTAAAAATTATGACTTAGGTAAATATAATGTCTATATTTTGAAAGGATTACCCCTACGGTAGAGAAAAGTACAAAATTATACTGTTGTACAGCTTTTACTTTTCAGTTGCCTTAAGACTTCCTCCTGTATTCACTTTATATTGCTCTATTTTGATCTCATTTTTAATTGAATTCATGTTTAATTCAGTGCTTAGTTTAATTTGAATTCATGGTTGATTTGTTTTAATATTTAATTATACTATTAAGGAACCCAATGGTAAAAGAATTTAGAGATTACATTTGATGTATGCTGAAAATTTTTTGTGAGTTTTGTGAGAAGCAAAGTGATTTTTTAAAAAGTTATAATGGAAATTTAGTGGGATTAGAAGACTGAACCAAATAGTACAAAACCACATTTGGAATAAATCAATTTAACTCTTTCAATTTAGAAAAATCTCAATTCAAGAAGAATGCCATTTTATTGATTTATAATGTTTGTTTTGGTGTAACAAGAATATTTTAGTGTCTTGGTAGCCTGGATGACAAACTATTTAGCTAAAGTGAATGTAATAAATTGGGTTAAAATATTTGGTAATGTGTTAGATTGACTTAATATTATCATCCTTTTATAGCATTTGTGTAGCACTCGATTAGTCTTAAAGCCTGGTCGTTTGTCAGAATTAGATGTTGGGTATTTGGGGTTTCCTCACAGTTACAGTTTTTGACTTGGCAGTTCAATCTGTGAAGTAACATGAATTACCTTGCATGTGAAAGAGAGATCTGACCAGTTGTTGTAGAAGTGTTACAACTGGGTAAGATGATGTCCCATTCTGATTAGTTGTCATAGTCCTGAGTTTTTCTGCTAGCAGGGAGTCTAGAAATTCCCAATCAGAGGATCCCCATGGCTCCATGCTGCACTGCAAACATGCTGACTGTCCTGTACCTTGTCCAGTTGTTCCATTTTAGGACAGTGGTCTTGGCTCCAAGATTGTTTCTTCGAAGCACTATTTAAAAAAATTTGCTGAGGGGACAAGGTCACAATCTACCCTAAAATGAGATGGTTCAGTAGAATAAATGCAAGATTTGGAGCCTGGGAATCAAAATCTGATTGCTGCTGCTTGTTGTATATGTGATCTTTGGAAAAGTTTCTTAACCTTATTTTCTATTATGGACTTGTAAAATGAAGGCATTGGAATACATGATCTCTAAGGCCCCTTCTACTTTTAAATCTGAGATGCCATGATCAATTTAAGTTAAAGTAATTAATTTCACGTTGATTCCTTTGCCACTCCATCATCCTCCACACCCTACTCCCATTTTGTGTATCTAAGATGGACCTTTTTACTTATACAAAATAACTTGGTGTTCCAAATTACCAGCAACTTTTGGAAAAATGTAAAACTTAAGAATATATGTTGAATTCATATGCATTTTCAGCAAAAAGAAGTGTAGACTGGCCAGTAATCGTGTCCTTCAAAAGCCACTATTTGAACTGGCAAAAAATATTCCCTTTAGAATCACTTTTCTACTCATTATTTTCTTTACAAACAGTATAATTTTATTTCTAAAATTGTAATCTTCCCTTTTAAATGAGTTGGATATAGTAGAGCAAAGATTCTACTTTATTTGATGTTCTGTCTCATTTGTTTGGTTAATGCAATACCGTATGGAGTACAGCAGTTTGGGTGGTACTTGAGGAGGCAAAGAATGAAATGTCTACCTAGTTCTGTTCAGTCATTACTACTGATTCTTTATGCTACTTATTTTCAGATTAGGAAAGCATGCTGTCAGTAAGTTAGAAATAACAGGACCAGATATAGTAATTGCATTGTATTGTTTATGACTAATCTCCAAGTTATGCATCTTGTTTTAATAATTATTTTAAGAAATGATTTGTTATTTCCAGGCTTTATATTTGCTTTTTAGATAGTTATCAAATGTAATCTTAGCAATTAGAAACTATTTAAAAAAATTTAATTATGTAACCCTTTTGCATTGAAAACTGTTATTAAAGATTTCCTTCAAAAGTGAAATAATATGATTTAACTGAAACCAGATTTGTGTGGTATATTTGTGTCTCAATTTAGGTTGGCTAAAGACTTTCAATGACTACTTTAGAGACCAGACCCAGCATATTCTTAATAACATGGTGGTAAAGCTGAATGAAGACAGAAGGAGAAAATTTCTGTGGTCTGAAATCTCTTATTTTTCAAAATGGTGGGATGGAATAGATATTCAGAAGAAGGATGCTGTTAAGAGGTTTGTTTTTAAAAATTAATTTCTTTTTTGGAAGTTCGTAGGATTACTCACTATTTAGGGAAATCATGTTGAATTTATTTAATATATGCATTCAAAGAGTTTGTTACAAAATACCATCTTTTAAAAAGAGTTCTTTCTTTTCTGAAGAATTTTGGATTCTTACATATCTAAAAATTCTGTATCCAAACATTAATCAATAGCAATTCTCAAAATATGTTTATAATATATAAATTATATATTATAATCTCAAATTATATTTAAATTTGGGTCAAAGAACAATATTAAATCAATATCTTTTCGTGTATTTCAAGTCCTGCCACTCATGGTTTTTTGGGGAGCATTTATTAAATCCCTTTGTTCTTTGAAAATATTATTTAATATAAGCTCTGTCTTACTCTTATACTCCGAAATACTCTTATTGAAGGGGAAGGTGGTTTTATATCCATTTTCTGTACGTCAGATTCTGTTTGCTCTAGCCCTGCTGCAAAGCTCTTCTCTGTCCTAATTAGAACCCTCCACTCTTGTATATTCCTTTCTAAAATGAAGCTAAGAGGAGTGTTTTGTGTTCAGCAAATTTAATGTAGCTTTCTGTGAAAGCAGATTAAAAAATGTAAGTGGCAGTTTATTGTAATCTTAGGGCTGTTACACAATATTTTTTCGATGTTGAACATCTAAGTAACATTGATTATTTGTCTTTTAAACATTGTTTATTCAACAACTTGTTCTCTTTCTTTTGAGAGAATGAATAGGATTAGGAAAACTGTTTAGAACTGTTAATTCCAGAAAAGTTTCACTAATGTTAAAATTTAAATATCACTGTAGAATGCCAAAGGCTTTAAAATCCCTTACTGAGACAAAACTCCAAATTATCCTTATCATCTTTCTTCTCCTGAAGGCCTATTTACTTTTTCCCCACAGCAGAAGTACTAAGAGTTGGATCAGCATTGAGGGAGAGTCTCTGGAGTGTTTGGATTCCAGCCTCTAACAGGTTCACTTTTGATCTGGTCAGACTGGCAGGACAGGAAGGACAACCTCGGAGTGCTTAATAATCTTAGTCTAGTGTAGTCTTCTCAAAGGGTTGCTGATAATGGGAGCTCCAGCTCCTACAGCATTCCCTCATCACCTTCTCGCAGGGGCTGGCAACTCTCCCTACATCTGAGTGGGTCGATTGCGACGGGCATAGCTTGTGCCCTGCTCTGAATCCCCTCAAGCCTGAATGGGGCTTGGTTGATGTAGGTACATGCATTCCTCTATGCATTCCTTCTGGTTTCCCCACTCACTGACCAGTGCCCACTTGCTTTATGGGGCAGGAGACAAAGAGGCATGTTACCATGATTAAGTTCACAGGTTAACTTTAGGAATATTGTTATTCTGCGAAGCATAGTAAATATTACATTATGTCACCCCTTGTCTCGTAGCACAGTCACAATAGAACTGCTTATCACCATGATTCTGGGAATTACTATCTAGAATCCTCGGAACTATTCTGGAAAATGTGTTATCTAACACTTGGATCTAGACATTGCCATGGCTGTGGATCCTGAGAAACTAATTCTGAGAAGGATAACAAAATCCTCCTTACATACACCGTATTAAGACAGTGTTTGTTAACTAAAAGTGTCTATATGTCATCTAACACACTTATTTTTTTTATTTAAAATAATTTAATTGGTTGCTGTTGTGAAAAACTTTGTACATTTCAAGCATTTACATAAAAGCAGTTTCATTAAAAAAAATCCATACATTTTTTTAAAGGTTCCTTTTTACTAGAAAAATGACATTCACCAAAATTATTATTTTAGAGAGTTCAAATTTTGGCATTTATTGTTAGGGTTAAATATTGAAGTAGCCAAAGAGTATGCAATGTCTTAAAGATGAATTTTGGCTGCAAATACTTTTTAAATATTGTATTGTGAACAGTATATAAAAAATGCCAGCCTGTATTTAGAGTGGGAACAACTGAAAAATGGAACTTTTATTTTTCCTTTGAATATTTTCCCCAGTACATCAATCTTTCATGGTTCCCTTTTGGGACCTGATAGGATGTTTTATAGGTTGCATCGGCTTTAATCATGGGGTCCACAGTTCACTATAGGAGCATACCGTGTCGTAACATGCTGGACAGTTTGTTTTACTCAGAATCCTTTTTCAGTGTCCACTTTGGGCAGGCTTTGGAGTAAGTTTCCAGATGCATGAATTGAACATGGCAACTCATCCCTCACTAAGGGTTTCTCATTCGGCAGAATAGATGACTGCTTCTCCTGTTAGACATTTGTTGTATCTGCCTGCTGTTCCTTTAATGTCCATCTTTTGGATTAGATTAATGTTTAAATATTTTATCTATGTTTTTCCCCTAGAATGCGAATTTGGCTTTTCATTTAGAAATACTAAGTACTTACTGAAATAGAGCAAACATATTTATTATTACTGTTGCATATATATTTTGAACTTGTTCAAGAAACTTGATTTTTAGCTCTATATGGTAAACTGGCATACTTGGATATAATATTTGTGATTTTTGAAGCAGCTATTGCCTATATGATACAATAAATAAATAACTGATTATTTTTGACTGTCAGAATTAGACTGAAGAACCCCTTGCATGGATCCTATGTTCTTAGAGTAAATAAAATGGAAGGTAATGTGGGAGATTGTATGCTCACATGTCTCACAAAGAAAACTTGCTGGCTAGAAGCATGCTATGGTGACTGCTTTTAGTTTACAACAGCAAGTATGTCCTGGTAATGGATTATTGTGATTTGAAAAAAATTGTCAGTTATGTTATTTATAAAAATGTGACATAAAACAGCCTATTTATTGGCCAACGCTTTTATCAAAAATCCAGTGTTGGCTTGGTATATGACCCTTGAGTCTGAAGAAATGAGAGTTTAGGCAATTTGTAGAACCATTCAATTATAGTTACTGTTCCGTAGCACAATTTAAATAATTTTCAGGGGAATATTTAAGTTTTAAATGTGTGTGTGTATTTAATTATGAGTATGTGAATACAGCCTTTAATTGACGGCCTAGGTTAGAATTCAGGGGTGTTGAAGGTTAAATGTTTTTGTCATTTTCATTTCATTTAAATATAGTGAACAAGATTTTACAAAGCCACTTTGTGTGTTCTAATAGAAAATTTATGTAGAAGTGTCAGTCTGTAAATCAGATATAAAAATTGAATTTCATTCTAATTTAGTTTGTATGAGATATTTTTAAAAAATTAGGATATTTATGTAGTAATAAAGTTAATACAGCAGATCATTTAGAAGACCAGCTTTTAAGACAAAACATTACACCTGAAGACTTCATATGTGACTGAAATACAGTGGAAAAAACATAGGTATGAAATATATTCTCCTCTCCTTTGCTCCATTTTCTGACAAGAGATGAATGAAGATATTTTTGTATCTGTTGGTGAAGGCCAGTTCCTCGGCTCGTGCCCTTGTACCACTGCATGTTGTCCTTGCTGGCAGCCAGACACTTCGGTTATCTCTTCCCATCCCCAGTGTTCTACTTCTACTAGTTCTTTTTCTGCTTCCTGTAAACACAAGATAGGTCTCACCTATCTTAGAAATAAAAACAAATCAAATCAAAAGCCCAGCTTCACTCCACCCTGTCATCCTTTATCTCTTTATCTGCACAGCCAAACTCCAAAGGCAAGCCCTTTTGTGTTCACTGTCTCTGTTTCTTCTCTTTTCTCCATCCCCTGGCCTTTTGACTCATATTCTTAACCACTCAACTAACACCCCTGTCTCCAGGATCACCAGTGCTTTCTTATTTGCTCTGTCCTTATTCGTAATGACTTGTTATCATTTTACCCTATTTACTGCCCCTTCTTCCTGGATACTGTTTTATGAAATTACTAATGAAATTTGTATGGAATCTTGTTCTCTTTCTGACTCTGGCTATTTCTTAGTCTGTTTTATTAACTCATTATCCATCTCCTGTTCCCTAAGTAATGGTTTTCTTGAGGGATTTGTCCTGGGCTTTGTTCCTTCTCTTTGTGTCATACACCTGTTAACTCATCCCTCTCAGGGCTTTAGTTGTTACCTCTGTGCAGGTGACTCTCAGACCTAATCGAAATGTCCATGGTGTCACCAGCTGCCTGCAGGGCCACTCTACCTGCTTGTCCCTTATATGTCAAAAGCTAAATGTGTCCAAAACGCAACTTAGTCTTTCCTTATAAATGCACTGATCTTCCCAACATTTTTGATTTTTCAAGCTTTCCGTCCTTCTTCCAATATTAGCCACGTTCTGGTTTGCTAACTCAGAATTCTCTCTAACTCTTCATTTTTTCATTCTCCACAGTACAGACCTACATTGCTAAATCTTGTCCGCCTTCATAAGGTCTCGTTTTTTTCACCTTTCCATTCATACAGTCAACACCCTAACTCAGATTCTCGTTACCATTTGCTTAGACTATTGCAGTAGCCTCATCATTGGTCTCTTTGCCCTAGGTTTCATCCTTCATATGTCTGTCAAATTTGTGAGTGCCCATATTACTCCCTTGCTCTGAAGCTCCAGTGCTTTCTAGAATAAAAGGCAAATTATTGTTTGACATGTAAAACCCTTTAGGAGCTGTCTTTGGTTCACCTTGCTAGACTTGTTTCTTAGAAATCGGTTTCATATCTATTTATCTGGCCAGCCCTAAGGCTTCTCTGTTTAAATTGACCAGATCTGAATATCTGCCTGCTCGACACTTCCAGCTTGATGTTCCACAGAGATCTCAGAGTCATCTTTCTCTCTTATCACCCCAGACACACTGTAGTCCTTCCATTCATGAAGGTAAACAGTCTTGGTGTGGTCTTCAGCTCCTCCCCCTTGATCACCATCCCTCTCTGATCAACCATCACGTCTCGTTTTACCTCCACAACATTTCTCCTCTACTCACCCAACCATCATCCTGGATCTAGCCATTATCAGCTCTTGCCCAGGCTACTGTAACAGACTTCTCATTGGGCTCTTGGCCTCCGATTTCTGCTCGCTCTAATCCAGCTCAATAGAGGTGCCAAAGTGATTTCCCAGAGATCAAGTCTAACTGTGTCATGCTGCCTCTCCCTTACTCCCGCTTCCTTTTAACTCCAGGGGTTACTGTTATTTCTAGGATCAAATGTAAACTTTTCTGGCTTTTAACATGCTTCACAACCATCTGATAACTTCTTATTTTTCCAGTCTTTAAACAGTTAATTCCACTCTATTCTCTACATACATTTGTCCAGCAGCACTGATGATTCCCCATCTTCGGATTCATGCTTTTGCATGAATTGCCCTTTATGCCGAGAGTGCTCTCCTGGTTCACTTCTTTCTATTAGAGTCTCTCATTTAGTCTTGGCTTTGGTGCACCGCAATGTAGCACTAATGCATCCTTGATATATCCTTTAGCTTTTAGTGTCTTAAGTGCCCATTGTTTTCCACATTAGAACATAATCTTCTTACATGTTTTTAGTCTTTTTTGATATATTAATCATTTTTTGTTGATTTTTTTTCCCCTTTAAAATATTATTTGTTAAAAAAATGGTGCTCTGGGCGGGAAAGTGGGAGGAATATTGGGAAAAATTTTGGTGATACAGGAAACAAAAGATTGATAAATTTTTTTTTTTTTTTAAACGTAAGCTTCTTTAGGTCAGGGAATGTTTTTGCTTTTTATTTATATTGCCAGTGCTTGGCACAGTGCCTGACTAATATTCCTTTAAAGATTACTTCTGATGGCTGTACCTTGCAGATTCAATTTGGCACACCTAGGATCTTTAACTTTTAGATTTTATAGTTAAAGCTTCAAGTCTTGTAGGCCTTGTTTCTGGTGTAAAATTCTTACTGTCTTTCCACTAAGATCTTTTTTAAATCTTTTATTTTTTTATGGATTTATTTAGTATTTTATTTTTTTTTCCCCAGCCACATGTAAAAACAACTTCTAACATTTGTTTTTAAAACTTTGAGTTCCAGATTCTCTCCCTTCTCCTCCCAGGTCCCCATCTCTACGTCCCTACCCGCATTGTGAGAAGGCAAGCAGTTTGATAGAGGTTATTTATGTGCAGTCATGCAAAAATATGTGCAGTCATGTAATAGTGATGTTGTAAAAGAAAACATGGCCAAAAACATCAAGAAAAATAAATCAAAAGTACGCATCAATCCATATTCAAACACTATCAGTTTTTTTCTTTGGGGATGGGTAGCATTTTTCATCTTAAGTCCCTCAGTGTTGCCTTACTTAGATTGGTGTATTGCTGAGAATAGCTAAGTCATTAACAACTCATCATCCCCCAATATTGCTGTTACTTTGTACACAGTACATTTCACTTTGCATTGGCCCATGCAAGCCTTTCCAGGTTTTTCTGAGAGCGTCCTGCTCATCATTCCCCTCCCCCCCAATTTATTAATTTATTTGTTTTCAATTTTCAATAGTCACTTCCATAGGTTCCAGATTTTCTCCCCCTCTCTCTTCTCCCTTCCTCCCCAAGATGGCATACAATCTTATATGGGCTCTACACAATCATTCCTGTTAAACACATTTTCACATGAGTCATGTTGCATAAAAGAATTAAGACGAATGGGAGAAACAATTAGAAAAACAAAAAACAGAATAAAAGATAAAATAATCTGTTTCTTTCCGTGTTCTGACTCCATAGCTCTTTCTCTAGATGTGGATGGTATTTTGCATCATGAGTCCTTGGAAATGTTTTAGGTCCTTGAATTGCTCTGAAGGGCTAAGTCTATCAAAAACAGTCCCTGCATACTGTGGCTGTTCCTGTGTATAATGTTCTCCTGGTTCTGCTCACTTCACTCAGCATCAGTTTGCATAAGTTTTTTCAGGTTTTTCTAAAGTCCACCTGTTTATCATTTCTCTTAGCGCAGTAGTATTCCATTACATTCATGTACGACAGCTTGTTCAGCCATTCCCCAGTTGATGGACATCCCCTCGATTTCTAGTTCTTGACCTCCACAAAAAGAACTGCTATCAATATTTTTGTCCATGTGGGGTCCTTTTTTCATTTCTATGATCTCTTTGGGATGCAGCCCTAGAAGCAGTATTGCTGGGTCAAAGGGTCTGCGCATTTTTATAGCTCTTTGGGCATAGTTCCAAATTGCTTTCCAGAATGGTTAGATCAGCTCACAGCTCTACCAACAATGAATTAGTGTTCTAACCCACGCCTTCTCCAACATTTCTCATCCTCCTGTTCTGTCATGTTTGCCAGTGTGATGGCTGTGATGTGTTATCTCAGTGTTGTTTTGATTTGCATCTCTCTAATTAATAATGATTTAGAGCAGTTTTTCGTATGACTGTAGGTGATCTGTTCATCATTTCTTACAGTATAATAGTATTCTGACATAATTACATACCATAACTTGCTCAGCCGTTACCCAGCTGATGGGCATCCTCTCATTTTCCCAGAATAGAGTTGGGAGTATATAAATATTTTTGTACATATAGGTCTTTTTCTTTTCTCGTCTCTTTTGGGATACAGACCCAGCAGTTGTATTACTAGTTCCAAAGCTATGCCTTTTGGGCATATCTTCAATTAAATGTGACTTTTTAATGTAGCACTAATGCATCCTTGAACAGTTTGAACTATGTACATACTGTATGAAACGTCTGTCCTCAGTAAGGTTCTTATTTCTATGTGGAATTTCCTGTCTTGAAGTGTCTTGTAAATAAAAACTTATTCTCCACACTCCCCTTTCCCCCCAAGATTGTTTTTCAACAAGGTGTTTCCTATCCATATATCTAAACCATGCACTCCTTAAAAGATATAACAGCAGAGAATGTTGCACTTCATATTTAAAGTCAAGGACAGAGGGGAAACAAACTTGCAGAGCCTGCTACATGCCAGATCCTTCACAAATAGTTAACTCCTTTGATCCTCTCAACAATTCTGGGAGTTTGGTGCTGTAGTCACTCTCGTTTTACGTTGGAGGAAACAGATAGACGGGTAAAGTGATTGCCTGGGGTCACTTAGAAGTGTCTGTGGCTGAATTTGAACTCAGAATGTTGTGATTCAAGGCCCACTTGCCACCATCCTAGAGAGGTCTAGTACAGAATTCAATTTGAAAAGAGAGTATTTATAAAGGGTAAGCTTCATTGTTCTAACAGTTGGCTCAAACCTTGCAATTGTTCTTAGTTTCTAAATGTTATTGATAATTGTTCAAGGGTCAAGACTAACTATCCACAAGGATGCCTCTCCCTCATGCCTCTCTTCCCTAGGAAACTCATCACCGGGACATCTCATCATGCAGGACTGAATCTCCCTGGTAGTCGCATCTCACCAGAACTCTCTACACCTTTACTTTGACTTTCTGACTGGAGGGCAGGCCAGGGCACCCCGTGGCATGGCATGGCATGGCATGGCACAGCACAGCCATGGAAGGTGGGGTGGAGGGCACATCACAGTCTGCTTCCATTCTGTACCAGACACGCTGCTTTTAGACTTCTTTAAACGTCTGCGTTATGCCTTCCTTCCCTAGGAAATTCCTCATTGGGAAATCCCATTATTCTGCAAGATTGAATTTTCCTGGTACTTTCATCTTCATCAGTATCTTCTTCCTCTTTGCTTAGAGGCAGGACCATGGGCTCCAGGGGGCTCCCCACCATTTAGAACTGGAAGGAACCTCAGAAATTATCCAGTTCATTCTCACTTGACAGAAAACCTAGGGATGTTTAATGAGTTGCTCAAGTCACAGAGCTTGTAAGTATAAGAAACAGAATTGGAAACCAGGCCTTAAGTCACTGTTATATTCAGTAGCAAAGGGCCAAGCCTGCATTTCACTGGAAACCTTTTTATGAATTGATACATTCCTGTTAATAGCTACCATTTAGTTCCAGTCACACAGGCAAATTCTGAATTTACCCAACTGTGCCACTGGTTAGCTTACATCTCTCCATCTTTTCCACCAGAAAATTCTGAGTGTTTTAACCAATGCTTTGCTAAAATCTTGGTAAACTTAATCTGACAATTTAGAACACTTGTCAGGAAATAAAAAGTTAGATTGACATGATCTGTTTTCAGCGTTCGGTAAGATTTTGTAGAAGTCTGTCAGTGCCTAATTGAATGATAAGCTGGCTTACGTCCATTTTCTTTCCTTTTTGAAAGTGAGGACAGGATTTACCCTTTCCTAATACTGTATCGCCTTTCTCATTCTCTGTTTTTCACTGATTACTGGTGATGACTTGGCAATGTGCCTGCCTCACCAATTTAGAGTAGTTTCTTTGAGCTCGATGGCTTGAACTCTTCAGTGTTTACCTCAACATCCATCCTTATTAACTGCCCTTTCATTTTGATTCTGTTTTTTTTTCTATTGATGTTCACTTTCATAGATATTCAGTTGGGGATTTTAAATTTGTTCTTTTTCTAATTTTTTTAGTTGCGTGCCTGACTCATTGATCTGTTCTTTTTCTGATTTAAGAATGTAGAGAAATGAAATTTCCCTAAGTAATGCTCATAAACTTTGGTGTGTTGCCTCATCGTTGTCACTCTCTTTACTCACGTTATTGTTTGTGTCTTTGGTTTGTGCTCTGACCCACTCATTCCTCAGATTAGATTGTTTCGTTTCCAGTTAATTTTTAGTCTGTCTTTCATTGACTGTATTTTTTATTGCATTATCATCTGCAAAAGATATCTTGACAATTTTTTCCTTTCTACATTTGATTTTAATACATGATCAGTTTTTATATAAGTGCCATGTACTGCTAAAACGAAAGTTATTTTTTTTCCTGTTTCCATTCATTTTTCTCCAGATGTCTGTCATATCTAACTTTTCTAAAATTCTGTTTACCTCCTCAGCTTTTCTTGTTTATTTTGTGGCTAGATTTATCTAGCTCTGGGAGGGGCAAGTTGAAGTCAAGTTTAGTGTAGTCTCGTTTTACTGTTTCCTCCTATGACTCACTTGGTTTCTCTTTTAAGAGTTTGGATGGCCTACTACTTGGAGCACATATGTTCGGCATTGGTATTACTTAGCTGTCTAAGGTACCATTTAGGCAGATGTAAATCTTATGCCTTTTAATTGCATCTATCTTTGCTTTTTCTGAGGTTGTGATTGCTCCCCTCCTTTTTTTATTTTAGCTGAAGCATAAGAGATTGTGCTCTAGGCACTTACCTTCATTGTGTTTCTCTCTGCACAGTATGTTGTGGAATTCTGGTTTGTAGTCCACTCTACCCATTTCATTCTTACGCGTGAGTTCATCCCGTTCACATTCGCAGTTGTCAGTAATAATTGTATCTCTCCATCCTATTTTTCCTTGGTTTCGCCTTCTCTCTTCCTTTTACCCTTTCCCTCCTGATGATTGTTTTCCTTCTGGCTAATCTGTCACTTCTGTCAGTCTCCCTTTCCTCTTCTTTTTTTAACCCCTTGCCCTTCTGCTTTCCTATAAGGTAGATTTCTGTACCCCACTGATTGTGTTATTTCCCCTTTGAGCCAGTGCTGATGAGAGTAAGGTTTAAGCGATGCCCATCCCCACCCCCGCATCATAATAGATCTTTTGTGCGACCATTTCCCTTATTTTGCCTCTTCCTTCCTTTTGCTGCCTGTGGAATTCTCTTTCTCATCCTTAATTTCTTTCTTTTTTGGGGAGGGAAATATAATCCCATCAGAGGCACGTTTACCCACATGCTTGCTTGGTGTTTACTCCTAAGTGCACTAATAGTGATACAATTCTAAGAGTTGCAAGTATCATCTTCCCATGTAGTATGCTAACAGTTTAGACTTAGGGAATCTCTTATTTTTTCCCTTTTCTTTTTATGAGTCTTGTGTTTCGATATCATTTCTTTTTTTGTTTAACTCTTTTCTTTTCATCAGGAAATGGATTCTTTTAATGTCTATTTTACCCTCTGGTTCTAGCATCTCAGTGCAGTTTTCTTTGATAATATCTTGAAGTATTATATCCAGGTCCTGTTTTTGATTGTAGCTTTCAGGTAGTCCAATAATTCTTAAATTATCTCTCCTTGATCTATTTTTCAAGTCACTTGTTTTTCCAGTGAGATGTTTTACGTTTTCTTCTTTTGATTTTGTTTTATTGATTCTTGAGGTCTCATGGAGTCGTTAGCTTCCACTTATCCAGTTCTAATTTTTAGTTAGCTTTTTTACTTCCTTTTCCATTTGGCCAATTCTCCTTTTTTTAAAAAATTAATATATTTATTTTTATTTTACAACATTCAGTTCCACGAGCTTTTGAGGTCTAAGTTTTCTCTCCCTGCCCAGGATGGCATTCTGTCTGATATAGACTCTCCATATATATTCACATTATACACATTTTCACATTAGTCATGTTGCAAAGAATTATAACCAAGGAAAGAAACCACAAGAAAGAAGAAAGAAAACAAAAAAGAGAGAGCAATTAATATGCTTTGATCTGCTTTCAGACTCTGTAATTCTTTCCGTGGATGTGGATAGCATTTTTCATCAGGAACCTTTTGGAGTTGTCTTAGAACTTTGCATTGCTGAGAAGAGGCAAGTTTGTCAAAGTTAGTCATTGTACTCTGTGGTTGTAATCATGTACAGTATTCTCCTGATTCTGCTTACCTCAGGCAGCATCAATTCATATCAGTCTTCGCAGGTCTTTCTGAAGTCTGCCTGCTCATCATGTCTTAAAGCACAGTAGTATTGCGTTACGTTCATATACCACAATTTTTTCAGCCATTCCCCAATTGATGGGCATTCCCTGATCGCCACTTCTTTACCACCAGAAAAAGAACTATTATAAATATTTTTGGATTCTTTAACCATTTGTATGATCTCTTTGATTTACAGCCCTAGAAGTGGTATTGCAGGGTCAAAGAATCTCAGCCAATTCAGCTTTTTAAGGAATTATTTTCTTCGGTATAATTTTGTATGTCTTTTTACATGCTTTTGTACTTCCTTTATCAAGTTTTTTTTCATGATTTTCTTGAATCATTTTCATTTTTTTTCTAGTTTTTTTTCCTTCCTCTCTGATTTTTGAAGTCCTTTTGGAGCTTTTCCCAGAGTTCTTTTTTGGGCCTGAGACCTCGTCTCATTTTACTTTGAGGCTTTGATTGTAGGAGTTTTAACATTATTTTTCTCTTTCAAGTTTGTGTTTTAATCTTCCCTGCCACCATAACAACTTCCTGTGGTTGGGTTCTTTTTTTTTCCAGCCCATTTTGTTAAAGTTGAGCTCTGCTCCTGTGGTGGAATGGGCATTGTCCCAAGCTTCTTGTGCTAGTGACTGCAGACTCTGGCTGCTAGCCTGCTGTTGTGGGCACTGCAGGAGGCCTGGTAATTCTCCTGACCTTGCTCTGGGGCTCTGGAGGCCACAGTGCTTGGAGTCTTGCCTGGTGTTGCACTGGGACCCTGTGGAGGGAGGGCTGGTGCTACCTTGGGACCTGGAAGCAGGGAGGCCCATGTAAAAGAGGGTACCTAATGTTGTGTATTGCCTGTGGGGGGAACCAGGTCCTGTGCTGCAGACACAGGGGTGGGGGGCTTGGCCTCTTTCTTGGCACTGTGCTGGTGAGTGGAGAAGGAGAGGATTACTTGGTGCTGTGCTGGGTCCTGGGGAAGAAGGGGTCCTGGTTGCTCACTTGCTATTGCCAAATACAGATACAAAGGACTTGTAGAGGAGAAGGACTGGTCTTGGTCTGTCAGGCTCAGTGCCTGTTTTTGGCTTGCTTGGACATTGCCTACTCTGGACTATGCTCCTCTTTTATCTTAGTGAGATAGACCTTTCATGCCTTTCCAAGTTGTCTTGTGCTGGAAAATTATTTCACTCTTTTTTTTATTGGTTCTGCCTTTCCAGAAATTGTTTTGAGGCACTATTTTATAGTTGTTAGAGGTGAATTTGGGAGAGTTCAGGCTATTTCCTGCTTACTCCCCTATCTTGGCTCCCAGGTGTCCCAAAAAATACATTTTAAAACATCTTTTGATAACTTTAACTCACTATAGTTTGTTTTCTTTGTAATCATATGTATGTTATGCATTTAAAATATTATTCTGAGAAGGGCTAATAATAACAATATATTCTGAAGTCTTTATCAGGCTGCCCAAGGTGTCCATTCTGCAATAAACAGTTCAGATAAGAACCTTTGTCCTGAGTCCTTTGATCCTGTGTTATTGGATACATACATATTAAATACTGTATTTTTGCTTTCAAGCACATTTCATTGTTCAGTCCTTATAATGCTCTGGCAAAAAGTGCCTACAGGAAGAACTGAAAATGGATACCTTGGAAACTTTGATTGAATGAAGATTGCAGATGGAGAGACAGAGAGAAAAAGAACGGACAAAAAGATGGGGAAGTGTGTATGTGTTTGACTGAATAATACATATGATATATGATGTGCATGTTAGGTAATACATAATAATATTACATATAATACGTAATAATATCATATGGCCAAATAAAAGCAGGAAAGAAGAATCAGTAAACAAAATTTTGAAGATAAAGGGATACGAAAGAAGAGAGGAAGAGGGCCAGTGGGAACAGGGCCACTTAAAAAAAGACTGTAATGCAAAATGTAGGAAACTAGTACGGTATTTACAACAGATGATGAAAAGTAATTTGAAAAAAACCCTATTTTAGAGATAGATGTAGTAGGAAAATATAAACCACTTACAACTTTAAATGTGAATGACTCAAACAATCCAATAACACTTAAGAATGACAGATTGGATAAGAAAACAAAGCCCTAGAATCTGGTGCTTACAAGAAACACACTGAAAAAAGAAAAACAATAAAACTGAGGGAGTGGAAGGTTGTGTTTTTTTTTAATACTATGCATCAAGTGAATCCCAAAAAGTTGCCATCATACTATCAGATAGCAAAACAAACGTTCACGAAATAAAAAGGGACAGACAAGAAAACTATATCATACTGATAGATTCATAGACATAAACGAATATCAGTAATAAATTTAGATGTTCCAAATGCTTTAGCATCCATGTTCTTAAAAGAAATATAATCAGGGCTTCAAGAAGCCATAGATTGTAACTCAGTAGTGACAGGAAACTCCAGTATCCGTCTGTTGGTTTTGCATAAGTATAACAGAAATATAAACAAGAAGGAAAATATGGACCTCAACAAATTTTCAAAGAAATCAGAGGTAAAATACCCGTGGAGTCTTGTGGAGGAGACAGCAGAAAGATATACATATCACTCTACCACGTGGGATTTTAATAAGAATTGTGAAATACTTTGTAGTAGGGCCACAGTTACAAACAAATGTTGAAAGGCAGAAGTCTTTTTTACTAACTGTAATGTAATGAAAATAGAATAGGTTCAGGGATCAAAAAGAAGTGATAGATCTAAATGATCCACTCTCATTAATTCTAAAAGATCCTTGTAGACTTGGTATTTGGCAGCTTGTGACATTTTATGGGAGGCCTCAGCTCAAATGTTATTTGCAAAGTGGTCTGAACATCAATTGGAATTAAGTGTAACTTGTGAGTGTTGACCAGCTTTTTTAAAAGCACAGATTTTATGGGTTGAAGTTTTTTTTTTTTTGATAAAAGTGAATATATTTTAGACTGGAAAAATTGATCGGATGGAGGGCAAAGAAGATGTCACAATAGCTCAGGTTTCCCACCTGAGTTATGGGATGAGAGAATATACTGAGGTCGGGAACCCGCGGCCTCAAGGTCACATGTGGCCCTCTAGGTTCTCAAGTGCAGCCCCTTGACTGAATCTGAACTTCACACAACAAATCCCCTTAGTTAACTAACTTTCCTAAAATTTCATTCCTCTTCCTGATTTCTTTTTAGTTTATGGTTGAATTTTTTAGTCCTGAGATGGAGAAGTTGAGGTCCCCTAGTAGTGTAGTTTTACTGTCTATTTCCTTATATAACTGATTTAACTTTTCCTTTAAAAATTTGAGTGTTCTGCCATTTGGTACATATATATTTAGTCCTGGTATTACTTCATTGCCTATGGTACCTTTTCAGAAAATGTAGTTTCCTGCTTATCTCTTTTAAGAAGATCTATTTTTTCTTCTGCCTTACCTGAGAGTTTGTTATAAACAACATAATGTTGAATTCTGACTTTTCTAATTCATTCTGCTATCCAGTTTTGTTTTAAGGGTGAGTACATCCCATTCACATTCTATGTCTTTTTTTATAATTGTATATTTCCCTACATTCTTTTTTCTTATATTTAGATATACCTAGTTCACGTTGTTAGGTGAAGGCTACTTATCCTATTAAGTAAAAGTTTATGTATTCCTCTGATTTTTGGAGTTTTATGAAACATAAATACTGTATTGAGTAAAAGGGTTTTAATGTAGCTATCTATATAATAAATGATTTTAAAGTTTAATTTTACTATTAATGTATCCTATTATGTCTTTCCTTTTTTTAGGATTGAATTATCTTTGGATTTTTGGTATAAATTCAGCCTGACCATTATGAATAGTTTTTTAATTGATGGCATTTTTTTCAGTGAAGAAATCAAAGCTCTGTATAATCATATGAAAAAGTGTTCTAAGTCATTATTGATTAGAAAATTGCAAACTGAAAAACTTTGATTCTCACATCCATCAGATTGGCTAAAATGATAGACAGGGAGATGACAGATATTGGAGGGGATGTGAAAAAATTGGGCCACTAACAACATTGTATGTGGAACTTTGAATAAATCCAAACATTTTATAGAGCTATCTGGAATTATGCCCAAATAGTAATAAAACTGTATACCTTTTGACACAGCAATACCACTACTAGGTCTGTTTCCCAAGTTGATCAGGGCAACAGGGAAAGAATCGAGATGTCCTAAAATATTTACAGCAGCTCTTTGAAATGACAAAGAATTGGAAATTGAGGGGAAGCTCCTCAGTTGGGCAATGACTTAATTTGTGGCATATAATTGTGATGGAATACTTCTGTGCCATAAGAAGTGATGAGCTGGTTGATTTTAGAAAAACATGGAAAGACTTCCCTGGAATAATGGAAAGTGAAAGGGGCAGAACCAAGGGAACATTATATACAGTAACAGCAAGGTTGTTCAAAGAATAACTAGAAATGACTTATTTTTAGTATAATACTCACATCAGGTACACAGGACTATGAAAGAAGATGCTATCCATCCCCAGTACCATAGAAGTGTGCATAATATGGTTTTACACGTATGTGTGTTGGTATGCATAGATCTGTCCATCTTTGTCAAATAGTAGACTTATCTAATGCAGGTTTGGGAGGGAGGAAGGGACTTAAAATGTGATAACCAAAATTAAATTTAAAAAATTAAATTTTGTTTTAGGCATATTGAGGTTAAAATTTCTACTGGACTAGGATCCTAGCCTTTGAAGCAATTGGAGATAATGAGCTTTGTTGTCTGAGAGTTTGGGGCAGGAAAAGGGGATTGCAGAACCATTGACACAGAGATTGTAACTAATTCCATGGGGTCTGGTGAGATTAACAAATGAAGTAATGTGGAAAGAGAGGAGAAGATGGCTTAGGACATGACCTTGGGGTGCACATGGGCATGATCTGAAGGAGGATCCAGGATAGGAGACAAAATCGGGAGAGTTTGGTATCCTGACAGTATGAAGACTGTGTGAAGGAGGAGTGCTTGACCAGCAGTGTCAGAGGCTGTGGAGAGGTCCAGGAAAACGAGGAGTGAGGAAAGGCCATTGGATTTCTTAGCTATGAGGTCATTAGTAACTTTGAGGAGAGCCGTTTTTGTGGGGCACGATTGTAAGTCATAAAGATTGAGAAGAAAGTGGACATATTATAAATTGCCTTTTTGAGGAGTTTAGCTACCAAGGGCAGAAGGGATGATGTTAAAATTGAGAATGGAAGGATTAAGTGAGTTTTTCAGGATAGGAGAGATACGATCGAATTTGTAGGCAGAGATTGAAAATAAGTCATAGAGTGAGGATGATAGATGGGGGAATCTGTTGGAAGAGAGGGGATGGAATAAAGTAGAATGCAAAATGGCAATAGAATTCACTGGTCACTCCCTGAAAGAATCTGCAAATATGACACATCCTGAAAGTCTTGTAGCTTCCTGGTCAAAGGAGGAAACAGCCAGTAAAAAAAGAAAGCAAACATCCAGTATAAAGATCCCATTGTCAGCAAATGTCACACAGTATGTTTTATATATATAGAAAGAAAGAATATCTGCAAATAAAAGCAAGAGAAATAGATCTTACAACCAAGAATAACATATTTTGCAAATTTAGATGTAATCCTAAATTTAAAAAAAATACACCTTTAATAGGATAGGGGACTTAGAAAATATGCCTAAGAGAAGAATCTTCAAAATGCAAAAAAAGTGAGAAGAAAAAAATCTAGGAAATAAATTCATTTAAGTCGTTTGAACAGGATAATTGTGTTTGATAATAGTAAGAGAACTTTATGTATATGTATCCATATATTTATGTGTATACACACACTATATATCTCACCATCCTCAAGTCAACAAAGAAAGATAAACTCAGGGAATTTGTGAGAGAGAAATTAGAACTGGACGAATAGCTTTGAGAATCATGGGCATAGAGATAATTTAACTTTTAGGATCTGATCAAATCACCAAGCTTTGGGGAGCACTCAGTTAACAAGCATGATCTGTTTGAATCGTCAACACAAGAGGGAAGGAAGCATGGTCTGAGAATTAGGAGGGAGAAGCAGGATAGAGAAGTGTCATGAAAACTTAGAAGAAAGTATGTAGAAGAAGAGAGTGATTGACAGTGTCCAAGACTGCAGGGAGGTCAAGAACGGTGAGGACTGAGATAAGGCCATTGGAGTTGGCAGGTAAGACATCGAGTAATTTTGGAGAGAGCCATCTAAGCCGAATTGAATGGTGATGTCGAAAGCTCGCCTGCAAAGAGTTCAGAGAGCAGTGAGAGGAGAGGAAGCGGTGTCACTTGTGGTATGTGGCTTTCTAAAGGAATTCAGCCACGGAAACAGGAGGTGAAATATAGAAATACAGCTCCTGAGGAAGGGTGGGTCAGGTTGTTGTTTTGTTTTGTTTTTCTATCTGGAGGAGACATTCACATGTTTGTAGATAATAAGGGAACAGCCACGAGACAGGGGGAGATTGAAAATAAATGAGAGAGTAAGGACGATAGAGGGGCCAATCTGCAGGAGAAGATGGCATGGAATGAGGTCACTTTTGAATGTAGAAAGATTTACTTTGGCAAGGAGATGCACCCCTTCTCATGAGACGAAGGTGGAAGAAATAGTAGCAGAAGGCATCTGAGTGATGTAAAGTAAGAGGGAGTTATCCACAAAAGGTCTTAATTTTTTTCAGTGAAATATGAGACTGAGTTCTTAGCTGACAGAGTAGATGGTGGGTGGTTATGGGAGTTTGAGGAGGAAATAAATGATTTGGGGAAAACTACTGTGTTGAGTGGGGTGGCCATTTGTTGAAGTGTAAAAGGATTGCCTTGCCTTAGTGAGAGTCCATGTTAGATTATATAATATAATTTGTATTAGAGCCAGTAAATCAATCAATACTTAAATTAATGTAGACTACTCATTAGAAGGACAAATACTGAAGCTGAAGCTTGAATACTTTGGCTACGTAATGAGGTGACAGGACTCACTGGAAAAGACTCCGTTGTTGTGAAAGATTGAGGGCAAAAAGAGAAAAGGAAGGCAGAGGACAAGATGGAAGCAACAGACATGAGCTTGGATAGGCTTTGGGCCTGACATTATACGATCCCTGGGGTCATGAGGAGTCAAACATGGCTGAGGAAATGAACACGATCAATTAACATGATTTGAGATTTTCTCTGACTTCCTTCTGCCCCATGTGAATTGGAGTGAAGGCAGCAGACGGTAGAAATCATTCAAGTCTCAGTTTTGACAGGAGGGGCACGGGACTTGAGAGAGGAGGGAAAAGTTTACCAGAGGATCAGAAGTCTAAGCAAATGTTGGGGAAAAAATCTTCAGGTCAACTCCTGAGAGGAATCAGAGGGAAATGTCCTAGGAGCGCGATAGCCAACATCTATTATGTTTAAAAATGCAAACAAAAACTGCTGCATCCAGACATACTCAGAAAAAAGTACCAAGAAACATTCTGGTTTACACAAGAACTGACAGTTTGTACTAAAACTAGAAGAGATCTTGAAATACCATATTCTAAAAGATTTAAAAAAAAAAAAAAAGAGGTTTACAGCCAGTAGTTGTTTGCTGTGTAAAACTGGATACACCCTACATGGGGGGGAAATGTTTCCTTTATTGGAATAGATGAGTTTCAGGCACTATTGATGAAAAAACTAGAGCTGAGTAGGAATTTTGATATGAAAATTGAGTCCAGAGAAATCTAGAAGGAAAAAAATTATTTGACTTACAGGAAGGATATGAATGATGTCTTGGTAACATTCTAATTTTAGGGGAAGAAATCAGTATCCCTTTAGAACCCTAATATCTTCAAAGGATATAGTTAATAAAGATAAAGGTCCTATGGGTGTGTCGGTTTTGTTCTTAAGGTTTTATGAGTGAAAATATAGAGCGCAGTAAAAAGAATACAGTGCAATGGAAAGATGCATTATTAGTGAAAGATGCGGTTAGTATTTCTTATTTTTTCATTGTGTAAAAGTTGGTTTGGTAAAGGTTCATTCCATAAACTGATGAATATGTATTCTCCTTTTCTATTACCATTCAGTTATTATTAGTGATACATCATATCTAACTTTTAAAAGATGATTCCTTTTTTTGGTTACATTTGTGTAGGTCTGAAATGAATGCATTGAGGTCCTTTTGTATTATAGTTTTACTGTTTATTTCTCTCTGTTAATTCATTTCGTGTTTGTTTGTTTAATAGTAGTGTTTAAGTAACTGTTTAAGAATGTTAACTGATGCATAATGTTTTATGTATTGCTTTTAATTCATTATCTATGGTAGTACCTTTAAGTAGTTTCCCTCCATATTTCTTTTAATGTGGTTTATTTTTTCTATTCATTTTTCTCATGCATTTAGTAGGAGCATAATAAATTTTGCTCCATTTTCTTATTTTAATTCTTTGCAGGTTTGTAAAAAAAAATTATTTTTTTATTAAATCTCTCTCAATTCCTTGTAAAAATTTTTTAACAATAAATTTAAAAAATTTTGAGTTTCAAATTCTTTCTTTCCTACCCTACCCCTCTTTGAGAAGACAGTTTGATATGGATTATACATGTGAAGTCAGAGAAAACTCATTTCCATATTAAACATGCCAAAGGAACAAAAATAAAACAGTAGAAATAAAAATAATAAAAATATGCTTCAGTCTTCATTCTGAGTTCATCAGTTCTCGACAGGTAGACAGCATTTTTCCTCATGGGTTCTTCAGAATTACCTTGAATCACTTTCAGCCAAGTCTTACATCTCTTACATGCAAGCACGTTATTTGTAAATTATACTGATAACATGTCGACTTCTGTTTTTTATCCACTCTTCTATCTGAGTGATCCATTCATCCTGTTTGCAATCATGGTTGTGATCCCTAATTTGTATTTTCCTCCATTCTTTTACCTTCTAGTTCTTTCCTTTCATTGCTTCCTCCTGCCACTTTACAGTGAAGAGAAGGGCTCCAAGCTCCAAGGCTCTTTGCTTGATGCATTCTATTCTCCTCCTCCTCTTGTACCCTTTGTCTCCCCTTTATCCTCCTTATCCTTCCCTCCAGAGTACGTCAGGGAAGCCCAGGAAAAAGAAGACCTGTCCTTAGACCTGGCACTCCCTTCTCTCCTTTCCTTCCCCCACCACCTCATGATCTGTCCCTGAACCTATCTAAGAGGACTGCATTGTACCCCTGCCAAGTAACCCTACTCCTTTGTCTTTCCCTTCAAGCCCCACTAAATGCTACTCAGAACCCATCTGGGCTGCTTTATTTCTTACAGGACTGGATGAGCTAGGATTTACCAAGGTAACCTCTTCATCTCTTGTGCCGTTTCCTCCTCAGGTCTTTCAGGACTGAATATCAGCCTTGTCTCTGCATCTTAAGGATCTCTGGGCATCAGCATCAGTCCTACTTTTATTCTCTTTAAACTTTGACATTTTCATCCAACTACTGAGTACCTTAAGGATTCCTGGGCCTTTCCCTCTCCTCTACTTTATGTAGAGCTAAACTTTTATGTATTGCTTCTCCCAATTAGGGTGAGGTCCTTGAGAGCAAGGATTTTTTTTCTTTTTTCTATCCATTTTCCCAGTGCTTATTAACATTAAAAGTTCTTAATAAATGTTTTTTCATTTATTTATTATTTCAACTGAAAAGTAAGGAAATTGTGCAGACATTGAATTCTGAAACTTTTTAATACAGACTTCTTTTTTTCCAGTTTAATTGCAAATGGACAGCTTGAAATTGTGACAGGTGGCTGGGTCATGGCTGATGAAGCATCTCCACATTATTTTTCATTAATTGATCAACTTATTGAAGGACATCAATGGCTAGAAAGAAACCTAGGTAGGTACATGATTTTTGTAATGCCTTGTGACTTTTTTGTATTGCTTTAAGGAGAGAATTATAAATCTCTAAAAACCTTAGAAGAATATTTTTAGTGCATCAGATCTTTAAGTTGAGTTGTGTAGCTGAAACAGTTGAAATAGCACTGTGTACACTCAAAGCATAGAAATAATAAAACTTGTTTTGTTTAATTAAATTCATGATTAAGAAACACCTTACAGATCTAAGTAATTTTAAAATCAAAGATAAAAAGATGCAGACGTAGATACACAAGCACTTAAGATTATAAGTTCATAAAACCATAAATTTTGAGATGTAAAGAAGTCTAAAGGTAAAATAAAAACTAATATGTTGTTTTTGTTTTCTTGTTCAATTCCAAACTTTTTATTCATTCATTTATTTAATTTACATTCAGTTTTTGTTTCTTTTGTGCTCTATGTTTTAAAACAAATTAAAAATGAGAAAGATTGGAGGAAATAACTTCATTCTCTGCTATGAAATTTGTTGTAGAGATTTAATGGATATAAATGATTGTTACAGGGAAACACCAAGAGCCTAAAAATTTTCTCCGTTAGCAAAGTCTTGTTCTGCTTATTAAAGGAAGAGGACGTGGTCAAGAACCAGCACTGTTGTAGAATATTTTGTGAAATCTTACAGAGGAGGATAATGCAAGATTATAAATGATGTTATCCTATACATTGAGAAGTAGAGGAAGGAAAAATTTAAATTTTTATTTAAAGAAATTTAAGAGAAATTTAAATAAGCAAATCCATCTTGAGAACATTTAAGGGTGAAATGTGAGAGAGCAACGAGATAAAAAAATATGAAAACGGTCTTGAAAGATCTTGTGATGAACTTTTCACTATAAATATAGGAAAGTGGAACCACGGTATTGGACCTTTGATAGTACTAATGTGGCACAGTGACCCTGGGCAAGTCACTTAACCCTGTTTGCCTCAGTTTCCTCAACTGTAAGATGAGCTGGAGGAGGAAATGGCAAATCACTGCGGTATCTTAGCCAAGAAAACCTTTATGGGGTTACAAAGAGTCAGACTCTACTGAAAACAGCGGCTGAGCAGTTAACAAAGTTGCTCTCCTGATTGCACTTCTTGATGGTTGATTCTAAAGCTCTTTGGTCTAAGGTCTCTGTTACTCTCTTAAGCTTTTGTTTGCATGAGTTATAGCTATTGATTATGGCTAGATTAGAAATTAACGGATGAAAGTATAAAATGTGAGTTCATTTAAAATGACAATAAACTTTTCATATTAGCATAAATTAAGAATACCCGTGATTTCCAAAATAAATATTAGTGGGGAGAGTTGTAGTGCTTTATATATTTTTGCAAATCCCTTTAATGTCTGGCTTAATGGAAAATAGCTGGATTTTCATATCTGGTTCTGCATTCAGTTTGTTGTGATCTGTTGATTTGATGGGGGTCTATGACTAAATCTGGTTGTGCACAGTTACGTAGCTGGAGAAGGGCATAGTTTGTAAGAGACAAGTAACTTCTTACTCTTATGGAAATAGCTTGTAGCCGTGGACCCGCTAAAAGTGTGTCATAGGCCATGATTTATACTCTGAGAAGTACTGCTTTTAGATGAAGCAGAAGGGGCACTAAAGAAAATAAATACGAAAAACAGTTGGATTAGAAGACCAAGCTTAACCAGAGGAAGTCTTTGCTTTAGATCAGGACTTTTTAAACTTTTTCCATTTGTGACCTCTAGCACTTCTTAAACTGTGAGTCGCATCCCCATATGGGGTTGCAGCACACAGTGTAAGAAGTGCTGCTTCAGGTGAGTGTTTTAAATTGATGAATTCCCAAAGTATCTGAAAAAGGAGGAAAAACTCAATGCACAGAAAAAACCTTCTTATATTAGTTTTAATTTATATTAGTATGTTAAAAAAACCTTATTACTACATTATGTGCCTGGTCCTCCTGTCTATAAGCAATTTTTGTAAAAATACTAAGCACATGCACTTGTTATTATTATTAACAGGCAGGTGTTCTTATGCAGTATTCCATAGAGGACCCTTTTTCCACCATAAAAATCTTTTTATGTTAACTGAAAATATGGAGATCTCTGCTTTTTATTTGTTGGTTATAACATATCTGATTTGGAAGAACAAAATGCCCTTTTCTTGACTCTCCTTGAATAAGGTATCACTAATGCCTATGTCAAAATATGTGACAGTGTCCATGAAGGCATAAAACAGAGACACATGCTTGCCAAAAATGTTCCCCAGCGTATCTACTAGATGGAAGAGGAGAGATTCCATATAGATGGTGAAGTCCTTATTATGTTCCGTTTTGTGGATAACCTTGTGCTGATTGCGTCAAGCCCTGAGAAGCCACGGAACATTTTAGATGAATTCATACAATGGTATCTATCCACAAATGAAAAGCCAGTTGGATAAAAAATTCCAGTTCTTGTGGGTCTGGTAGTTGGATGGACAATCATAGTGTTTGTACATTGTGGGTAGAGGGTGTGTGTGTTGGATAAACACTGAATGTGCACAAGGAGATATACCTAGAATTGAATAAGAGCAGTGAGTGCTAGATTGCCTTTAGGAAATTCTAGTTCCTTTTAGTGACCCCAGGGTTCTCCTTGAAACCATGTCTCAGTTTTTCTATACTCGTATTCTTCTGGTGATGTTTGATAGAATAGTAGTCACAAAGAATTCAAGTTGAAGATTACCCAGAGAAGAGGGAAGTGACAGACGGTAGAACTGACCAGGCAACAATATATTATAAACAAAAATATATGAAATGGTATCATCAAAGAAACTTTTGAGTGAAAAAACAAATAGACCCAGGAAAGGGAAGGATAACTAGTGGATGGCTTGTGTACTCCACTGTTATCCTTGCACAGTCAAGAGAGAGTTGGCTCCAGCATGATGGGTGAACTTTCTGTTGTTAACTTATGGGAAAAGTTGGATAAGAGTTGTGCTAAATAGGCAGACTTGAGTGTACTTCAGTGAGCAATACATACCTTGCTGATGTCACAGGGCTTTCAGTATCCGAGTATGTTACTCTTTTGCTTCAGTCAACAAACACTTTTAGGATGCTTCCATGTACTAGATACTGTGCTAAGCACTAGGAATATGAAGAAAGGCAGTAAAACATTCCTCCCCTCCAAAGCTCATAGTCTAATAATGGGGGAGTAGGATGATAACTGTGGGTGACCAGGATATAGACAACTATGTAGGTACAGGATTATACAGTAATGGGGGATAGAAGGCAGTTTCAGAATAAAGGAAGGCTCCAGAATCAGCGGAGGAAGCATCTCCAGAAGGTGAGCTTTGAGCTCAATCTTGAAGGAAGCCAAGGAAATGAAGCAGAGATTGAGACAGAACACTCCAAGTGTAGAGGCAGCCAGTAAATAGAATTTCAGATGGGAAAGGGAGTGTCTATTTGAGGAGGTCAACACAGATGGATTGTAGATTAAGTGGAGGGAAAGAAAGTAGAAGCGAAGGAAAGAAGGAAGGAGTAAGATGGTGAAAGTTTTAAATAGTTATACTGCCGAAGCAATATTCACAGCACCAAGGGCAGCTTTGAATATGCTGGTGTAGTTCTGAGTCACAAAGTATAACAGACTCTCCATCAGACACTGGAAAGCCACATCCCAGCACCAGAAAGCCAAATCTGTCACCGTAACCAAGAAGTTAATACACATTATTGCTGCAGGGGACAAGCCATTCCCAAGCCTCGCCCCCACCCCCTGCCCCTTCCCACGAGCAAACCCTCATGACCCTAGCTGTGCCTGCCTGCTTCCCCTCTCCTTCACCCCAGCCACTCTCACTAACTTTGAGGATGCTCATATCTCCCACCACATGTGACTTAGACTTCCATGTGAATTAAGCATGTCACATGGACCCTTTAATGAATGGGAAGGGTACTATTTAAATTGCCATTGCAGTGGTAAACAAGAAGAGTTAATATTTGATCCTGAAGGAAATGGAGGGAGTCTTAACTTCAGGTTTAAGTTAGCTTAAAACATCAAGAATCTTAGGATAGTCTGTTATATTTGTGTTAGTTTTTTGTGTGTTTTGGATCTTAGACCTTTAAGCATTTGCAACAAAGACCTTAGCTTACAGTTTCCTTTCTTAACCGAGCTGCACTGATTTTGTTCATGTGAAAGCTTTTCAATTTTCTTCCGTAATTGAGCCATAATTACAGAGCAATAGATGGTAGGGACTTAGAGGTTTTAGGGGCCACCTAAATCCAATCCTCTCAATTAATAGTCTTTCAAGAATTATTTATTAAGAGCCTACTATGTATTACACAATGTGCTAGGCATAAGGGATGCAAAGAAAAAGGCAGAATATTCTCTATCCTTAAAGAGGGTATGTTCCAATGGGGAAGACAGCACGTATATGTATGGCAGGTATGAGGGACACACAGCAGAGAGTGGCAGGGAGGATGCTCATATCTGGGAATCCAAGAAGGCCCTCATTCAGGGGATGGCATTTGAGTTAGGTCTTCGAGGCAGAGAGAGGGTTCATTCTAGGCATAGAACCAGCCATCACAGAGGCATAGTTTTGGGAAATGTAGTATCTGTAGTGAAGCCTGAGGTTCATGTTAAGTGACTTGCCCTAGCTTGGTGGTGCCCTGGATAGAGCACTGGACCTGGACTCAAGAAAACCTGAATTCAGATCCAGCCTCAGGCATTTATAAGCTGTGTGAACCTGGGCAAGTCTCTTGTTAATCACTGTCTGCCTCAATTTTCTCACCTGTAAAGTGGGGATAGTAATAGCACCTTCCTCTCAGGGTTGTTGTGAGGAACAAAGATATTTGTAAAACACTTCGAAGAGTGTGTCTGGTGCATAATAAATGCTTATTTCCCCTCTTTTTCCTTCCACAATTGCCGAGGAATAATTGTCAAAGATCTCATTTGAACCCAGTTTCTCTGACTGCAAAACCATATTTTATTTTTTTGTTAAAAAAAAAAATGGCATTACCTGTTTGGTCACATAGTCATTTGAAACTTACATAAACTTGTTTCTTTACCTTATAGAGCCATCACTTAACACTTGTGGAATCAGATGTTGGTGTAGATTTCTTTTTCCTCACTGCTTTCTAATTTTCCTAGAAATTCTAGTCCAGAAAGTCGTCCTGCCCTCAGTAGTTCTGTTTTGGAGTTAAATAAAGAAGTTCATTTGTTTCTTATTCTTTTTTTAAAATTTAGTTTCTTCCACCAGTGTACTTTTCTATTTTAAACTAGTATTAAAGAAAGTGACTGAGTAAGAGTAATGTGACTCCTCAGTTGTATACATTTTCTTAATTCGATTTGTTAGTAAAACTTTCTGGGTATCTCTCTCTTTTTAGCTGTTCGTTTGTTCAGTCCTGTCTGGCTCTCTGTGACCCCACTGGGGTTTTCTTGGTAAAGATCCTGGAGTGATTGGCTATTTTCTTCTCCAGCTCATTTTACACATGACGAAACTGAAGCAAGCAAGGTTAAGTGACTTGCCCAGGGTCACATAGCTATTAAATGTCTGCAGCTGGATTTGAACTTAGGTCTTCCTGACTCCAGGCCTGGTGCTGCATTCACTGAGCCACCCAGCTCCCCATCTTTTCTTTTACGTCACCTGCTTTGCTTTTTGTATCGTTCTCCTGTTGCCTTCCCAGAGAGCGAATGCATGCAAAAAGATTAGCAGTGTGTATCCATATGTGTATCTGTGTATATATGTACATAGATATAGCACTTTAAAATTTGAAAAGTGCGTTGCATATTTCATTTCATCCTCACAACTCTGAGAAATACGACTATTATAATATAATATATTAATATCACAAATATATTAACATCATTACGTTGAAATGTGTTAACATAGTAATAGTATCATTTTCATTTTACTAAATGATGGAACCAAGGCAGACAGAGGTTTGTGACTTGACACAGTGATATAGATAGTGAATGCATGAGGGTGGATTTGAACTCGGATCTTCCTGACTCTTCTCTAGTGCTCTTTCCATTGCACCACTTAGCTTCCTCCTAAGAAGAAAACAAAACAAAACATTCTGTGCTCTCTCAAGAAGTTCACACTGCAGTGAAGAGGAAAAACATGCAGAAAACTACATGCCATAAACAGATAGGCAGATATGGATGTGAATACACACATATATGTATATAAGTGTATTTGCCTTTATATGCACCTACACATTCATGCTACAACAAAAACATAAGTACATGCCAAAGTATACATGTTTATATATACATGTATGATTATGTGTGTGAATATACATGTGAATGCACATATTATATTGAAGGTCATCGAAGTCAGAAAGCACTGATTGGCCCCATATTAAGGGCAGTTGGAAAAATTTCTGAAAAAATCTAGGAAGTAGAAAATGAAGAGGGGGGGACATTCTGAGCTGGAGGGACAAATAATGAAAATGCATGAAATCCGGACATGGAGGCTCCTGTCAGTGGCTCCTAGAGTATTTTGGAGAGTTGGAAAACTAGGAGGGGGGTGGTTATGAAGGGTTTACTTTTGATCTTAGAGTCGTTTGAGAGCCACTGGCACTTTATTGAGTGGGAGGCACACTACAGGGATATAGATCTGTGCTTTAGGAGGATCATTTTGATAGCTGAGTGATTCAGGGTCTGTTGAAGGAGTCAGGGTATGAGGGGACCAAGCCTCTGATCGTGGTGCAACGTAAGAGGAGAGAAGGGTGTGTAGATGAGACCCTGGGAAGAGAGAAGTGACGCTGACAAATGATTGGAGATGGAATGTGAGAGGACTGTTGAAAGGCAGGCTGGATTATCCGGAGGGGGAAAAGGGATGAACTTGGGGGGGGGGCGACAGAATGAGTTGTTTTAGACTTTGAATTTGATGTCTACAAGACATGAAGCTTGAATTGTCCAGTAGACAGTTGGAGAAACAAGACTAGAGATCAGAAGATTATGAAAATTGTTTGCCTAGATGGTAATTGAATCCATGGGAGCTGATGAGATCATTAAGTGAAACAGTACAGGGCAGGAAGAGAAAGAGCCTGCTCCACACCCATGGTCAGTTGGTCTGAAGATCCAGGGAGGGGAGGGATACTGATATAGAATAGTCTGGTAGCCAGGAAGATAATGAAGAGACACTAGTGTCAGGAAAACCTAGAGAAAAAAATGACCAAGGAGAAGAGGATGGTCAGCACTGGAGGCTGCAGAAAAATGAGAAACTAGGTTTGCAGTTAAGAGAATATTAACTTTAGAAAGCTGATGAGGTTAGAAGCCAGATTTTAGAGTCAGAAAATAGTGAAAGGAAGCACTAGTTGTGTACAACCTTCTCAAGGAGTTAATCCACAGAAGGTCAAGAAAGATAAGGATTAACCATCCATCCCAGCAGATTTACAACATGGCTGCTGCCTCCCGTTCTACATCTGGACACTAGAGCCTTAAAGACCCTGACTCCGAAGACCAAAACCAGTTGTTCCTCCATCAGTGTCTTGTGGATCAGATGACTCCAAGGAGGAATATATCTCTCCTCTTTTGGTGTGGCCTGAGAGCTGCGTGGTAAGACCAACTCTATAGAGGCGGTCTAGTTCATAATCTCATATAGGGCTGCTAGGCAGTATAGGGGATAGAGTACCAGACCTGGGCTCAGGGTGACTCATTTTCCTGAATTCAAATCCAGCCTCTGATATTACCTGTCTGACCCTGGGCAGGTCACTTAACCCTGCTTGACTCAATTTCCTCATCTGTAACATGAGTTGAAGAATGAAATGGCAAACTGCTCCTGTGTCTTTGCCAAGAATACCCCAAAGTGGGGTCATGAAAACTAGAACATGGCTGAAACTACTGACAGATGACACAACATGCAAGTCCATGGGGATATGTCATGGGTGAAAACAAAGCAGCCTCTGCGCTCAGGTCAGGGCAGTGACTCATCCTCTTTTGGAGAAAGCACATCTATGTGTGATTTCATATAAAGTATGTTGTATATTGGACATTGCATGTGTGTGTTATGTTATGTATCATTAATCCACTATTTAGAACCTTTATCTTTGAAACAGCCACATGCTGCTTTTCTGTCTTAGGCTTTTGGCTGTGCCATTTGCTCCTTTATAGTGCCCTGGTCAAGTTACTTAACCTTCATGAATCTTAATTTCTTTACCTAGAAAATGAAAGGATTGGATTTAATGACTCTTAAGTTTCCTTCAACTCTAAATCTATGATCCAACAATCATGTTCATTTTTTCCAAGTCTGCTGCTGTCAATAAAACGTTGATATCTTTGTTTTGAGGTTAATTTGAAATTTTATGTATTACAAAAATATTTCCTTATGAATTCGTAAATGTTTTCACATGTGATGAAGAAATGCTTTATCGAGAAAATTTCATAAAATAGGATGAAGTTTGTAAGGTGGGGTGCTATCAGCTAGTCTGCCTTTTTCCTCTTAAATTTGAGAACGTGAGCAATTAGAAAAATAGAAGAGGCAGCCTGAAAGTCTGTTGTTAATGTGAAGCATCCAAGGGGAGAAAGGTTGACTCCATGGATTTTGTTTCAAGCTATTATTTACAAGGTTCTAAACTATGAAGTGTAAATAAAGTAGTCCAGCTATGACATTGGTAAGGCAGAGATGTAACAAAATTGTGCCAGTTCATCGTCTTGTCTTCAAATTGCTGTTTTCAGTATTAATTTCAGTGACCTTATGTCTCACTTGGCAGAGTGCTTTGATTACCATAACATGTCTTATTGGAAAATGGAAAAGTAGACTGCAGGCTGTTGGGCAGGGGTGAGAGATTATACAGACTGGCCCATCTCTTATACCCAGGAGGAGAAAGCTGTTGCCTTGCTAGCTCTGCGATGTTTAAATTCTGAATCCCACATACATGTTTTAACTAATACCGTATTAATTATTTAATTTACCTAATTTACCATTGTTTTTTACAAGATGTTAATTTTAACTGTTTTTCAACAGGTGTGAAACCTAGGTCAGCCTGGGCTGTTGATCCATTTGGACATTCACCAACAATGACGTATGTTCTGAAACGTGCTGGATTTTCCAATATGCTTATCCAGAGAATTCATTATGCAATTAAAAAACACTTTTCAAGCACAAAGTCACTAGAATTTTATTGGAGACAAAGTTGGGGTATGTACAGTTATCAAAGATGAAGATTCCACTTTATCCAGGCAGCACCTGATAAAGTCATGTTGTACTTGATGTGAGGGTTTCATTAATATTTCTCAAGTTTCAAGAGTTTTTTTAATTTAATTTTTATTTAGAGGATTAAAAGTACCTATCAAAAGAAGTGTTAAAATATGCACATTGATAATAACATTGATGATAACATTATGTTACAATCTTAGAGACATTTTTAAAATTGATTATAGACCTGGGATAGTAACGTACAACCGCAATCTTAGCACCTTTGCTTTCTGTGTGGAGGTAATGTGTAAATAAAAGGTGATAATATTTTGCAAATAAAATTTCAGAATCATATACTATTAATAAAATGTGAAGCATTTGCTTACCAATCAGGTTATCAGTACAATTCAAATATCTTCCTTGTTTTGAACTATTTTCATCAAATGTTTGTTGCCCTTGGATTTCTTGGAACTTACAGGCTTTCAAAATTAATTATGATTTAGTTAAAAAGTGCAGCTACATCAAGCTAATTGTCTTGTGTAGACCATGATGCATAATTTTCCAAGGTTTTTCCCTTTTTTCTTCATGCTGCACTAGTAGAGAGTCTTACCAATAATAATGCTGTACATAATTTTCTGAGAGAATTTTGAACTTGAATTTCTCTGCTGAACTCCCACCTTCTGCTCCTTTTCAGGCATCTCTAATTAGATGTCCAGAAACCATCTTAAACTCACTATGTCCAGAGTGGAACTTACTATTTTTTCTCCGCTAAACCCTTCCCCAACCCCTTCTACCTTCCCTATTAATATAGAAGGCAACACTACCCTCCTAAACCCTCCGGCTCGTAACCTAAGTCATGCTGTGCTCCTCACTGTCTCCTTACCCCCTCCTCCCCGCCAGCCATTGTCCATGCCTGTCGATTTCCCTTTTACAGCGTTTCACATGTGCCCTCTTCTCTTCTCCGACAGCACCACCCCTCTAGTGTGGCCCTCAGCACCCTGTGCCGTGATTACTTTAACAGCCTGCTACTTGGTGGGCCTCTTTCTCCTCTGTTCCTTCCTCTACCCAGCCAGCAAAATGATTTTTCTAGCACAGGTTTGACCATGTCTTTTCCACCTCTCCACTCTGCACTCAGTAAATTCCAGTGATTTCCTGTGATGTCCAAAATCAAATGAGAAACCCTTTGATGTGCAAAGCCCTTCCTAATCTAGCTCCCTTCCCACCTTTCTAGTATTTTTACACCTTATTCTTTGCCATATACTCTTTGATTCAGTGACACTGGCCTCCTTACTTTTATCCAGAAAAGTCACTCCATCTCTTGGCTCTGGGATTTTTTTCTGACTGTCCCCCATGCCTGGAATGTTCTCCCTCCTCCTCTTTGCCTACTACTTTCTCTGACTTCCTTTATGTCCCAATATATAGGCAGCCTAACCACTCTTAATTCTAGCCCCTTTCTTGTATTAATTATTTTCTGTTTATTCTCCATATTTCTTGTTTCTAAATATTTATTTGCTTGTTGTCTTTCCCCTTTTTGTATCTCTGTTGGTTTGCCCAGTGACTAGTGCAGTGGTAGTCACTTCGTTAATATTTATTGACTGTGAATAGTTCCAGTAGTTCCGTTTCTGCCCCTCCCCCCAATCATTTTAAATAAAAATTTCAGAGAACTTTGCAGGAAAGTTGTTAATAATATTCATTGTTATATTCTTACTTTTAGACTTGGGATCTAGTACAGATATATTTTGCCACATGATGCCATTTTATAGTTACGATATCCCACACACTTGTGGGCCTGATCCTAAGATATGTTGCCAGTTTGATTTTAAACGACTTCCTGGAGGTCGAATCAGCTGTCCCTGGAGAGTCCCTCCGGAAGCAATACATCAAGGAAATGTCAATCACAGGTACTCTTCAACTTTGCGAATTTCTGCATTCTTTTTCTCTCATAAAATATTTCTTGTACGATAAGTAGTGAATTAATATTATGTTAAGATATTAATGGGAACTGAAAAAAGTTTTTTATACTATATTTTCAGATAAATGGCCTGTAGGTTCAATTTTATACCTGTGTCCTTCACTGGCTTTGTTGTGTATGAATCATTGTATTCACTTTGATAATTTAACTCAATTCTTCCCAAAAGTGATAAAAGATACTGCCATTAAGATATGCTTATTGTATTTGAAAGTGTTAATTTCTTATTATTGTGTTTTGAGTGATCCCAGTGATCAGAAGAGGTGTCCCCAAAAGGCTTGATGCAACTTAAAGTGAAGGGTGAGGGCTTGTCTTAACTTAAACTACTTATGCTTAATAAACTACAACTTTTGGACTGTTCAGTATATTGCACAATTCTTTAAACTGTGTTTTCTGAGTTGAAGAAAAATGTTAGTGTTTACATTTAATAAAAATTTAATTCAGTATTGTATAAATGATTAATGTTATTGTTTAAAGAAAGATCATACTGGTAATGAATCTCATTATAATTAAGCGTATATTACTCAGTTCCTTTTCATTTTGTTGCTTCTTAGGTTGTTGACTCAGTGAGAAGAGGATGTATGCTGGTTTTCCATTTCAATTTTCAGTATCTAGTTTGATCCTTTGCACATATTAGGCATTTGATCATTATCTGTTGAATTGATTGCCTTTATTACAAACAAAACATGCAAATAATTATGTATAAACAAACTGTATATAGGACAAAGAGGGAATAATCAACAGAGAGGAGGAGAGCTAGAAAAAAGAGATTTGAGAAAAGTTTCTTATAGAAGATGGAATTTAAGTTTGAACTTGAAGAAAGCCAGGGAAGCCAGGTGGCGGTGATGAGGAGGGAGAACATTCCATGCAGGAGTGACAGCAAGTGAAAATACCAGTTAGGAGCAGGAGAATCTTGTGTAAGTAACACCACAGAGGCCGTTGCCAAGGAATGGAAAGGTATTGGTGGCGAGGGAAGGCAGATTATGAATTGCTTTGAATTATGAACAGAGGATTTTATATTTGATCATGTCGGTGATAGAGGGCTCCTGGAGTTTATTAAGTCCAGGAATGATAGGGTTAGATCTGTGCTTTGGAAAAAACACTTTCTGGCTGAGTGGATGCTGTACTGAAAGGGGAGAGATTTTGAGCAGGCCAACCAGCAGAGCTTATTGGAATAGTTCCGATATGAGGTGATGCGGGTCTGCATCAGGGTGATGGCTGTATCAAAGGAGAGAAGGTATGTAATATATTGCCGAGGTGAAATTGGTAGGCCTTGGGAACTTAAATATTGGGGAGTGCGGGAACCTTTAGATCGCAAGCCTGAGGGACTGGGAGGATGATGTTGCCTTCTACCGTAATAGGGAAGGTAGGAGGAGGGGTAGAATTTAGGGGGGAAGATAGTGAATGTTCTAGGATGGAGTAGATTTGAGAATACTCAGAATAGAGATGGTTGTTAAATCCACAGGAGCTGATGAGATCACCGAGTGAAGATTTATAAAGGGAGAAAAGAAAGTGGCTCAGGACAGAAGAGGAGCAGACCAGGGTAGAGTCTTGGTGGACACACACGGTTATTGGGTGTAACAGGAGACTGAGCTGAATAGGAGAACCAGAAGCAAGTTCTATTATCAATGGATGAAAGAGAAAGAGAATGCTGAACAACGTCAGAGTCTACAAAGAGGCCGAGAAGGATGAGGGGACTGAGCAAAGGTTGTTGAGTTTGGAATTCATTTGGTATTTTGACTAGAGGAATTTGGGCGAATGATCAGGTCAGAAAGCAGACTCCAGAGCAGTGGAAATGGGGTCTACTGATTCTTACATACAGATCCCTGAGACTCAAATAAGTAATGACTTAGTTTTAAAATGTAATGTTATCTGTGTTTAATTGTATTTTTATTTTTCTGCTAATTATCCCAATTACATTTTAATCTCATTCGAGCCATACTCTCAAGTGTTGTGGGCTGCAGGGTCCATAGGCTGAAGGTGTGATTCCTCTGCTGTGCAGGGTTAGACTGTGAACATTTATTAAGCGTGTACTTGCTATGCCAGTGGGTAGCTTAGCCAGACATTGAACTAAGTTCCAGGGATCCAGAGAATGGCAAAAGACTGTCTGCCCTCAAGGAGTTTACAGTTTAACGAGGAAGGACAGGAACAAAACCCAAGCAGAATACCGGGAGTGGGGAGGTGGGATATGTTGGCCAGGGGCTTGTTGGGTGAGGAGTTCTAGAGGAGTACAGCGACTGGAGATGTGGGAGATGTGGCTGGTGTGGGCTCCATCCTCAGAGGGAGGTTCTCAGAGGTGTGGACGGATGGGATCAATCAGGTAACTGGACCAGGAATTTGTAAACCAACCAAGGGTTTTTGAGTTCCCCAGCAAGGGTGGCTATCACACTGTTCAGTAAGGAAACAGTTTTTGTGGGGCGGCAGAGGAGTGAGGATGGGGTAGATGTTCATTGGTCAAGGCTTGTTGCTGGGGCTTGAGGCTGATCTGGTGCAATAACTCTTTTACTACTTTTAGGATTAGGGGTTTCTGCGTAACAAGACATGGGGGAATAGGCTGTATTTCAGAAGAGGCTGCACAGCAGGATACCATGGTATATTCTACTTTGGGTTACTGCATTGCAAGTGCTAATGGGAAAGTACAGACATATTTGCAATTTTTCAGTTGCGTCCAACTCTTAGTGACCCCTTTAGGGATTTTCTTGGCAGAGATACTGCAGTGGTTTGCTGTTTCCTTCTCCAGTTCATTTTACAGATGAGGAAACTGAAGCAAGTAGGGTTAAGTGACTTGCTCAGGGTCACAGAGATAGTTGCGTCTGAGGTCCTACTTGAACTCAGGACAATGAGTCTTTCTGACTCTAGGTTCGGTGCTCCATTTATTGCACCCCTTTGTTGTAGCATACAGAAATATATGTGTAAACAAAATGTGAGTGATTCTCAAAATGGAGCAATTCTGGATTCACAGAGGAGAGGTCTCTGCCCTCCAGTCTGTAGGAGGAAGGAGCCTCAGGGAAAGAGAATCATAAAGAAATAGGAGTTTCAGGCCTGAAATGATTTTGCAGAATAAGAAATTTCTGTTGTGCGGATCAGATTGCTTCACCCTTTTCGTCTCCTGCTTCATTCTTTTCCTGCCTAATCTATACCCTTAAGAGGCAAGAAGAGTAGTGAAAGCCAAGGCTCCTGTCTGGCGTCTTGCCTCCCATCATGTTTCGCTTGCCTTGCGCTGATTTCCAGCATCCATTCCCATTGGAAAGAGTGGCTCCCTCCACTCAGTGGAACGTTGTCACACCTGACCATACCTTTTACATTCCGGTCATGCTGAAACCTGTAGATCATTATGTAAACCTCATTCTCCGATGCCTCCCTTGCCATAGCATCAGGTTTCTTCTTACCACTCCCTTCCCCGCTCCCAGCCCCAAATTTCAGCTAAATACCACCCAGTCCTTTCATTGTGCCCCATGGAGTGCCTGTTCCATAGGTAACAAACTTCCCTTTATCCTAAACTTTCTTCTCTTCTGCTCCTTCCGTCTGCTAGTTATAACTGAAATTGTCTCCCCACAGATGACACAACCTCCCTGGTACTGACTGAGCCTTCACTCGTTCTCCGTGGTTAATTGTTTGAGGCAAGGAAGTTCACCCTCCTTCCGGGTTCTTCTGCCTCCACCCCACAGTAACATCTCCTCCTTTTGAGGTTCATGCTTTCATAGTAGCTGTTCTAGGTCACTTGTCTTCTTTCCTCGATGAGCTTTATGTGTATTCAGCAGTTTTTCTTTCCTTCTCAACTTTGGCCTTGTACTAGGGGACTTAATCTACCAATGGCCTCCTTTAAACTCCCTAATGATTCACTTCCTCCAACTACTTACTCCCTGTGAGCTACTCTTAATCACACATTGTGGTGGTCGTACCCTTTGTCTCACCACCACCTACAGATGCACCGTTTCTGCATTCTGATATCCCCGTATCCAGCCAGAATCTGCTGGCTTTTCTCCCTTACAGAATCCTCTTTGTCTGTCCCATGCCCACCAGTCCCTTGATTTCTCAGTCCTCTCCCAAGCCATCTGCCCTGCACCATCCACTCCCTCATTTTTTCCATCTTGACTGCTTTGCACTGTCCTCTTGAATTGCTACGGCCATCCACATATCATATCGTTGATTTTGCCTGGATAATGAAGTAGTGAGTGATCAGATCTTTGATCTAGAGGAAAATCTTTGTATTTGAAATTCCAAGGCAGGTAGTGGCTCAACTTTACAGTTTTAATACCAGAACAACACATTGTCATGAGAGGAATGATACAGTGGGAGATGCCAGTGTTGTGGCAAATGAGAAATGGAACGGAAGAAATGGTCTTAGGATGGAGAGACTGGAAACCTAGTTTACACTCAAGAAAGAGGAAATAGAGGGTATCATGAAACATTTCTTTAGGGGAACAGGGAAGATAGGGGGATGTCATAATGAACTTTGTCTAGGTGTAATGGGTGCAAGTGGAGACTCCCTTCGTGAAACTCCCGAGGGTGGAGGGATGTGTGAGAGAGAGAAATATATGTCTATGCAACTGTATTTATCTGTATGATCCCTACCATGCCTAGCATGAGGTAGAGCACATGGATATAGAGCTATGATTATCTGTAGCAGCAGTGAGATAGCTTTAAGGACAGGAATAGGGATAGACCCTATGTACCAGTACTTAGGTTGGGTAGCTCCCACCACATGAAAGAATGATTAAAGTTTATATTCAGTGATTACTTTATGTAAAGCACTGTGTCATAGAGGAAGGCACTCACATTTGGTACCTGAGAAAGAATGTTTAGGTCACAAGTAGAAAAACAGAAATCAATAGAAAAATAGAAAATAGAATTCAATTCTATTTTCAATTCAATAGAAAAGAAGCAGAACAAATTAAGTGAACTTTTTTTTTTTATGAGTGCCAAATCAGAATGTTAAGAGGTTAAGGGAAAGGATCACACAGAAAAGGACAGTTTTGAATCATGTATCTCTCTACACGGGCAAAAGGAAGGGTGAGAAGTGTATAGGGACAGGTGACACATAAAGTTAACCATCTAAGTAAACTATTAGGATTTTAAATAGGACAGGTAAATGTGAATAGTTGAAGGGAGAAGACTCCTTGGGAAAAGACCAAATTAAAGTACTGAAAGCAAAGTTATCTGCAGGGATGGTGCTCCCTTAAACCAAAAGAAGAAAAGTCAATACCAGAGTCTCAGATTCAGGGAAACACAAGCCTGACAATCATAACCTTAAACACGAGTGGATTAGGCATCTGGAAAAAATGAAATTCAATGGCAGAACGGATGAGAAAAATTTGCCATGTATTTGAAAAACATCAGAAAATACAGATCCATAAAAAATGGAAATAAAAGTCTGAAAAGAAAATAACCATTAGGTAGTTCCAGAAAGTAGTAGTTACCATGACAAGCAAAAATCAATATTTACATTATCAAGAGATAACTAGTGAAGTTAGACTGTACTTAAAGATACCACCGGTGAAAACAGTTACTAACTAAGCAGTTACACCAAGTGGTGTAGCATCTAGTATCATAAAGTGCAAAATGATGGAATAGCAGAGAGACATTTGTGCAGTGTTTTTAATAGATATGTTCTTTCCTTAGGACTAATCTAACAGGTAAAAAGGAAAACAGAGTTGAATGAAATGATGGAGAGCTCAGATAATTAAAACTATGGCATCTCCTTTAACGTAGTTGCATTGAGGTGGTACAGTGGATAGAATGATAGACCTGGAGTCGGGAAGTCTCATCCTCCTGAGTTAAATCTGGCCTGACAGTTGGCAAGTCTCTTTACCCTATTTGCCACTGTCTTCTTATCTGTGAAATGAAGAAGAAGGAAATGTGGAGATAGAAATGGAGAGCGAAGTAATAAGCCACTCCAGTATCTTTGCCAAGAAGAACCCATATGGGGACCCCTCACAAAGAGTCCGACGTGATCGAAACAACTGAACAGCACAACACAATGTATTTCTGTGCCTTACATATGTCTTCATGTTGAGTTCAAAGAACTTGGAAATTAGCTTTCAAAAGCAAAAATTCTAATCTTATCCTTTGTAAGCCATATGGTAATAAAAATTGTAATATTGGGAACCAAAGCAAATGATATAGATTTAAATGGAGAAGTATTGATATTATGAATTATGAGTGGAAGTGAGAAGGGAGCACTTCCCCGAAATGGGAGCCAGCAAATGTAAAGCTATAGAGACTGGAGGTGGAGTGTGGTGTTGTGTGTGTGTGTGTGTAGTAATGTATAATAAGGCTAGAGCTAAGTTTTCAAAGACTTTAAATGCCACACAGCAGAACTTTTATTTGCTCTTGGAAGTAATTTGGCCGCTGTGGTCACTTGAGAAGGGAAGAGGAAGGTGCTCACACTTGTGCTTAAGGAGCATCACGTTCATCTGGAATGAAAAAAAAAAATAATACTCCTAAGAAAAAATAATGAAAAAGCAGGAATGAAAAGTTAATAGCAGTTCTAGCCTTCAAATTATATTATAAACTAGTAATTATCTGAAATATTTGGTACTCATTTGTTTTAAAAAATAGAAAAGTAGGTCATTGAAGCAGTTTAGATAAAGAATTCAAAACATTCAGATTCTGTTATCCAATATTCATTAAACCCAAGAACACTGTGAACTTTTGGAGGGATTTACCTGTACATTAGAACTGCTTGGAAAAACTGGAAGGCAAACTGGAAAAAAAAAAAACAAAACTAGTTTTAAAGCAGCCTCTTAGTCCTTATGCCAAAATGAATTCTTAATTTAAATATTAAAAAGTCACATAATATAAAATTTTTTAAAAAGTTGCATAACATAAAATTAAAAAAAAACATGCCGGAGATATCTTTAACAAATGTGTCTGTGGAATCTGAACATCATAAATTGAAAAGCTTGTGCTTAAAAATCTGCACAGGTAGGATAAGAAGAGATGCTTTCAATTAGGAAAAGAAATTTTGCTTCTCACATCTTTGATAAGGGCATGACTCAGTTATGAATAAGGAATTATGACAAATATTTAGGACAAAGATCTATTCTTTAATAGGCTATGTGCAAACAATTCTCAAAAAAAAGTGCAAGCTATTATAGCCCTTACCTCAAAAGATTAATTATAAGAAAATGGCTAGTTAAGACAACTTGATGGAGTCACCTCATTCACAGAAAACTGGTACCTTTGACCAGAAATGTGAATAGTTAACATTAGAGATGTTTGGAAAGACAAGCACATTACTACCTTTTTGGTGGAACTGTCAGTTGATCATCTGTTCTAGAAAGTGACTTGAAATTATACTTAAAAAGGGTTCCCAGGACTTAGTGCGTATTCTCCGAAGGAGGAGGAAAGCAGAAACTGAAGTCTCATTCGCACCTGAATAGAACTTTTTCTACTGACATCAAAATGGAAACAAAATGGATATGCATTTTTTGGATATTGAATAGACAGTGTGGTTCGCACATGTAATGGAATACTGTTGTAACATAAGAAACAGCAAATGTGAGAAATTCAGAGAAACATACCAAGAACACATTCAGAATTAAGTAAAAGCCCGAGAAGCAAAATAATACAGTATTTACAACATTCTTTAAGTTCAAAAAACAATACTGTTTTTGAGAGCGTTTTTACCAATGAGTAGAGCAGGGAAAATTTAAGTACCACCTTTTCTTGGAGATATAGAGGACTGTGGGCATTGATTGTTTGCTGTGTTTGGTGATTGATGAATAGGATAGTTTTGCTATACTGTCTTTTTCTTTTAAAATCTTTTTTTCTCCCCAAGGGCTGAAGAGATTAGGTATTTGAAGAGGAAAGGAGAGATATATTTGAAAATCACCATGAAATAAAAGTGCATCAGTTAGATAAACAATAGAAAATATATCATTCTTAAACAGCAAATTTATTTTTATTGGAATTTACTCTTTCATTTATTATTACCATTTTTATCTCATATACACATGAACATGCATGCAGCATTTTTCAGTACTTATAACTTTTTCTTCTTTTTATCAAGTGACTTTTTTCCCTATTCTTAATTATATTAACCTGGTTTTGTTTTTAAAGGGCATGGATGTTGTTAGACCAGTACAGAAAGAAGTCAAAGCTTTTCCGTACTAAAGTGCTCTTGGCTCCTCTCGGAGATGATTTCCGTTACACTGAAAGCTCAGAATGGGATCAGCAATACCAGAATTACCAGAGAATTTTTGATTACTTGAATTCTCAGCCTGAATTACATGTCAAGGTAATTTGAAAATGCTTCAGTGTCAGTGATACCATTATTGAGGTTTCTTAATAAAATCGCTCTAGTTTCTTTGTGTTGCATTTCTCTGTCTTTTAGAATTTTAGTAGATTTTGTATAGAACTGTCTCTTTGAGATGAAAATCATCTCCTGTTACCTCCAGAATTCAAAGATAAAGTCCTCTATTCAGGATTTAACGATGCCCGGTCCCTTCCTGCTTTTGCACCCTACTTAAAACTTACCTTTCTCCACACCTTCTATGATCCAGCTATACCAGTCAAATTCACATAGGAAGGGATCTCCCTGGACTGCGTGTTGACTTAGAAAAACAAATCAGCATTTTCTGATCATGTTTTGTTAAATATTTCCCAGTTACATTTCCCTCTGGTTTTGTTTGAAACAAACTTTAATACTGAGAGGTTGATAACTGAACTCCATGGGGTTGGACACCTCTGAACTATGCAAACTCAACTTGTGTGTCCCCCCATTCGCTGTATTCAGGGCCTCACATTTGGCATACGCTGTCACCCCCCGCTGCACATCGGCCTTTAGTTTTCTCTGGCTTCCTTCAGGACTAGACTTAAAAAGTGGCCTGTGCCTCCCTTTTCACATTCCCTTCATCTACTGTGTTTCATGTTGCCTCGTTTTTCACATGTTGTTTCTCCCAGGAGAAAGTACACTCCTTGAGGGCAGGGACTTTAAACTTCTATTTTTTTGTATTGCTGTGCTTAGCACAATGCCTGGCACATTGTAAATACTTCATAATGCTTACTGGTTATTGACTCACTTTATTTTATAGTGTTTGAGCTCTGAATTTTTTCCTAAAGAATGGAAAATTTACCTCTTACTTGATTGATTTGAATGATATTCTTTATATGTATATTATATTTCTGTACCTGGGATATCTTGAACCACAAAGTCCCAGAAAGCAAAACTAACGGATGTTTTCTTTATTTTCTACAAAGCAAAGAATAAATTCCAATAAGAAACGAACCTCTTCGAAATGCAAGACTTTGATTTGAAATATAACAATACTATAACCATATAAATGCAGGCAAATGAAGAGTGCCTTGAAAAATCAAATCCTGTTTATTCACTTGTAGAAGTCACCTCCGATACATGGAATATGCATCTGCAAAGAGTTTAGCGGGCACAAAGCAACGGTCAGCAAAGTGCTGAGCTAAACAAATACTGATCCTGAGCTAAAGTCACCAGTAAGGTTCAGCAGGAATCATTAGACCAAATAGAATGTGGAACTTCAGTTACTATTTCTATAAGTAATGGTAGTAGCAATTGCAAAATCATTTCACTTCTCCAGGCCTCAGTTTCTGTAAAATGAAAGTGTTAGATTAAGAGATAATCGAAGGTCCCTTCTAGCTCCAATATTGTGTAGGTATACTATCAATAATTAATGGGTACAGTGGAATGAGCATCTTCCAGATGCTTTAAGGTTGTTATTAGTATGTAGGTTATTTCCTTTTTGTCAGATTAAAAGAACGGTGATGTAGGCAATAAATTAGAAAATCTGAGCAACACATTTGTAAGGACTGTAAGATCCTTGAGACCATAGCCTCTGTTTTTTCTTTCTTTTTTTAATATCCCCAGTGCTTATTGCAATGCCCAGTACATGGCAGGTACTGAATAAATGCTAACTGAAATAAAATTTAAAAGGAAAAACAATCTATTGATATTATAATAGATTAAAAATACAAATAAAGACAAGATGAATCTTTCAATTAATGGTGGTGCTCTGGGCTTTTAAATAAAGATCTAGGATGTTTGATATACTGATTAATGAGATGTATATCATTTCAAATTTGTCTCTCTGGGTAAAAGAAGGGAAATGATATCAGTAATTCTAGTTCTCATTATTTATAACTGCATGAATGTGTGTAAACACATGATAAACACATGCATGCCAATGACAATTTCCTCAATATAGTATTGAAATCAAAAGCTTTTTCTGCTGCCTCCCATTAAGAGGATGCTGTAATGTATGAGCATTTCCAGTCCCCTGAGGGCAGCATTAATGTATTTATTCTCTAAGCGTAGGTCATTTCTGTGTCATATTCATGTTAAGTTCCTCTGTCCCAAGAAAGAATTCAAACACATGAAATGGAAAAACTGTCAGGTGAAAGTCAATATTTTTCCCCTCTTATATTTTAACATTAAATGTAACCTGCAAATGCTCTTCAAAAATTTAAAGTTTTAATCACTAGCTAGTAAAATCTTTTTTAATTATGTTGCTTCAAATTGATAACTGAATCACATTTTTTCATTGTTTGTATTTTGTACCTGTGTTGTTCTCAAGGATAGTAGTTTCCACACAATCTCTTTTTATTGATTTGTTGACCTAGTAGACGCTCCTTTCCGCTAAACCATAATTTCTCACATTATTGAAACCCGTTACCCAAAGTCATTTTTTTTTTGAGGGGTTAACAATCCCTTTAATCAAGCACATGTATCATGCCTTTAACCAAGTACATATATCATTCAGTTAGTTTAGGGGAGTCAGCACCCTGAACTTCAAAAAAATACAGAGAAATCAAAGATCAACAGACATGGCTTCCTCTGCCTGACCATAATCAATACATACATCACAATTCAACAGACAGGTCCAACTGTCTGACCATAGTTACCAGAGAGGGAAGCGCTGACATCTGGGTTTCCAAAGCTGGGTGGGGCTTTTTAGCGACTTCCCAGAGTTACCATCTGACCAAACAAACACTTCCAGTCAGTAAGCCCCCTCAAAGTCATTTCTTAAAACTTGTGGAATATTCTGCTTTTTGTTTCAAACATTACTTGTTTCTGTTATCTTCTTTCTGTCTTGATTTACAAAATCCCGAGTTTTAGGTTTTCCACTTGTCACTTTCAGAGAGAGGTTAAGAACTTAATATTTAGAAGTTCAGTGGTTTTCACCTTAGCTTATGATTTTTTTCCCCCAATAATTGTGCATGTGTTCAAGGTGATGCCTATGAGATCTGTTTTGGTAATTTGAGATTTGTTATAAATAAGAGAGTAAACATTAATTACTATTTGCCAAATTTCATTAAAATGCCTTTGATCATCCAAAGTTACATGTTGAAGCAGTATTTTCACTCCAAACACTTACTGTTGAAATTTTTATTCCCACTTTAAAATTCCTGAACTATTAGTTGAAGATAATAATTATTGTTCCTTTTTTTAAACAGATTCAATTTGGCACTTTATCAGATTATTTTGATGCCTTGCATAAAGTAGATGCACAACACAAAAAAAGTCCTAAACCATCATTTCCTGTTCTGAGTGGAGATTTCTTCACATATGCTGACAGAGATGATCATTACTGGAGTGGATATTTTACATCAAGACCCTTCTATAAACGAATGGACAGAATGATGGAATCTTACTTAAGGTAAATGTAACACTTTTAAAACACATGTCCTGTAGAGCAATACTTTTATGTATTCAGATTATGTAAGAAATGAGCTAATTGGAGATCTGAACGTTTATTCTTAGATTTTCTTTCTGCTTCTTTGCCCCATGTGATACTAATTATGTATCAGGTAAAGTAATGTTTATTAATGCTTCATATATATGAAGGTTATCTCTACAGTAACCACAGCTGACCAGAATGTAAAAAACTCTGAAATAAGCAACCAAATTGATGTGAAAAGCCTACATATTAAAGATATAATACATTTATTCCTAGGAGAACCCCTCAGATTCCAGTGAAATCCTATTAACTTTTAATTGTGATTGAAGTTTGGTTGAGTAGTTTCATAATCAGAACCTCAAAGTTGTTTGGGACCTCTAAAAACAGAGTCCAATCTAAACAACTTGTGCTCATTTCTCATCTTACATCATTAAAGGAGAAAGGGTGACACATACAGGTAGAATGAAGAAATTTCAGCTGATAGCTTGGTTTTAAATGAGGACCCTGAAAAAAAGTTAACAAAAGTAAACGTAGTAACAACCGAAAAAATATGTGGTACCATTTTTTGTTAAGACTTTGGCTTTACAGGGATTCATGATCATTATAAATATTTATAATCAAGGAGAAATTAAATGTTTATTATATTCATTTTATAATAGTTCAGTCTATTTTGGCAAGATTTCCATCTAGATCAATGAAAATTAAAGTTTTCATAGAATATAAAGTTCAGTTACTTGTGGACAAGTCCCATTCCTTTACAATTCTGGATAGTACCACTGGTTTATCATACAACTTTATATATTTCTACAAATTATGCTGTTAGTATTATGTCTTATACTATTGTATTATTAAAAAATAGAGAATATTTCTTTGGCATATTGATTTAAGTGTTATAAAAGCCACCTTTTCAGAAAATTTAAAAATCATTGTGAATTTCTGAATGTGGTAACTTTTCTGACCTATGATAGCATAAGTTTGGGGAATACCTGGTATGATAATTCCTTCTGCCAATTCAGTTCCTCAGCTTATCTGTAACTTATAGATTCATAGGACTTAAACTTGGAAGGGTACTTAAAAGCTATTCCCTTTAAAAAAAGGGAACTTAAACACTTTAATTTGCATATGAAGAAATAGGCCTCCTACAAAGTGACTTTGCCAGGTCAGAAATAGGGATTTTTGGAAGAGATAACCCATTCAGCTTTAGAAACTTTGAGTTTGTTTATGAGATATCTAGTTTTAAATGTTCAGGTGCCAATTTGTGATGCGCTCAGGAGAGAGGTTAGGATGAGTTTATAGATCTGGGAGTTATTTGAAGAGATGATAGTTAAATCTATGGATGCTAATATGTTCCGAGACAGAGAGAGAGAGAGAAACGAGAAGAGTTCCCCAAAGAGAGCATTGGGGTAAACCATTTGGTAGGAGACATGATATAAATTATTGCCACATGTTTCTGTTAGTTCCAGTTCTAGTGCAGTGGGTCGATTAGAACTTGAGTGTTCAAATAATTATAATATATTCTGACACCTGCAGGTAGAACCAGTTCTCAGTGTGGTTAAAAAGTAGTTCAGCAAGAAAAAAGCAGATGCAAACTCCCATTAGTTAATGTAGTTTACTGGGTTCTCAGGTGCTCCCTGCCAAAGTTCTAAAAAGCACTTTTATATTATTCTTGCCCAGAAGGCTCATAGATCCCAGTTCAGTCTGCCTTAAAATACAGTTCATCTGTACTACTTGATCCTGCACCACAATTTTCTTGCTTACAACAGTCCTGTTGTGAACACGCAACAAACGCAACTAAAAGGGAACGTTTAGACTAAGCAAGAGAAAAACCAAGAGTGAATATTGCTACAAAAATCCAGAGAAGAGAAAATACCCGGGAGGAAAGGGTGGTCAGCAGTGTCCAGTACAGCAGAAAGGCAAGGAGAATAATAAGGACTGAGAAAAGATCATGATACTTGGCAGTCAGAAAAGCATGGGAATTTTGGAGAAATCATTTCCAATGGAGTGAGAAAGTCAGAAACCAGACTGAAAAGAGAGGCGAGGCGGCGTGTTATTGCCACGTGTGGGACAGAAGGGACGAGCATGGACAATTTCTGTTGTTGTTTTTTTGTTTGTTTAAGTTTTCAACCTTGGTGTCCAAAAAATTTTGAGTTCCAGATTTTCTCCCCATCTCTCCCCTCCCTCCACCCCAGAACACCAAGCATTCTTATGACCCCTTCCACCAATCTGCCCTTCCTTTCCTTATCCTCATCTGTTCTCTTGTCCGTACAGCAAGATAAATTTCTATGCCCCATTACCTGTATTTCTTATTTCTCAGCTGTGTGCAAAAACAATTTTCAACATTTGTTCCTAAAACTTTGAGTTCCAACTTCTCCTCCTTCCTCCCTCCCCACCCATCCCCACTGAGAAGGCAAACAGTTCTATCTAGGCTATATATGTATTGCTTTGCAAGTGACTTCCATAATAGTCATGTTGTATAAGACTAACTATATTTCCCTCTATCCTATCCTGCCTGCATTTCTTCTATTCTCTCTTTTGACCTTGTCCCTCCCCAAGAGTGTTGACTTCTAATTGCTCCCACTTTCCATTTTCCCTCCTTTCCATTGTCACCCCCACTCTGCTTATCCCCTTCTCCCATACTTTCCTGGAGTATAAGATAGGTTTTCATACCAAATTGAGTGTCTTTTATTCCTTCCTTGAGCCAAATGTGATGAAAGTAAGCTTCACTTTTCTCCTCTCACCTCCCCCTTTTCCCAATCATTGAAAAAGCTTTTTCTTGCCTCTTTTATGAGAGATAATTTGCCCCATCCATTTCTGTCTTTCTCCTTCCAATATATTCCACTCTCACCCCTTAATTTTATTTTTTTAGATATGATCCCTTCCTATTCAACTTGCCCTGTGCTCTCTGTCTCTCTCTCTATATATAATGTGTGTGTGTGTGTATGTATGTGTATGTGTGTGTGTATGATCCCACCAACTACCCAGATGCTGAAAAAAGTTTCAAGAGTTATAAATATTATCTTTCCATGTAGGAACGTTAACAGTTCAACTTTAGCAAGTCCCTTGTGATTTCTCTTTGCTGTTTACCTTTTCATGCTTCTTTTCATTCTTGTGTTCGAAGGTCAGATTTTCTTTTCAGCTCTGGTCTTTTCATCAAGAATGCTTGAAAGTCCTCTTTTTCATTGGAAGACCATTTTTTCCCCTGAAGTATTATACTCAGTTTTCCTGGGTAGATGATTCTTGGTTTTAGTCCTAGTTCCTTTGACTTCTGAAATATCCTATCCCAAGCCCTTAGATCCCTTAATGTAAAACTGCTAGATCTTGTGTTATCCTGATTGTATTTCCCCAATAGTCAAATTGTTTCTTTAGCTACTTGCAATGTTTTCTCCTTGACTTGGGAACTCTGAAATTTAGCTACAATATTCCTAGGAGTTTGTCTTCCCTGGGTGAATGGTGGATTCTTTCAACATTCGTTTTACCCTCTGATTCTAGAATATCAGGGCCATTTTCTTTGATAATTTCATGAAAGATGATATCTAGCCCCTTTTTTTGATCATGGCTTTCAGGTAGTCCCATAATTTTTAAATTTTCTCTCCTGGATCTGTTTTGGGTCAGTTGTTTTTCCAGTGAGATATTTCACATTATCTTCCATTTTTTCATTCTTTTGGTTTTGTATTGTAATTTCTTGGTTTCCCATAAAGTCATTACCTTCCATCTGCTCCATTCTAATTTTTAAAGAACTGTTACCTTCAATGAGCTTTTGAACCTTCTTCTCCATTTGGCTTATTTAGCTTTTTAAAGCATTCGTCTCCTCATTGGCTTTTTGGACCTCTTTTGTCAATTGAGTAGCCTATTTTTGAAGGTGTTATTTTCTTCAGCATTTTTTTGGGGTCTACTTTAGCAAGCTGTTGACTTGCTTTTCATGATTTTCTTGCATTGCTCTCATTTCTCTTCCCAATTTTTCCTCCACCTCTCTTACTTGATTTTGAAATCCTTTTTGAGCTCTTCCATGGCCTGAGCCCAATGAATACTTATTTTGGATGTTTGGGATGCAGAAGCCTTGACTTTTATGTCTTCTCCTGAGGGTAAGCATTGTTCTTCCTCATCTTTCAGACGAGATGGATGGGAGAACCAAGAAAGTAACCTTCTATAGTCTTATTTTTTTCCTGTTTTTGGGCATTTTCCAAACCAGTTACTTGACTTTTGGGTCCTTTGTCAAGAGTAGGGTGCACTATAGGGACCTGTAAGATCTCAGTTCCTCCTCAAGACCCTCCAGCTGTGCCAGGTCAGCATTCCTTCCTACCCTGGACTATTCTCAGGGCTGAGATTTAGATCAGCTACTCAGTTCCCCCACGGGCTGTAGGTGGAGGGTTCCTAGGGTGAGGCTGCCACTCAGTGTGAGATTAAGATCAGGGGTTTACTTCCTCCAGGGGCTTTTGGTGGAGGGCAGGGCCACCACTCAGGGCTGAGGTTCAGATCAACTGCTCAATTCTCCCAAGGGCTTTAAGCTGAGGGCTCCAACCACGGGTGCTGGCTGATGCCTGCCATGGCCAAAGCCACCACATCCGCTGCCTCCTGCTGCTGCCTCCCTGGAGCCAGGACTAGGGGAGGACCGACCCTGCTCCCTTCTTGCTCTGCTTGAAAAAGCCCTCTCACTGCCCTTTGAAGCTACCTTTGGCATTTGTGGGTTGAGGGTTCTAAGAACTTCTGCTGCTGCTGGGGATTCAGCTCCTGAGACCTGCTCTGGCCCTGTTTCTCCCATGCTGCATGGCTAAGGCTAGACTGTGCTCTGCTCCACGTCCAGTGTGATAGACCTTTCCCATCGGCCTTCCAGGTTACTCTGGGCTAAAAATCTGCGCTCCTTTGTTCTGTGACTTCTGCTGCTCTAGAATTTGTTGAGAGTCATTCTTTACAGGTATTTTATGGGTTGTGGGAGAAGAGCTAGAGTATGTGCATCTTTATACTCTGCAATCTTGCTTGACTCTGCCCCCAGTAAGAACAATTTTTTAGGGCCTTAGCCGAATCCTTGAGAGGATTTTATAGTTTAGAGATATTTTTTAAGATTTGGGAGATTGGAAAACTAGTGAGGGATGTTTGAGGGGAGAATCTGCTGAAGAAGCTTGGAGGGGCTGGGAGCAAGGTCGCATATAGTATAGCTAGCATTGGCAAGAAAAATCAGACATAATCAAAAGGACATGGTGGATTTTCTTTTTTTTTTTTTGTTTTTGGGAATTTTTTGAGATGAAGAGAAGGTAAGAGTGAGGATCTCAAGGAGAATAGCTTCCATTTTCTCAGTAACTTGTGAGAAGAGAACAGGAGGGTTGGAGCAGCCTCTATAGGGAGTCAGATAGGGAACCAGTCAAATAGGAGTGAAAGGTTACCTTATTGCAAAGATGCCCAATTGAGATTGGACACCAGGAGTTTAGTGGATCTGCACTGCCAGCTCCATTCAGCAGCATGAAGTAGGAGCCGAAGAGGTGAATGATGGGAGTAATATAAGGTTCTAATTTGGTCAGGACAAAGGAGCCAGAGATTTGCTCATTAAGCACAATGTGGAGTTGAACTAATTAACTCTAGGTTGGAGAAGGCAGGAAGTGGAGAAATCAAAGCATGAATAAAATAGCTTGAGAAAATACCAAGGGATGGAGGGATTAGATGCCAGAATGAAGGAAAGTCTAGGGAGAGATGGAGCAAGATAGGAGCTTATGTTTAGGTGGAGGAATAATAGCTTGTATTTCTATAGAGCTTTAAGGTTTACAAAGTATGTTGCAAATGTTCTCTCATTTTATCCTCACAGTAACCTTGTAGGTGGTGTTGAGGGGCTTGGTAAATGTCAAGGGCAGTATCTGAAGTCACTTCCTCCTTAGTCCAGGTCTAGTGCTCTAGCCTCTTTGCCTTCATTTATTTTGTTTAACTCCCCCCTCTCCTGTAATCCTCCCCTTTGCTTAGTTGCCTGGTGCTATCAGTTCTGCGTGCAGAATGATTTTTCATATATCTCCTCATCTCTCTGCTCTCACGGCCATCACTTTAGTTCTGATCTACCTGTCACTTGGAATATTGTAACAGTTCCTTCTCACTTTTGTTTCTAGTTCTTGAATTCATTTCTAATGAGCTGGAAGATTCATTTTCTTAATTGGGTTTGACCTAATTCATAGGCCTGTCTGTGTTAGTCTTTTGCTCAAAAATCCATGTTGGTCTTAGGATAAAATAGAAGCTCTTTATTTTGGCAAGTAAAGCCTTTTACTATCTGACTCCAGCCTATCTTTCCAGCCCTATTTCACATAAGCATTACAGTCCAGCCATTCTGTGTACTAGGATATTTTGTGTGAAGAATGGCAGTGAGCTGGAGCCTGAGGGAGGTGGCTCTGGGGAAAACACATTCACTGAGATTACGAGGATGTACAAGGGGAAGGTACAAGGGGAGACCAAGGTGGTGGCCGTTATAGCAAAATGAGAGGCAGGCATTATTATAGAAAAGATGAGCATAATGGACCACATTGAAGACCATTTTGAATGTCCCTTTGCCTCTTCTAGATAGTGAAGTTGCCAAAATTTTGCCTACTTCTTTCCATTCTCTGATAATGTAATTAACTGATATTTAGGTTTTTAATTTTGTAGGAGTGATGGGCCAGCTTTTCTTTTAGAAATGTACATTGAAATTACTCCTTTTTAATTTCTAACTATTTTTTCCTCATCCTTGACCAGTTTGGGAAGTTCAGTATGTTGTAAAGTATTACTAAAATAGAAGTTTTTTTTTTTTTTTTTAAATAATGAAATAAAAGCTACTTTTTGTTGGGAAAGAGGAGAGAACCACTTGAGTGCTTCTGGTTGGGGAGGAGAGACCCATTCTGCTGCTTCTGGTTGTTGTCCTTTTGCTTACCCAAGCCTGGAATGTACCTCATTTCTCCTTTTTGCCTGCTGAAATTATCTTTTAATTCCCAATGTTGGTGCTGCTTCTTCCATAAAGACTTACTTAATCAGTGCAACTACAAATCATGTAGCCTTTAAATTTTCTTAGATCTCTCCTTTGTCTGTCCTACACTTAACTACCTTAAATCATTTTGTTTGTTTGTTTTTTTTAAATCCTGTCCTTTTTTGGAATATGAAGGCCTTGAAGGACAAACTTCTGTTTTATCGGTGAAACCCAGAGCTTCGCTAAGTTCCTTGCACTCAGGACATCATAGTTCTTGTGTTTCGTGAATATTCTTCAGTTGTTTTGTTCAATCTGTTTGTCATTTATAGAGTTAGACGTGCATGGGAATGTGGCTAAATGCAGACAAGGATATCTGCATATTTTTAAGGGTAAGAGTGGATGGAAGATTTATTTAAAACCAAGTCATCAAAATCACATTAAACAATTTTCCCTACCTTCTCATAGCTACTTTTAGGTACTCTGCTTGCATTCTCACCTCTGCTCGCTGCTAACTGGTGATTGTTTCTGCCTAGTATGAAATAAACATAGCAGTCATTAGCTATCACAGTGTTTCCTGCATCAGTGAAGTGTTCTCTAGAGGTTTTATTTTCCCACTGTGTGCATAGTCAATGGAAATGTAAAGGCAAAGACAAGACAGTTCCTGTACTCAAGTAACTTACGCTCTGCAATGTGTGTGTGTTCGTCCTTCGTTGCCATCAGAGAAATGATGACATGACTTGCACTTGACTGTTTTGAGTGAGGGAGGGCTGTGCAGGTCACCAGCCTCACTTCTCCAAAGCCATCTGACTCCATGACCAGATATTCATCAGGGTGACTGGAGATGACTCAGGATGAGGCAATTGGGGTTAAGTGACTTGCCCAAGGTCACACAGCTGGTGAGTGTCAGTGTCTGAGGTGAGATTTGAACTCAGATCCTCCTGACTCCTGCACTGGTGCTCTATCCACTGCACCACCTAGCTGCCCCAGCTTACACTCAACTGAAGAGTACAAGGTATATACTGGTAAATAATTTGGGGTACAACCAGAGGAATGGGAGGACCAAGGAAAGATCTACATATGACTTTAAACAAAGATAAGGGTCCGAGGGCTGGAGGCGAAGAGGAGAATGGATCCCCATAGAACGGGCCCTGCTGGCTGCCCCAATGAGAACTGACTGCCTAGCTTCCACATGCTTGCTTTAGCAAGTCTGAACTTCACACTAGGTTGCATAATAATTAAGAACTGAAATGAAGAAGTAAAATTAACAGCTTAATCTACCCTCACTCTCCATACATATTCACCCAGAGGCCTCTACAGGAAAGGAAGCTTCCAGAAAAACCAGCCCTGGAGCAGGCAGAGAAGCAGTCCTGATGTGACCAGACACAGACTGGAGATCCAGATAGCCTGCACATCTCTGTCAAAGGCCTTCCCTGAGAGTCCCAGGGTAGTTAGGAAACTCCATTGTAGGTAGCCTTAGGTTGGCTGGAAACTTTAGAAGCCACAGAAACAGAAATAACTGGTGGTTGTGGCAGAGCTCAGACTGGGAAAGACTAGTTATCAAGGGTCCCTTGAGTTCACTAGCATTACGACATGGAGGATCCTGAAAATCCAGCACAGTGAACCTGGAAGATCTAGGGGATCCAGTCACCTCACCCAAAAATGAAATTTGAAATCCATGACTGAAGCTGGAGAGATGAATAAATGAAAGAAGAAAATGACTATTGGAATGCATAAAAAAAATTATAGGTCCAGAAAAGCTTCAAAATCCAAACTCGAAGAAGAGTGTAGCTCCGTAAGAATTGCATGCAGTGACTTAGAGGGGAAAACATGGATTTTCCGTTAAGGATAAATGAACATCTAAATGGAATGGAGTCAAAGAAATGAAATAAAAGTTCAGGAGAAAAGTATTGGAAGGAGCATAAATTTATTAGAGAAAATGCTAAGTTTTACATAATGGACTTTTTAAAAATTAAAATGGTCCAATAAGAAATAATTGAGTCTATGAGAAGCTAGAAGCATTAGGAAAAAAAAATGAAAATGATATAAAATAAGAGAAATTATAAGTCCGAGATTAAAAAAAAAAAAAACAGGAAAAGATGTCCGAGTTAATTTAAGAATCACTGCATTACCTGAAGAACATGATAATGCCTAGATACCATTTTTCAACAAATTATAAGTGAAAACTGCTTAAACCTGGACAGAGTGAAAATTGAAAAGGTTTCTGTTGAATGAAAATGAAAAGTCCCAGGAACATCATAGACAAAATCAAGAATTTCCAAATCAAAGGAAAAAACAGTCTACAAGAATCCAGAAAAGAGGAGTTAAAGTACCATGGGATTATAGTCACATAGGATCTGGGAACTTTTACTATGAGAAATCATGAAAAATATTATAATATACAAGTGAAAGACTTAAAAAACAATAACTTAAACCTAAAACACTTAGTTTAACCCTGTAGGGGAAAAAATGGATCATTAATGGAATTGAGAACAAGGCATTTCTGATACAAAGACCAAAGCTGAGTGGGAACTTGGAAATATAAAAATAAGGAATTAGAAAAGCTTAAAGAAGGATATGCCCCATGGGAAGAGGGTGGATGATGATATAGTGCTAAGATTCTAAAAGGCAAGAAGAAACCAATGTTCCTTTAGAAGCTTAATGTCTTTTAACATTCATTTTTAAAATTTTGAGTTCCAGATTCCCTCTTTCCTTTAGCCTCTGTCCCACATATTAAGAAGTCAAGAAATAATCATATTTAATATACATATGAAATCATGCAAAACATTTCCATGTTAGTCACGGTGCTCCTACCCCTCCCCCCCAAAAAAAAAGAAACAGAAAAAATAAATACTTCAGTCTGCACTCAGAGTTAATCAGTTCTTTCTGGTAGTCTATAACATTTTCTTATTATGAGTCCTTTGGAATTGTCTTGATCAGAGTAGCTCTGCCTTTCACAGTTGGTCATTGCTACAATATTGTTCTTATCGTGTACAACGATCTCTTGGTTCAGCTCACTTCACTTTGTGTAGTTCATGTAAATTTTCCCTGTCATCTTTGTAACGCTAATTCAATGCCCTTAGCAGCCACTATGAATATGCATGTGTATTTCCAGGGTATATTCACAAAATATAAATAACTCTCTTCCTCAAGGGCAAAACCAGAAATATTTATTCAGATTCCAGAAAGCCAGTGCTACTATGGTAAAGAAGTTTATGTACGTCACCAAGCCTTCTGTCCATCAGGCCTCCCCACAAACAAGCTCCCCTAGGAAACATTCCTCTCTCTCTTTCATGCTAGCTGCTCTGCCTCAGCTCTGTCTCACTCTTACTTCCTGTGCCACCCAGCAGGCAAGCTCCTCTCACCATGGACTCCACTGACTCAGGCTCCATCACAGCAGTCAGGTGGGCCTGAGCTCTAAGCAGCTCACATCAGCCTATTAATGGGCTGGAAAGATCTTCCCATTCCATTAACATTATCCCATAGTAAGTCAGGTTCTTTTTTGTTTTTCCAGCCTATTTCTTGATTTTGATCTTTATGTTAAAAGTTAGGTTTTGTTTATCTGGGAGTGGGGGTGGGATTTCCACGTTACAGGTTTTTTCATGCAGCTGTCTTTCCCCACTTAGTTCTCTAAAATCTCAGTGCTTTCCAAGGCGGTGTGAACCTGGGAGAGTTGTGTTCACTGCTTTCCTGCTCTGGTTTTTACCTGGGAAAGGCCCTCTTACTTTATAGCTGCAGGTGCTAAGCATTCCTCTTTCCTAGAACCAGGGCCCCGCCTCCCTTGTGAGCTTTAAACTGTGATCTAGAACTGGATATGGGCAGCGGAGTTGCATAAAATCACACCCAGTCCTATGATCAGTGCTAGCAGAGTGGTCCCCTATAATCCTTGTATGACCAGTCTTCCAGTCCCCTTACTATCTCTGGGCTGCGTCACTGACATTGCTGCTGCTTTCAGGGTGAACAGTTGGTGTTGCATGTATGCCAGACCAGCCCCATCCCAGTGACATAGATCTCTCCTCCTGATTTTTGTCTTGGGCATGAAAAGTATCTCACCCTAATTCTTTTTTTTTTTTTGGTCTCTGCCACTCCAGCATTCTATTTGAGACATCACCTTAAAGTTTTTTGGAAGGGATGTTGGGATAGCTTGGCTATAGTGCTCCCTCTATGCCACCATCTTGGCTCCACCTCACCTTGATGTCTTTCAAGCATATTTAAGGTGTTAAAACAGAGGTCCTGAGGGTGGATCAGTTTATGTTCTGAGAGTTTGAAGAGTTGAAGAGAAGAGAGAGGATAACAACCAGTGTAGAAAGAACTGAGATTGGTGAGAAAAGGAGAAATGGCATAAGTTGATCCTCACGTATCTAAAATAAACTAAAGGGAATTAAAACCACATAGAAACAAACAGCTGGGTATAGAAATAGTCGCAACCTCAGCAGAGAAATAAGTGGGGAAAGGGAGGGGGATTAAGAGGGAAGATAAAACCAAGGAGGAAACTGTTGCAAAGCAGAAGAAAATTCCTAATCCTGAAGCAGAGATTCAGAGGAAAAAGAAGAGGTCAGTCAGTTGGGAAATGGTTGAATAAACTCAATGGTATATAAATACAATAAAGTATTTTCTTAAGATGCATGGACAGTGTCATAGAAATCAACAAGCCCTCTTTGAATTTACATAGGAATGAAATAAGCAGAACTAGGTGCAAAATATATGCAAGGATAGCAACTTTTAGAAGAAAAGTAACTTTGAAAGACTTTAAAATTCTGATCAAGGTAATGACCTAAGCGTGTGTACGCAGGACTTCTGATGGAGCACATTACCCATCTCCTGACAAAGGGGATTGACACCTACGTGCTTGGACATGATGTGGATTTATTTTGTTTGACTGTATTTACTTGTTACAGAAGTTTTGTTTTTCTTTTTCTTCCCCCACCCCTTATGGTTTTTAGTGAGAGGTAAGGATTAGGGAACATGCAGGGAATTGTCAATGGTGAGAGAATTATCAATTTTTTAAATTAGTCTATTGAAGTATTTTTTTAAATGCACGGAAGAGAATAGGTGAAGTTCAGAAAAAGGCTTAGACCGGGATAGTTTGGAAAGTAACAGGGAATTTATAACTGAACTTTTTTAAAGCAGCGTTGTTTACACGAACAAATTTCAAAATCTGAAATAGTTTTAGAAAGAAATTTATTAGGTTAGTGTTAGAGCTGGAGAGAAGGGGTTGCTCCCCCCCCAAATGTTTGGCTACTGTATGTAGAGTTCAGAGAAGGGAATAAAGACATTTACCTGATTGGCCTCACTTAGGCAGTAGTTTGTCTCCAAAAGAAAGGCAGTTTAAGATGTATCTCAATAGGTAAATCAGTGTATTTTAGGGAACCCAAGACATAAGCTTTGGAGAGGGGGAACCAAAAGAAATACTGGGTGGAATCTAAGCATTCCTAACAAGCATCTGGCTTCCCTGTACCATCTCTGAGGTCAGTCTGACTTCTACTATAAGTTTAAACTATTAATAAATGGTAAATAATAATCCACAACAGTGTGACATGGAGTTTCACAATTTCACACATAGTCCTCTTTTTTGTGTACTGTATTTGGAAATGTACAAATTTTTTTTGTATATTAAGAAATTTAAAAAATTATTTAAAGAGGAAGAATGAATTCTAGATAAAAGGGGTACTATTAATGTCAAGTTTTGAGAATAGTCAGTAATACAGTGTTAGGAAGTAACATGAAGTAAGACTAGAAAAGTAAATGAAAGTTAGATGGCAAATGGCTCAAAAATTCTGACATGAAGATTTTATTGTAGAGATTGTAGGAAGCTGCAGAAGAGTTCTGATCAAGATTGTGAAATGGTCAGGCCTTTTTTGTAAGAGATTCTCATTCTCTCTCTGCCTCTCTCTATTTAACCACCCCGCCCTCTCCTTCCTAATTCCTTCCTGTGGCCCCAATATTTTGGAACTGGTGAGTTTAGAATGAGACTTCCCAATATAAATTTATAGCAGCCAGATGGCAAATGAAAGATAGAGCCCAGGAGAGAGATTTTATCTGGATATATAGATTTGGATATCATCTGCATAGTGATGGTTATCAAATTTATTGCAGTGCATGAGGTCACCAAGGGAGAAAAATACATAAAGACTTAAATCAGTAGGAATCACATGTCATCAAGTTACTGCATTGAAGAATTTTTTTTTCGAATGAAGTCATAGAATCATAAAAGTTAGAGCTGAAGGGGACTTGCAGAGTTTAATTTAACCCCTTCGTTTACATAGGGGAATTATGGTCTATAGAGAGAAAATGATTTGCTCAAGGTAACATAAGTCATTAATACCAAGACAGGCTGTGAAACTAGGTCCTCTAAATTTAAATCCAGTGATTTCCACTATGCTTCAGTGTTTTATTTTACAAACGTTTGTACAATACAGATATTCTCTATTGTTTCATAATATGTTTTAAATGTTTTGTGTTGCTATTTTTGTTCTATTAGGGCTGCTGAGATTCTTTATTCTTTTGCACGAATACAAGCTCAGAAACATAAGAAGACAAGTTTGTTTCCTTCATCATCATATTATCAGTTACTGACAGAAGCCAGAAGGAACCTTGGACTTTTCCAACATCATGATGCCATTACGGGAACTGCTAAAGATTGGGTAGTTGTGGATTATGGCACTAGGTAATGTCGTTTTTAAAGGATTCTTGTTCCTCTTTTTTATATAGATTTTAAGATTAATTGTAGTTTTTTATTTCTCTGTTTTAGTTTTAATAGTTTCCTATATATGTTTAAGTTGCATTGACGATATTGCCCCAAATGGTATTTTTTTGTTTTTTGCAAAACCATTGGCAATGTGTAAAGCCTTTCTTATGAAACATAGTGACAAATACTGATATAAAACACTTTTAAATGTAATGTTTTTCCAGAAAGTGTTTTGTTATAAAAACAGATCATACATAGGAATGATGCTGTTGCAGAGAAGGGGGAGGTCATTTCTGACTGGTGATTTATCATCAAATAAATAATATGTAAGTCATCTACTATAAAAGCAAATATTGTTTTGTTCAACTAGTGGAGTTGTTCCTTTGTTGATGCCATATTGAAAGCCATGTTTACAAAAGAAGTGTATGTAGAAGAAGGTGATAAGGATGATGAAAGATATATATCAAATAAGGAGTAAGAGGAATTAGAAATCTTTCCCCTTGAGAGAAGACATTTTAGCCTGAGAGCAGAGATGTAATAGTTTCTTCAAATATATCTTAGGATCTTCAGATATTTCTTAGGATCATACATTTAGAGTTACAAGGAATCTTGAAGGGCAGTGTAGTCCAACCCCCTAACTTTATAGATTAGGAAACTGAGGCCTTGAGTAATAAAAGGACTTGTCCAAGGTCATGAAGCAACAGGTAACAGAGACATGACTCCATCCTGTCTATTTCCCAGTTGAGCACTCTTTCTGTTGTATACTGTACGACCTCTCTTCAGGAGGAGAAAGTGAGGCCAGTGACCTGCACAGCCCTCGCTCACTCAAAGCAAAGTCAAGTGCAAGTCATGTCATCATTTCTCTGATGGCATGGTCGCCTTAGAAAACGAAGGATGAGCATGACAACAACAAGCAGCTTTCTACAGCCAGGTTATGTTTTTGTTGTTTGCTCATTTTTGAGCCAATTTTTTGACCTTTAAATTTACATTGAAGTTGGATTCTGCTCCTGTCCCAAGCTTCAGAGTTTTTTGGTGTTGCTGTTTTTGAGAGCCAATTGTGGGTGTCTGTAAGTTGCCTGTCCTTCCAAGGTGGAGCGGTCTAAGGAGAGATGTGGTGACAGCTCTCTCAGCTTGCGCTTTGGTCTGTTAGCAACCACACACACTCTCTTCTTCCCTGGACCCATGTCTAGTGTGTCTGCTCCTTCCAGTTCTCCACCTCTTCCCGGGATGCGACCCAGAGCCACATATGGGCAATGTAAGGTTCTTGTTCCAAATGCCAACAAAAGATCCCACCTAAACTCCTTCTGACCAGTTGTCTGAACCCCTTCTGTCTGTGGTTTGAGAGTTCTGGAAGCTGCAATTGCTGGGTCATCCTCAAGGCTTTGCACTGGCTTTCTGGAGCACAGCCTGTGGTAGCATGGCTGGCCAGTATTGGACTGTACTCCACTCTCACTCCAGTGAGACATATCTTTTCTGCCAACATTCTAAGTTGTATTGGGCTGAAAAATTGTTTCAAGCTATCCTTTTGTTGGTTCTGCCACTTCAGAATTAATTTTGAAGCATCATTTTACCATTGTTCAGAAGTCAATTTGAGAGAACTCAGGAAAGGTTCTGCCTTGACTTCATCATCTTGGCTCTACTTCCTGGATTTTTTAAAAAAATTCTTTGTAAATAACTATGATAAGAATGTAGTTGGTGAAGAACATCTTCTTTTCTTTTCTTAAACTTTGCACTGGCTAATGAGAAAACATCATCATAATCCTTTTATCTCTGCATGGCTACCTATGGAATATGAGATCTCATTAATACTTGTAGTTTCCAAGTTTAGGTCCAAATTTTTTCTTCCTAACTGAGCTGTGCACACTTCTGTCTGTCATATGAGATTATTTTTTCTTAAATAAGATCAAAATTCATCTGGAGGAACAAAAGGTCCAGAATATTAAGAGAACTGATGAAAAGAAATGCTAGGGAAGGTGGCCTAGCTTTACCAGATCTCAAATTGTATTATAAAGCAGCAAGTATCAAAACCACTTGGTAGTGACTAAGAAACAGAAGGGTAGACCTGTGGAATAGGTTAGGTACCCAAGACACTGTAGTCAATGAATACAGCAATCTACTGTTTGATAAACCCAGGAGCCCCAGCTTCTGGGATAAGATGTCACTGTTCGACAAAAAAGAAGAAGAAGGGAAGAATTTTTGACTAAAGAAGAGATAGAAAGCATTATGAAGTGCAAAATGGATAATTTTGATTACATTAAACTGAAAAGTTTTTGCACAACCAAACCCAATGCAACTAAGGTTAGGAAGGAAGCAGAAAACTGGGAAAGAATTTTTGCCACTAGTGTCTGTGATAGAGAATATTTTTTCTTATCAGAGCAAATATTCAGGTGTATGGAATGAAAACTTTAGCTGGGTCATGTATTACCTTTCCCTAAAAAGAAAATTTGTATTATCCTGTGAATATTTTTGGTTACCCAGTTTTCCAGTTATTTAATCCTTACAGGAAATAATAACTTTTGCAAAATGATTTTATAGATGACATAAAAAGCTTTTCAGAGTGCAGTATTTTCCTGCATTGGGGAAAAAAAAAACTAATGTTAATCTATAAGAAGAAAGAATTAATTTTTGTGGTTAGAAGTTTATTGGTATAAACATGATCAATATGTCTATACAGTTGTACTCATTTGATTCCTTAACGTTTTAAATAGATATGGTTGTATTTTTGAAAAATTCATCATTTATTTCAAGGTACATCTCATTAATATAATATTTTTAGAAATGTTAACTCTCCAGGCAGATGATTATGACCATGTAACAAAGAATGACCTGTCATCAACTGACTTGTAGACTTATAGACTAAGGAGAGTCAGAAACCACCCCCTCCTTTTTCACCTCAATCTTGGTCAAAAATATTGCTGAATTTTAATGTTCTGCTTCTTTTAGTAAATTTTGTGTTGAAATTTTGATAGAGGATGTTACGATGAATCAGGATGGTCATTCTGAACATTATTTTCTGTTGTAGAGAAATATAGAAGAAAATATAACACGGGAATTCTATTGGAGTTTTTTATAATTAAGATAATTTTAAGCTTTTTTCTTTTGATCCTTTCTGTTCTAAAAATGGAGTTCCAGAAAAGTATTTTTTGAGATCTATTTTTTCTTCTTTGATTATACACAGATACATGTGTATATACATATATACATCACACATACACACATATGTACATGTATACGTGTGTGTACATATATATATATAAAATAAACTTGGTTTACTCATTATAGTAATAAAGACACAAATAGGATCTTCTTGACATTTGAGTTCTCAGACTAGTCAATTTTCTTTTCACAGACTTTTCCATTCCTTAATGAACTTGAAGACGATAATCAGAGATTCTGCTCATATTCTCATTCTGAAGGACAAAGATGCCTACAGCTTTAACCCATCCATTCCCTTCCTGCAGATGGTTAGTTTGGCTTGGTATTTTCATTTTTCTTTGAAACATAAAGCTGTTTTCTTGTTTGGTGCGAAAGAGTAATTAGCAGAGACATTGAAGTGTGATTATCTCATTACCTTTTATCCCCTAGACTGGCATATACCATGACTCATGAGTTGTCCATTTGCAGAAAGGTAAATCTGTACTTAGAAGCAGCTGGCTGCCTCAGTGCGTAGAGCATTGGACTTGGAATTAGGAAGAGCTGACCACTGGCAGGTCATTTAGCCTCTTCTTGCCTTAATCCGCAGGAGAAGGAAATGGCAAACCCCTCTGCTATCTTTGCCCATACGGAGTCATGAACAGTCATACCTGAACAACAAATTTAGACTTACATGTCCACAACCATTTGTGATAATTCAGATGGAAATGCTAAATTGAATTTAAAAATTCAAATAGTTTGTAATAATTTAAATAGTATATAATAAACAGAAATGATGAACTCATTAAAACGTACTGGGTGAGACATAGGTTACTATCGTGTCTGATACATACATTGTATGTACCATATAAAATAAAATCTAGCTAATTTTGATACTGTTCATTTTCAGAATTTGTTTCTTTGATTATGATAGACATAGGTTATATCTGAGCTAGTTCCTACTCTTTCTTAGTTTAGATCAGAGATGGGTTGACACTTATGTGGTCATCTCCTGTTTTCCTTCCAAATGTATTGTCACTGCAACTTTGTTCCGAATGAACTTAATTAGTTTTCTCAATTCAGACAAAACATTTCTGGACCTCATAAGCTCTTAACTTAGTGAATCATTAAATGGACCTAATGTCTACTACAGGAAAGAAAAATTAGCAAATTTATTAAATAGAATTCTATTTATACTTTTTTTATTGGCACTAATAACTTTTTATTTCAACTTTTGCATTTTTTTGTTAGTGTCTGTTAGCAGAAGGTAGGTATTTGAATTTCATAGGTACATTTGAATTTGTTACTTATATTTGTGTCAGGAACATGGGCTTTTTAAAAAAGAATACTTATTGGTTCTTATATGTCTGGGGCGATGGAATGTTAAGGGAATTTGAAGATCTTCTCTGCCCCTTCGTAGGCCTGTGTGACCAGCTTTGAGCTTTGGCTCAGCACACAGCCTGAGTCACCTGAAGCCCATGGTGGGAGGAGCTTGCTGGGTGGGTAGAGCAGGAAGGGAAGAGCTGAGACAGAGTAAAAGGGAGCTGAGAGAGAGGCAGCAGGCAGAGCCGCTGGCCTGGGTGAGAGAGGGGCATTTTGTGGGGAGGCCTGTCAGAGGGAAGGCTTGGCAATGGTGGTCTTCCCACTGTTGATGATGAGTACAGTCTTCCTTGTTGCCATGGTGGAATTGGCTTTCTGGTCTCTGAATACATATTTTGGTTTCATCTTTGAGTTTATATATTACGAATTTACCCTGGAAAAACTCTTGCATATGCAAAGCAGCTGCTTTGGCACTGCAGGCAGCTGGGTGGATAATGCACTGGGCCTAGAGTCAGGAAGATCTTAGTTTTAATGTGACCTCAGACACTTGATAGCACTGGGACCCTGGGCAAATCACTTCAGCTATGCTTGCCTCAGTTTTGACAGCTGTAAAATGGGGACAATAATAGCTCCTACTTCCTAGGGGGTTTTTGAGGATTAAATCAGACTTGTAATGCACTCAGCACACTTCTGGCACATCCTAGGCATTACACAAATGTTAGATATGGTCGTCATCATCCTTGACTCAGTGTCTCTTTTAAGATAAATTGATGACACACTGCGGTAATGGGTGCCTGAGTATTACAGAAAGTTAACTACCACAAGGGCTGGACCATGATTTTCCTAATATAGGAAACTTCCTGTCAAGAAATTTTTCCTAGCAAAGTAGGTCAGCATATTGTGTGCATTTTATTAATATTGGAGGCCCTGCTTCATGCTGCCAGTTAGAGGCATCTTGAGTTCAAAGATGGCCAGTTCTCTATCCCCTCTTCCTCTGTAATTATCCTTCTTTGAATAAAAAAAATTCATTTTTAATTTGCCACTTGATACTCTATTAAAAACCGCCAGCTCCATTTGTTTCCTATTTTTATTTGCATGTGTTTTCATCTTACAGAATAATTAGATATAAACTTTTAAGACTTGACATGAATGAAAAATTTTATATTGTATCTGTTTATGGTTAGAAATTCTTCGCCACGTTTACAACAGCCATTTTTGAAGTGTGAATTCTGAAAGTAATATCAATAACTTGTTTATCCCCATAGGAGAGTGAGCAACCTTCACAAGATAGTCTGCCACGAAAAACTGTTATAAAGCTGAGTACGCAGCCAAGGTAAATATAGGATTTCTATGTAGCTTGTTATTACTAATATTTATTGTGTCTCATTTGCTCCACATAATGTTATTTCACTGCTGTAAGTTTGGCACCAATTTATCATTTCCTCAAGATAGAACGCTGCATTAAAAATAATAGGCATGGTCATTTCGTTACTTTTTAGGCTAAAAGGTCAAACAACTGAGTTTGAAAGCACTAGAAAGTAGTATTATATCCATTAGGTAATTGATGAATCATAGTGACATTTCCTTGTTTTAAGAAGAAAATTTTAATTTTAATTGTAGTATTGGCCGTTGCCATGTCATACCTTATGCATAACCTATTGATATCTTTTACATTGTCATTTGTTTTTAATCAGTATGCAAGGTAGTTTTTTTTTTTTAAACAAAGCAGAACTTCATTAATTAAATGAAACGCTTTAAGTAACTGACCTTGCCCAAAGGTGAATTTTAGTATATAGTGCTCATTGGGCACTTTTTTCCCCTTTGCACTAACAATGTTATCACCTCCCCTTAAAATGAATGATGTGAAGTAAAGTAAATGATGAAGAGGGAGAAGGTAATATTGGGCAGAAAAACTAGTTAACAAAGTAATTTGGAAAAATGACAAATAACTGAAAATTTCTATTTTTATTTATTTTTTTCTTTAGGATTTTTTCTCTTATTCTGGTTAAGATTTCTCTAATTCATTATCAGTTGATTTCGTCAGTTTAAACTTTTTCATACAATGATTTTTAATGCCGTAAGTACCGAAGTTTAGTTACATTATACAAATAGTAGGTTAAATTGAAAAATGATTTAATTAGTAATTTCATTCTGAGCACTGAGTTTAAATGAATTAAATTTCAAAACTATTTGTTTGAATGACAGACCTTATTAAGTGAACTAGAATAAAATTTAAAGCATACTAGAAGCTCAGAATGTATGGACAAAGTGACTTTGTATTTGCTGTATATCCTGGTGTCAGTAATGTTACCTCAGGATGCCAGGCCTAAGGGTCAGTGTTTGTGAAAGTGAATGAGTCGGAACATGGGATCCAGTGTAATTATCTATTATTTGAATTGTGTAGCTTTAAAAGGCTCTTTTGGATAATGTTCTGATATTCTTTATTCTTTATATAAAAAATGTTTCTTCCCATTGCCTGTTTTTTTAAACATTTATTGCTAATACGTTAGACTCTAGGTTCTTTCCTGCTATTTGTCTTTTAGCTGTTTTCGTTGCAGCAATGGTATGGTACATGAGTATGAGTGACCCTTACCTGCAGCACCTCCAAACTGCCTAGCCTTGTTTTTGGCATAGGAGTGGGCAGGTGGGAGAGAGGAGGTTTCTGAGTGAGGAAAATTTGCTTATATTTTTGAACTTTATATTGAAGAATACTTTTATGTGATTAGAATGGAAATTAATGATTCTGTTAATAAAGAATGACTTTTGTGTTGTTTTAAGGCATTTAATGTTCTAATAGTTACCTTTACTTTAAGATTGACAGATTCATCTGTAGTTCTAGCTAATTTCTATTTTTTCTGGTTGGAATACATTGTGGACATTGCTTATGTGAGATTGTCAGCTATTTCTAATTTATTCTGCTTAATGTTTTTTCAGTGTTACAGATTTTTCCCCCTCTCAGTATTTGTTTTTTATATAAGAGGACTTCACATATATAAAGTGTTCATATATTTGTTTTAAAATAAGGTTCTTGCTTTTTTCCTGCCGGGGAGCCGGGCTTTGATCGCCCCCACCACTGGACCTGGATACCTTGTCCGCCCTTTGGTCTCTTTCAATAAAGTCCACTTCCCAAAAAAAAAAAAAAAAAAAAATAAGGTTCTTATAAGTTTGTGTGTAATTACCTAAATTTATCTTTTTTCCAATTTAAATACTGGATTATATGGTTGGATCTTCTTTCCAAGTATTAAGCAAAGGGTGAAGAAATGTCCGATTGACTGCAGAATCAAGTGTGCATTTTTTTTTAAAGAAGATATTGCTAACCATTGTTTGTGCTCTCATGGATTTAATGTGGTTTCATTGTTTGTTTTACTTTCTCTTGAAGAGTATATGGAGAGGGGATTATCTTTATTTTAACTCTAATATGCATTTAACATTTGCTTTATAAATTATTAATGAAAAGCAATGTATTTTACATCATGAGCGATGGTGAACTTCACTTTACTAATGGCATTACTTGCTGTGATCTTTCTGTGGTCCGTATCTAGACATTGGCCATGTTAGTCTAGAACCTACAAATATTTTTTCTTTCTCCTTTCTCTTTGCATCTTCTCAATAATTTCTCCATTTCTCCTAGTTTAATTTGTCATTGCTATGGAGTCGACTTCTAGAACTGTATTTGCAAGCTCCATGTTTATCTTGCTCTGCGCTTCTCAGCATTGGTAACTGTCCAGTGCTTTCTCCTCATTGCTGTCTTTCCCTGTACTCCCATCACTCAGTAACCTCTTTTCCTGTGAAGTTTATTCTATCTATATGTGTCACCCAATCAAGATAGCAGCTATCCACCAGCCTATAGGACACTCTTCCTTCTTGAGTAACTTCAGTGCCTGGTTCAGTGCCAGTTCCATTTCTTCCCTTATTTCCTACCTGGCAAGACTAGGAGACTGCAGCATACCTATTGATATGCCCTCAAATACTTTAACCTCCCATTTTACCAATAATCTCAGCTTCTGGAGTCATACCCTTCATCTTGCCATTACACCAAAATGATTACCCACTTCTGTTTCCATGAACTTTGAAATTTCAGCCATAATTTGTCTTCTGACCTACAGTCTCAAATTTCCAGCTACCTGTTGGACATCCTTAGCTATATGCCTCAAAGACATCTTGAATTTAATGTTTTTTTTTAATGTTTCCTGTCACCTAATTTGTGTCTGTTCCTAATTTCTTTATAACTCGAGGGCGTCATCCTCCTCCTAGCCACTCAGCTTCACAGCCTAAGAATCATCTTGGATACCTTCCTCTCACCCTCCATATCCCATCAGTTTCCAAGTCCAGTTATTTTACCTTTGAAACATCACTTGTTCAAAACATCCCTTCTCTGTCTTCTGATATTACCACCGTTCTGGTGGTGCTCTCATCACCTCCTTACTCTGCTATTTCTGTTCGGTCTCCCTGCCAAGGCACCCCTGTATTCATTAGACTCCGTTGGTTCCCTGCTGCCTCCAAGACTAACTATCAAGTCCTTTGTGTGACTTTTTAAAGCCCTTCATAAAATTTTCACATAATCTTCTACTTTTCCAGTCTTAAGTCATACTGGCCTCCTTTCTGTTCTTCACACAAAGCATTCCATCTTCCAATTCCAGATATTTCCACTGACTCTGTCCTCGCCCAACACTCTCTCCCTCTTCCTCTTTGCCTCCTGACTTCCCTGACCTAGCTTCTGCCCAGCAGCCCTTTTCAGTCTTCCATATTCTTAGTTCCTTCGCTCTGATGTTATCCCCAATTTGTCCCGTATACATGTTGGTTTTGTACATAACTGTTTGCATGTTTTCTTTCCCATTAGACTGTGACATCCTTGAGAACCGGGACCTTTCCTTGTATCCCCATGCTTAGCTCTTAGTAAGCACTT